>VZTE01002025.1:276198-330508 GCA_013397775.1 Eulacestoma nigropectus | reverse complement strand
CCGCGCAGCCCCGGCCCCGCGGGGGTCCCGCTCCTCCCCCGGGACCGGAGCCGCGGCCCCGCGGGGTGTCCCGGCCATGCCGGGGTCCCGCTGCCCGCGCCCGGCGCTGCCGATCCTGCGCTGGCTCCCGCGCTATTCCCGGGCGTGGCTGCCGCTGGACCTGCTGGCGGGGCTGGCCGTGGGACTGACCACCGTGCCCCAGGCGCTGGCCTACGCCGAGCTGGCCGGGCTGCCGCTGCAGGTGGGTGCCAGGGCTCGGGACTGAACCCGGGGACCTCCCGCTCCCTGGACTGCCTGTGAGCGGGGTGAGCCGGGACCGCCGCTCCCCCAGCCCCTGCAGCCTGGCAGTGTGGCGGGCAGGGCTGAGCTGGGCTGGGCGACCAAGGGCTGACCCTGTGCAGTCGCCCATTTCCCGGGCCGGATGCCATGGGTCTGCCAAGGGCCCTGGAGTGACCCGAGATCAGCCCAGCCCTCCCAGTCCGGGAGGCGTCTGGCCTCTCGCAGCTCCCAGGGCTGTGCCAGTGTCCCTTCTGTCCCCCTGCAGTACGGCCTCTATTCCTCCTTCATGGGCTGCTTCGTCTACTGCTTCCTGGGCACGGCCAAGGACGTGACGCTGGGTCCCACGGCCATCATGTCCCTGCTCGTCTCCTCATACGCCTTCCACGAGCCCGTCTATGCCGTTCTCCTCGCCTTCCTCTCTGGCTGCACTCAGCTGGCCATGGGGCTCCTGCACCTGGGTGAGATGCTCTTGCCATACACAGATATATTTTTAGGATATTGATGTACAACATGAAATTGTTTCCTCCTCCTCTCTGCACTCTGGGACGCTGGGATTGTCCTGCTAACACTTGTGACCAAAGCTCTGTGTGCACACGCACGAGGCCCCACTGGGGCCAGAGCTTGCTCACTGCCTCCCATCCCGTGCAGGATTCCTTCTGGATTTCATTTCCTGCCCTGTCATTAAAGGGTTTACATCAGCTGCTTCCATCACCATTAGCTTCAACCAGATCAAGGTAGGATCTGCCCTGTCCTGGACGCCTCGCCAGCTCTCTCCTAGTGCTGTGGAACTGGGATATTTAGCACCGGGCTGGGCCATGTGCTTGGTGCCGGAGGGAGGAGCCCCAAAGGGGTCACCGAACCCCCGCCAGTGGTTCTGCTGGGTCCCTGAGCGCTCTGCTCCGAGCAGACCAAGCTGAACACACCCTCTGCTGGTGACCGGCTGGTGGCATCCAGGACACCAGTAAAACCAGGACATTGGATTTGGTCACTTGCAGGAGGCACAGGGTGATTCTCTGGCACGGTGGGTTCGCAGCTTTGGGAGCTGGGGAGGGGGTTTGCAGCCCCCCCAGCCCCTCGCTGGCCTCTCAGGGACCTGAGGCTCTGCTGGGCTGCCACACTTCCTTTGTTCCTTTGTGGTTAACCCAAATCAGAGCCTCTGCCAGCAGCTGGCAGCTGGTATTGGCCAATGGCTGCGGTCACGGGGCACAGCCGGGCTGTGCCGGGCTGTCACCACGCTTTGTCTTCCTGCACAGAACATCCTGGGGCTGCAGGGGATCCCGAGGCAGTTTTTCCTGCAGGTCTATGAGACGGTGTGGAGGATCGGGGAGACCAGGTCGGCACCATCCCATCCCTGCCCTGCTCCCTCCCCTGCAGCTGCCGCGTCTTGGGCTCTGCTGCTTTGCTCGCCGTCTCTTTGGTCACACTTCGGACTGATTTCTGGGTCTCTGCCCAGCGCTGTGACACAACCTCCCCTCCCCTGGGGCTTTGTGGGAGCTCTCCCTGTGGCCACAGCGAGTTTGGGGTGGCACTGATGTGCCTCTTGCAGGGCTGGGGACGCTGTGCTGGGGCTGACCTGCCTGGCTGCGCTGACAGGGCTCCGGGCCATGAAGAGCCGCCTGCCTCGAGCTGCCCCTGCAGAACCACTGGCTGTCAGGATCAGCTACCTGATTGTCTGGATCTCTGCCACAGGTGTGTCAGCTGTCCCCTGCCCCATCCCCTCCCGGGGCTCATCTCTTTGGGTCAGGGAAGACGCAGCCCGAAACTGGTAAAGCCCAGGTTGGCAGGAGCCAAGACCTGGAGGTGGGTCAGGGAGGACAAAGTCCCAAGGGTCCTGCACTGTGCCCCTTCCTCAGGCTCAGAAGTCCTCAGCAGGTCGGATCTCCATTTCCTGCCCTCCCTCCTGCTGCCCTGGGCTCCAGGCAGGTTTCACGGTTGCTCTCTCCTCTTTTGCAGCACGCAATGCTCTCGTCGTCCTGTTTGCTGGCCTGGTTGCTTACTCCTTCCAGGTGATGGGCTCCCAGCCCTTCAGGCTCACCGGCAGCATCCCCCAGGGCCTCCCAACCTTCCGGCCACCGCGCTTCTCCCTGGCAGTGCCCAACGGCACCGTCCCGTTCCAGAGCATGGTGGAGGTGGGTGCTGGCAGCTCCCCAGGGGCTGCTCTGCTCCCTCCTGGGTGTGCTGGGTCCCGGCCCTCCCTGACTGGATCCTTCCCTCCCAGGACATGGGGGTCGGGCTGGCCGTGGTGCCGCTCATGGGCCTGCTGGAGACCATCGCCATCGCCAAGGCTTTTGGTAGGGCTGCGCCAGGGTCCTGCCCTGTGCTCACAGGGGGGTCTCTGCAGGGCCTCGGGGTGCTGGAGAGGGTCTCTGCAAGGGGTCGGGGTGCTGAGAAAGGTGCTATTCCCTTGGGGGACTGGGAGGGATCGGGCTCCAGTTCATAGCAGGAGGGGTCCTGCAGGGGACAGAGCTGAAATTTGCCCAGGAGGTGAGCGTTGTTTCGGGGTGCTGCTGTGCCCGAGGGGTGCCAGGACAGGGCCCACACTGTCCCAGTCACTGCTGGTTCCGCTCTGCGTGCGTGGCAGGTTGTGCCTGTGGGAACCTCGGGCCAACGCCCCCATCTCCTTTCAGCCTCGCAGAATGGTTACAGGATTGACCCCAACCAGGAGCTGCTGGCTCTGGGTAAGACCCTCTGGGTAAGAGGCTGCTCGGTCAGGAGGGCAGGGGTGGGGCTCCAGCCCCAGCACTGCCGGGTGTCCCACAGCCCCTGAGCTGCCCGAGACCCCCATCTCGGCAGTCCTGCCTCCACCTGATGTTTTCCCTTCCTTACCTCGCATGCTGCCCCCACCCCAGGCATTCTCAGGGATTTCCAGAGCAGGCTGAGTCCCTCTTACACGGCTGGATGGGTACTGTCTGGCCTCGGGGACCAGGAAGGGAGAAGGTCGTGACGGGGACACAGAGCCAGCAGTGCCTCCCCAGCCCCTCTCCTTCGTCTCCTCAGGCGTTGCCAATGTCCTGGGCTCCTTCGTCTCCTCGTACCCCGTCACGGGCAGCTTTGGCCGGTGGGTAGCAGGACACTCGCTGGGGCTGCGTGGTGAGAGGGCTCTGCAAGACCTCGGGTGGAAGACTGTGCTGACCCCAGTGGGTCCCTGAGCTCGTGTCCTGGTCCCCAGCAGCCCACCTTGGTGGCCGGGCTATCCATGCATCCCGTGGCCACCCTCCCTCCTGTTGAGGGCCACTTCCCTTCCTGCTGCGGGCTGGGAGCCAGGGGCTTGCTCGTGTTCCTCCCTGATGGGGTGGGTGGTTCTCCTGGGTGGCGTCTGCAGGCAGGGGCAGCCCCCAGCCCCCGGCCCCTGCACAGCCTGGGATGTGCGGGTTTGCATTTCAGGACGGCGGTGAATGCTCAGTCAGGGGTCTGCAGCCCCGCGGGAGGGCTGGTCACAGGTACAGCCCTGCCCCTGCCCCTGGGCTGCTCTGCGAACCCCCTGGTGTCGGGGTCCCCTGGGCGTCAGGGTGCCCGTGGCTCAGGGGTCTCCCCTCCCGCAGGTGCCCTGGTCCTGCTGTCCCTGGCGTACCTCACCTCGCTCTTCTACTACATCCCCAAAGCGGCGCTGGCCGCCGTCATCATCTCGGCCGTGGTGCCCATGTTCGACGCTGGCATCTTCCAGACGCTCTGGCGGGTTAAGAGTGAGGGCACCGGTCGGGAACGGGCAACTCCCCTGTTCAGGAAACTTCCCAGTCCAGCCACCCGGGAGCCACTCCGGCAGTCACAGTCGCACCCCCCGGGCTGGGACAGAGGCCCCTTCAGGCCCCCCCGCCTCCCCACTCACACAGACCAGGTTTCCTCACCGGCTCTACCCCGGGTTTCCCATAGCAGAGTCTCAGACGTACAGATCCTTAAAATACTTTAATCACGGTGCCATAACTAAATAACAAAATAACAGCTCGAGTTGGGTGTTTCTGAGGAGGCACTCAGAGCAAAGGAACCTGTGAGCTTTTATCCTCTCATCCCCTAACAGCCGTGCGAAAGTCTGGGAGCGGTTGGCTCCTGCTGCCGTCTCTGAGTGTCCCATCACTGTCTCTGAGTGTCCCATCACGGTCTCTGAGTGTCCCATCCCTGTCTCTGAGTGTCCCATCACGGTCTCTGAGTGTCCCATCACGGTCTCTGAGTGTCCCATCGCTGTCTCTGAGTGTCCCATCACTGTCTCTGAGTGTCCCATCACGGTCTCTGAGAGCTCTGAGTGTCCCATCACTGTCTCTGAGTGTCCCATCGTGTGGCTGCACCACCGGTGCCTGAGTCCTTTGTTATGCAAAGGGTGGCAGTTCACGGCCCCTTCCAAGGGCTCCCCCCCAGAGCTCAGCCTGCAGCTCCACTGAAGCTGTCCCCAGCCACCTGCACTGAACGGATTCCTCACGACCCGGGTGCAGCCCGGCTCTGCCCGCAGAGCTGGCGCTGTCACCGAGGGCCCTGGGGCACGAGGACAAGCCACAGCAGAGCCTGGCTCCTCTCTCTTGCAGGGCTGGACCTTGTGCCCCTCTGTGTGACATTCCTGCTCTGCTTCTGGGAGGTTCAGTATGGAATCGTGGCCGGGGTGCTGGTTTCTGGGATTCTCCTGCTCTACTCCGTTGCCAGGCCCCCGATAAAGGTGGGCTTCACCCCTCCCCTTGGACGTGGCAGGGCCAGCCAGGCTCACCAGGGAGCTGGGAGGGGGTTCCTGAGGACAGTGAGGTGTTGGGGTGCAGGATGCTTCTGAGCTGTTCTTGCTGTCCCCAGTCTGCCACAGGCACAGCACGGGGACCCCTTTCAAAGAGCAGGAGGAAAGGAATATCCTGGAACTGGAGAGCAGGAGAGGGAGGCATCGCTGCCCCTGTCCTGCTGACACTGGGGGGTGGGCAGGAGGGTTTTCCCTGAGGGATGGGGGCTCCTGCTTCTCCCACTCCATCCAGGAGGACAGTGAGTGACACGGGCAGTTGTCCCTGCCTGGGGAAGGTCACAGCCCTGAGCTTCCTGTGACTCGTCTCCCTCCGCAGGTGTCGGAGGGGGCCGTGCTGCTGGTGCAGCTGGGGAGCAGCCTGCACTTCCCAGCCGTGGAGCACCTGCGGGACTCCGTGTGCAGCCGTGCTCTGGCAGGTACAGTGCTCCCAGCCTGTCCTGGGGACCTGGCTGTCACCGCCTGGATCACTTCTGGTGTGGGTGGCAAGTGCTGCCCAGACCCAAGGACTGCTGGTGCAAGGGGTGACAGCACAGCTGTCCCACCCCTGCCGGCCCCTGCCCTGGCTCTGAGGGCTGTGACCCCTGGGCTGGTCATTTCTGGACTCATCAGGGACGTGACCTTATGCTCTTCCAGCAGCATCTCCACCACGCTCTGTCATCCTGGACTGTTGCCACATCAGCAGCATTGATTACACGGTGGTGGTGGGGCTGGCAGAGCTGCTGCAGGAGCTGCGCAGGCACGGCCTCTCGCTGGCCTTCTGTGGCCTGCAGGTGCGTGGGACCTCGGCCACCCCACCCCAGGCCCAGGCAGGGTGTGTGCTGATGGGCTCAGCCCAGCTGCCTTCCCTCGTGGGGTGTGCTGGCCTCTCTGGTGGCACCGTCATCATCTCAAGCACCTTCATCTCGCAGAGCTGGAGGCTGCGGATGCAGGGCCCTGGGAAGGGCTGGGTGCTCCGTGCTGGGATGGCTGGGGGCTCGGCCCCAGAGGGATGGGAAGTGGCCAGCACTCCCCCAGCCCAGGTTTCTCTGCCCTCAGGACCCTGTTCTCCAAGTCCTCCTGTCCGCAGACTTAGAAGGATTCCAGCATTTCCCCAGCTGGGAGGAGGCAGGTGAGGCTCTGGGCTGCTCTCCCAGGACGTGATGAGTGTGGGTCTGGAGGACAGCCATGGGGATCTGACCTGTCCAGCCACAGAGCAGCAGTCTGGGGGCTGCAGGGGCTCCTGGGAGGGTGAGCTGGAGCCCCTCCAAAGAGTTGGGTCTCCCCAGCCTTGGGGATTCATGGTGAGCTCTGGTGGTTTAACCCAGCAGGAGCTCAGCACCACAGAGCCCTTCACTCCCCCTACAGAGGGATGGGACAGAATCAGAGAAAAGGTAAAACTCTTGGGCTGAGATAAAGGCAGTTTAATAGGACAGAAAAGGAAAGGAAAATTATAACAATGTCGAAGGAATTTCCAAAGCAAGCAATGCACAGGGCGGTTGTTCACCACCCACTGACCAATGCCCAGCCAGCCCCTGAGCAGTGGCCATCGCCCCCCAGCCAAATCCCCCCAGTGTTTTGTTCAGCAGAACGCCCTGTGCTCTGGAACATCTCTCGGGGCACTGGGGCAGCTGTCCTGGCTCTGCCCCCTCCCAGCTCCTCCCTGGCCTGGCAGCCTGGGAGGGTGAGAAGTCCTTGGCTTAGTGTAAGCACTGCTCAGCAGCGGCCGAGCCATCAGGGTGTTATCAACAGGAGTCTCATCCTGAATCCAAACACAGCTCTGAACCAGCTCCTGGGAACAGCAAACTGTCCCAGTCAGGACATGAACCTTGGCTTGACTCTGCTTCCCCCGCTTGCTGTTCCAGAGCGGTGCAGGGGAGCGGAGCTGGGGGGCAGTGGGGCAGAGCCCTTCACCAGCACCGCTGAGAGCACAGGGCTCATCCAGTGAGACGAGTTTGGGCTGAACGTCCTGTGACACCCCAGTGACATCAACACACTCCATGGGAGCCGCCTGCCCCAGCCAGGCCTCCTGGGCAGCAGGGGATGGACTGTCCCCCTGTCCCCACACCGAGATGGACAGAGCAGCACCAGCCCTACCCCACACGGGCTGTGGGACAAAACTACTCCGTGTCACAGTGATCAGTGCAAAGCCATCCTTCCTTCAGGGAGCTGCTGTCATTTTTTAAACAGCTGTTATAATTCTGGACCTTTTTCATGTTCTGGGCCACCCCAGTGGTGACGCAGGGTGTGCTCTCCTCAAAGCTGTTTCAGGGCTGCTGGTGCTGCCCTCCAAACGGACGTGGGGGCTCAGCCTCCAGCTGCTGGGAGAGGGAAAACATCTGGGATTGTGCTCCTTACTGATTTTTATCCTCACTTACCCTTTTTATCCTTATGTTGTTTGTGGGGTGTTGTGCTGAACGCTGCCCTGGGTCAGGGCCGGGCTCTCACCCTGGGGTGCAGCCCCTGGCCTGGGCCCTGCCGAGGGGACGGGCACGGTGACACCAGGCTGTGCCCGGCTGTGCAACGGGGACAGCACCTGGTGGGGCTGGGCGGGGTCGGGAGTTCAGTGTCCCTGAACGGCCCTCGGCCGACAGCCGGCACTGAGGGTGTAATAAATCAGGAATTGCTAATGAGTCGCTGTGCTATCAGCCTTCCTGAGGGAAAGCTTTTTCCTTTTGTGTGGGAAGGGGAAATTATCTTTTGGGTGCTGCTGAGCATGCCAGGGAAACGAAACTGAAACCAGGCTGAGGCTGTGCGGGTGATCCGAGCCCGAGGGCACGTTCCGGCACAGTTCCGGCTGCCAGAGCTGCTGGAAAGGCAGCAGAGGTGCCCGGGAGCCACACACCTGCCAGGGCCGCCGGCTCCTGCCCTGGAGTGTTCGTTCCCGTCCGGAGAAGCACTGAGCAGTGAGTTCCTTGCTGCGCTTTTACCGGGAGGGGGAAAACAGGGACATAGGGGTAGAAAGGGGGCTGCTTGTTTAGGAATATGTGTGCGCTCAAACCTGTGCGAGCACTTAGCGGAGGTCAGGGCTGCTGGGAGCCCGTCTCCGGCTTGGTCCTGGTTGGGTCCGGCATCAGCCGCCTCCCTACTTTTGACTGTGGAATGCGCTTTTGATTGTCGGGTCCAGCACAGTGCGCTGTCCTGCAGCACACTTGCCCTCCTCACTGCTGCTGCCGGGTCCTGTCCTGCGTCCCTGCGCCTGCACTGGGCTGATGGGTGGGGGGATGCTCGGGGGGTACCGGCGGGGAAGCCCCGGGCATGCCCGGCGGCATCGAGGCGCCGGACCGGGCGGGACCCAGCGAGAGCCGCCGGGGGGCGGTGGCCGGGGCCGGGATTGGCCGGGGCGGGCCGGGGCTGGGCGGGGACCGTGACTGCAGAAACGAAAGTTGGCGGCTCGACAGAGAAACGAAACTTCGCCGAGCGGGACGCGGCGGAGCCGAAGGGCGAGCGGGAGCTGCAGGTGCCGGTGCCCGGTCCCTCGGTGAGTCGCGCTGCCGGGGCCGGCGAGTGGTGGGACGGGGCACCGGGCCTGGGCTTGCGGGGGCTCCGGTGCGGGGTGGGAGCAGCCGCGGGTCCGGGGCAGGCGGCGCTGCGGGCTCCGGGCCCCGCTGCACCCTCCCGGTGCCCCCGGAGCGCCTCGGTGCGCCCCGATTTCCCCGGTGCACCCTGATCCCCGATCCGGCCGGAGCTCCCCGGTGCGTCCCCGGGCACTCACGTCCTCCCATCTCCTCCCCGTTCACTCGGGACGCCTCTACCCCGCGGTGCCCCCGGTTCTCCCCGTTTCCCCCCGCTACCCTCCGGTACCCCCGGTACCCCCCGGTACCCTCCGTGTCCCCGGTACCCCCGGGCCCTCCCGGCGCCCCCCGGGAGCCGCGCTAGCCCCGCCCCCTCACATCACATAACAGGTCTCATTTGCATACCGCCGCCGCTCCGCCACGCCATTGGTCCATTCCCCCTGGAGTTTTGCATATCTGCCGGAGGGGGCGGAGAGCCGCCGGTCCGCGGGGAGCGGGAGCGGCGTCATTTGCATACAGGCCCCGCCCCCGGGTCAGCGCCGCCCCGGGCCGGGCAGGCACCCCCGGCCCAGCTCCGGCTATGGCTCAGCGCCGGCTCAGCTCCGGCCCAGCTCCGGCCACGGCCCAGCTCCGGCCGTGGCCCAGCCCCAGGACCCGCTCCCGGCCCAGCTCTGGCCGTGGCCCAGCCCCAGGACCCGCTCCCGGCCCAGCTCCGGCCATGGCCCGGCTCCGGTCCCGCTCCCCGCCCCGGCCCCGGCCTCTCGGTGGAACAAGGCTCCCGGCCCCGGCCGGCGGAGCAGCCCCGGGCGGGGTTCGGGGAAGGGGAGCCGGGGCCTCAGCGCGGGGGGAGCGGCCGCTTGTGTTGATCTGTCTGTAAAGCGCTGCGGTTCCCCCCCGCTCCCAGCCCGGCTCTCGAGTGTCGCAGGTCGTTTCCTGGCAGTGAAACGCAGCCGGGCAGAGGAGGACGTGGCACGGCTCCATTGCCTCACGCGAATGTCGGTGTTTGTGTCTCTGCCCCGTCCCTGTGTGTCCCCCGGGGGTGCTCGGGCTCCCGCGGGGCTGTGACCCGGACCCTGCAGTGCCGCGGGTGTCACTTGGCTGCCGGGGACGGCCCGCCCGGCTCCTGCAGCAGCTGTGGGGCCGGCGTGGCTCCCGGCACCGGCCCTGGGCACCAGGACTCGGGCGGGGGGCCGGGGCTGGGCTGTCCTGGGGCTGCACGGTGCCCACAGTCTGCCTGTGTCACCTCTGGTGCCTGTGTGGCTCTGGGCTCTGCTCTGCCCTGGTCATTCCACACTGCTCTCATCCCAAACTCCCCTCCCAGTCTCTCATCTCGACCTCCCCTGGCATTACTGACCAGAGGCAGTTTTCTTCCCTTTGCAGTGTCTGTGGGGGGACAGAGAAGTGAGTCAGTCGGTGACACATCCTACACACAGTCTCCACACTCAGGTCTCCAGTGTTAACTAGTTTCTGTTTTGCCGATAAAGTAGTGCTGTTTTTTGTGTTAAAAGACTGGATGAGTCCTTTGTGACACAGAATTTCCAATTTGCAGCTTGTTGTTAGATTTAGAACTCACCCCTGAATTGTGTTTGACAACACACTAATTCTGCCTTTCTGAACAGAGACAGAATCAAGTACACGACACCGACACCGTTATGCTGGGGGAAGTATTTCCCAATCCTTTACTTGAGCTGCCCTTCCTCACATTCTTCAAGGACTGGATAAAACTGTGAAGATAAAAAGGGAGTTTCCTCTGCCTTCCCGGAAAGGGCTCAGCTGAGTGGGAGCAGTCACCCTGCCAGCCCAGAAGGCTGTGTCACCGCTCGTCCTGGGCTCCAGGCACTGGCACAGGCAGCTGGTTGCCAGCACTGCTGCTGCGTTCGTGAATGCAGGAGGGACAGGGATGGAGCTGTACCTCGGTGCTGTGGTTCCTTAATTATTCTGCAGCTGGCAGGGCCTTGGAGAGGGCAGGAGGCTGTGCAGGGAGACTGTTGGCATTGCTGGTGGGAGCTGAGCAGGGGACAGCAAACCAGCTCCTGTGTGTTCGTGTCCTGACTTTGGCTGGGACAGAGTTTGTTGTTCCCAGGAGCTGGTTCAGAGCTGTGTTTGGATTCAGGATGAGACTCCTGTTGATAACACCCTGATGGCTCGGCCGCTGCTGAGCAGTGCTTACACTAAGCCAAGGACTTCTCGCCCTCCCAGGCTGCCAGGCCAGGGAGGAGCTGGGAGGGGGCAGAGCCAAGACAGCTGCCCCAGTGCCCCAAGAGATGTTCCAGAGCACAGGGCGTCCTGCTGAAAGAAACACTGGGGGGATTTGGCTGGGGGGCGATGGCCACTGCTCAGGGGCTGGCTGGGCATTGGTCAGTGGGTGGTGAACAACTGCCCTTCACTTGCTTTGGGTATTCTCTCATTTTCCTTTCCATTCTGTTCCTTTCCTTCTGTGTTTATCTCAACCCACAAGTTTTACCTTTTTTTTCTGATTCTCTGCCCCATCCGGGGGCTTGGAGCGACCTGATCCAGTGTAAAGTGCCCCTGCCTGTGGCAGGGGTGGAACGAGATGAGCTTTAATGTCCCTTCCAACCCAAACCATCCTGCGACCCAACTGGGAGGTGAGTTTCCAGTTTAACAATTAATTTCCCTCCGTTGCAGAGAGAAGAGAGGTGCAGGTCCCTCCTGATGCAGGAGCAGAGGTGCTGGGCCTTCTTCCACCACTGAAACAAAGGAGACAGAGGGCGAGTTGCTGATGGACAGAGCAAGAGCTCTGACCAACTCCTCAGACACCACACCTGACACTGCAGGTGGATCTCCCTCCTCTGCTGAGACATGGGAGGAGGAAGAGGGATCCCCACTGCTGGAGGATGTCACAGCTCCAGGGGACAGCGCAGAGCCCTCGGCTCAGAGCGAGGCCGGCGACTCCGCTGAGGCGGCTCTTCTGCTGAGGAAGGTGAGGATCCTGCTGGGTGCTGGGGAGCAGCTGTGACTTGTTGCTCTGTTCTGTGAAGTGAGGAGGCTGGGCTGCATCCCCCACATCCCTTTGGCCACGACGGGGAGCTGCTGGCTGGCTTCCTCCAGGAGCAGCTCACTGTGTTTGCTGACGCCGTGTTGTGTGCGCAGAGCTGCGGTGCCGGAGGGGGAAAACCACACAATTGCACAAGTCAGCTTAGACATTGCAGCGCTGCTCTCTGCTCCTGCTGAGCAAGTCTTGAATGTTAAACCTGCACAGTTCTCAAGAGTTATTTGCGTTTCACTGGCTGGTCTTGTCCCTCCCCTTCCTCATCGTTCTCCGTTAGCCCCGTGCAGCAGGAAGATGTCAGGAAGATGTCGGTACTTGCTGCAGTGGAGGAGGTGACAAAGAGTTTCTCTTTGACAATGAATAAACAGACATTGTGATCTTTGTTTTTCTTTTTTTAATAGAAAAGGAAGAAGAATAAAGCAAAGAAACACACGTCCATCTCCGGGGAACAGGACTTCCTCCCTCCTCAAAGCACAGCACTAGCTGAAACCACAGAGTTGCCTGACACATGTGTTGTTCCTCAAGAAATCCAACCCCCCGGCAGTGAGGGAGCAAACCCAGGTGCTGATGGAGTTGCTGATGCCAGTGGAGACACACCTGAAGGCGACAGAGAGTTGGCCCACCTGGGGAAGGAAGCTGGCAGCCTGGAAGCAGCGGGGCTGCGCCCCACGGAGCAGAGCAGCACAGCCGGTGGGGCTGCCCCAGCTCCCAGTGCTGCAGCCCCAGGGAACAAGGTGGGGGATGGAACAACCACGGAGCATGGAGAAACAGCCAGGGATAATGTGGAAGAGGGCAGTCGTGCCCCTGGCCAGCTGCCAGAAGCCAAAGCAGATTCTCAGGCCCAGGGCAGCAGCAAGGAACTGCTGGCAGCAGGGCAGGGAGCGAGTCCCTCTGGGCTGCCTCCTGCCAAGGGAGCCCCCCAAAGCAAACCTGAGACCAAGACCTCCCCTGGGGCCCAGAGCCCGCAGGCTGGGAAGGAGCCCAGGCAGAAAGCGAACAGTTCCACTGGCAAGGTGAGTGTGAGTGAGCTCTGGTGAGTGTTCCAGGGGGCCTGGCTTCCCTTTGCCACTGGGACTTGTTCATGCTGTCAGTGAGGCTGAGGAACACGAGCCCAGGGATACAGGGTGGAATTGGGGAGCACTACAGGGAGGTTCTTATTTAAGTTGTGCTCTCCTGGGTGTCAGTTCTAGCCCAGCTCTCACTGAGGGGTTGCTCAGTTACCCCCAGGACTGGGAGGTGTCTCCTTTCCAGCCAGCTGTGCTCTCCAGAGAGCTCTGGGATCTCCTTGAACAAGGGGATTTTGTGCTTTGCAAGTGCCTGTGCTCTGCTCATATACAGGCCTGGTAAGCTGGAAGTTACTGTGGGTTCTCTTTCACTTTCTTTATACCCCATCCTCTGTGACCTGGGGCTCACTGACCTGACTGCTTGGCACTGTGTTTAGCTTGGGTTCCTCTTCCATCATGTGCTATTTTCCTTAACCAGCAGCTTTCCTCAGTGAGCGATCAGTATTTCCAGGAGGATGAAGCTGGTGGTGTACCAGGAGCAGAAGTTGTACAGGCAGAGTCTCCTGTTTCATTGGGCATTGTTTGTCTCCCTGTTGCAGAAGGCAAACACAAAAGAGACAAATCAGACCCCAAGTGAGAAAATGCCTGACGGGAGTGAGAAGGCAACTCCGAGCAAAGGGGCTGAGGCTGCTGGAAGGGAGGGTGCTCTGGCTGCAGCAGACAGTCCCAAGAACAAAAAGGAACAAAGGAACCAGAAACCTGCGGAAAAGATTAAAGAAAGGTGAGAACAGCCGTGCTGCTTCCCAGCATTCTTCACTAACAGGAGTTGCTGTGAGGAAGACTCCAGACTGAGGTGGGGGATTGGGTTGCTGAGATTGGGTCAGTTTGTACCTTGGACATGTGGGAATGGAGTTGTCTTGAAACTGAGGTGAAGTGGTTGTGCACAAGAGAGCCAGTGTTGAATGGGAGCTGCAGCACAGGTGATGTCCTGGGTGATGTGGTACACATGGTACTTGAACCTGCTTGAGCATCTGATGAATGAAAAAGAGATTATTCTCTTATTTCTTGCTCTTCTAGGCAATGTGTACTTCACACACACAATGCTTTAGGTGAACAGTGTGAAGAGCTGTTTTGATGTTTTGCTTATTGTGTATGAGCTGGAAGGGGTTGGAAGTGTAGCCATTCCAGGTGACTCTGCTGGGCCAGAGCATCTCCTGCTGCCCATTTTTCCTTTTTGCACTGGGCTTTGTGCTAGGCCTGCTCAAACATCAGTCGGAGTGAACTGCTGCCAGAGTTTATGGGACTTGCAGACAGTCAGCTGCAAATCTGCTTTGAGGCCTACAATGATTTGTGCAATTAAAAAACCCTAACAGAATCCTTTCTCTTTCCCTTCTAATTGTTCCCTGCAGTTCTGTGAGCCGCAATGGGGGTGTTACTGTGTATTTCCACGCAATCTTATCCAAAGACTTCAAACTCGACCCTGATACCCATAAAGTGTTCATCAGAGCTGAGGACATTCCTCCCTATGCCAGCTGGAAGGACAACATCTGTGAGCTGAACTGCACCCGGTGAGTGTTCCCTGCTCTGAGAACGGGGTCCTCGTGGGGCCTCAGTTACTGTCAAGGTAACCTGTGCCCACAGGTTGCAGCAGAGGGTTTCACAGTGGAGAAAACTGTTCTAAAACGCTTTTGTGAAAGAACAGTCAACCATTCCTATTAGAAATGGAGCAATGCATGGAAAAAGAAGTCTGTACATCAGCTAACATGTCCTTTGCCTGCCTTTGCTGTGTTTGTGTTTCCTAGGCATCTGGGAGAACATGGATACCTCATTGAAGGTGCTGTAACCCTCTCCAAAGAAATCCTGGATAAATACATTCCTTACAAGTACTGGGTGACCTGTGGGAAGGGGGAGTATGAGTTCATTTACAAGAACCCAGAATCCAATAATCCTGTGAATCGCTGCTTGTTGATAAAAAGGACCTTGCTCAACAATGGAGGTGAGCTCTGCTGGCTGGACCTGCACCTTGGGGTGATCCCTGCTGTCACATGGCCCAGCATTCCTGTCAGACAGTGCTGTCTGAAGCTGGGGGCTCAAGAGGCTGGTGGGGGTATTGCTGTGGCAGCTGGAAGAGTGAAAACACCTGATTCCAATGCTTGTTTTCCTGTGTTCTCCCTGTGTTGCTGTTCTAGAGTGGCACCAGTACGATGACATCGTGTGTGCAAAGCCTGGGTTAAAAAACCGGGCAGCAAAATTTTTACAGACATTTATTGGTGATAAAAACAAGGAAGTGGTGGAAGGGAAGAAAATAGCTGCTGGTGTTATGTTAGAAAGTATCTTCAGCATTCTTGGAACCTGGAGTCCTGAAAACCTGAGGAACTTCTTCTGCCAGCTGAGACAGTTCTATTGCGTTGCAGTAGCCCAGCTGGTGTCTGATGGCAAGCCAATGCCATGGATAGAGTTAAAGTTCAGCACAGAGCAGGTAATCCCTTCTCTTTCACAGAGACAGAAAACATTCCATTGCTGAACCCAAACTTTAATTTTGCTCTTGACCTTGCTGGGTTAATTTTGCTTTTCCAGTCAAAGTTCAGGTACAGAACCTGTGGGGATCCTTCTGGGGTGACTGCCACCGACTGCCTTGGGGGCTTCAGTCAACCTGTGCACCTCGCTGCGGTTCTGAGACCCTGTGTGGGTCAGCAGCAGAGCTGTAACAGGGTGACTTCATACTTGACTGTGTTTTGTGTCTGGATATTGATTTCCTAAGCCTGGCCCTTAAGTTTTGCTGTCAGTTGTTCTGTCACCAACTTCTCTGCACTCATCTCTTGCTCCAAACCTGCCTGCTTTTTGGGAGAAGCTCCTGGTCCTGTTCTAAGCAGGGATGCCAGCAGGGCTTCTGGAATCCAAAATTTCTTACTTGATGTAATTAGGAATTATGTGTAAATAAATAATATAAATAAATAAAAGTGGTTTTTGGTTGTCAGGGCTACTCCTTCCTGTCCCGTGGCCTCACTGGAACTGGCAGAAGAAAATGGCTTCAGAAGAGAAAGACTAATGCTGTGGCTGGTTTGTTTCTTCCCTCCTTTATCCCAGGTGAACGATTTGCTGATGAAATACATGAAGAAAATAGCTCTTCCTTTCCTTGTACCAGAAGCATCTCCGGAGGACAGAGTCATCGAAAGCAAACTGGCTCTGGGGCTCACTGTTCTCATGATAGTTGAGGACTTTTCACTTCCAGCACCTAAAAGTGACCTGGCTGACCTGTGTAGCCTCTTGTGCTTGGATCAGGTGTCACAACAAGATGTAGAGAATGAGATTCATCACATCAAACAGGCTTTTGCAGAAGTTACCAAGTAAGTGCTCCATGTACCTTCTAACTGACCAGGCTGGTATTGCTCAAGTGTAGCACCTTTTGATGAAAGAACAGGAATCCAGCTCTCTACTGCCAAAGAATCAGAGAAGTTACATTTGAAGGTATCTTTGGGAGGTCTCAGTTGCAGCCTCCTGCTTGAAGCAGGGCTGACATCCAGGCAAGGTTGCAGTGCAGTTCTGAAAAACTCCAGGGAGTTTTGCCCAACCTCTCTGGGGCCCTCTCACAGTCACACAACTTTCTTGTTATTTTTCTTTTGTGCAAACAGATTTCCCTTATTGCAGCTTGTCACGCTTGCCAGAGCCATAGATTGAGTTAAAACTGTTGGTTTTTCTTTATGTATAATCTTACGTTATCTTTTTCTGTCAAGCAGTTTCTGGCTTCTTGCCTGTTTGCTGTCGATACTCACAAACTCCAGGGAGCAGGATCATTGTGTATTTACTCCTTTAGCTTTAAATGCCACATTTGGATTCTTTTGTCTCCTCTGGTGTGCATCATTCCACACTTTTGGTTGGTTTCCCTTGGCGTGCCTGCTTACCAGACTAATCTGACTGCTTACCTGGCACTGGGTTTGGAGTTCTTCACTTGCACAGCTGCAGCCATTACTTTTCCTTTTGGAGTCCTTTGCAGTATTTCAGCCCCAACCAAGAAGGCCCAGAATTGTCCCCAGAATGCCTGGCTCTGTGTGGGTGTCACAGGGCTGAGGGGCTCATGGGGAGTCTGTAGACAAAGAGCTGGGTCTTCTCAGTGCTCCAGCAGCAGAGTCTGTTCAGAGAGATTCAGGATCATTGCAGCTCTGGGCCTTAAACCTGGACAGGTACACTCTGCAGTGAAGAGTAGATGGAGCTAAAATAATGACCAGAGGTTAACTGAAGCTACATAGGGTGATTGAGATGTAGCCTCCCCCACCCCTAGGGCATTCTCAAGGCCTGGATAAAGCTGTTCTTCCACTCAGTGTGTTTGTTTTGGGGTTTTTTTTATTTAGCTTGAAGGTCGACCTGACGAACTTATGCCAGAGGTGCATTGAATGTGATGTAGACCAGTGGGTGTGGATCCTTCCCCTTCTGCATTCCTTTGCTGCTCCCCTGCAGCAGGAGCATGTGCTGGTGGAGGAAGATGTCTGGGCAGGGCTGGAAGGGCTTCCATTTGCTGAAACCAGGAGGAAGCAAGATGCGTGAGTTTTCCAGAGCTCCCATTTACCCAGTGCCTTGGTGCTGTAGCTGGGGGTGATCACCTTACTTCATCTCTTTTTTTGGTTTTTTCCTCCCTCATTTTTAAAGAGCGTGAAATGTAGCACGTTGAGGGAGGATGTTTGGGGTATTTGGGCACGGCCACACTGGTGGCTCAGAGGTCACTGAGTGTAACCCAGCTGGGCACTCTGTGACACCTCAAACACAAACCCCCAGTTCTGCCAGCCAGGGAGCAGGCGGGAGTTAAACCTGCTCGTGTTGTGTAGAGTCTGAGCAAGACCTGGAGTTCATTTTCCTTAAGTGCTTGTGCTCAGTGGTTTGGCTCTGCTCTGCCGTCCCTGGGCCTTGGGGACTCCCACTGATCCCGAACTGCAGTGACAAAAGCACAGGAGTGAGGAGGAGACTCCTCTGTGGGCTGCACAAGCTCATGGCCTTTTGTTCCTTGGAATCCTGAAGATTTTGTTTTGTCTCCCCTCCAGAGTGACCATGCTGGAACGAATGAGAGAAAAGAAGTACTTGATGGAATTTGATGTGACTCTGGTCAAGTCCTGGCTCTGTGTGCTGCCCCTGAGGAACCTGGCTGAGTTCATAAAAGACTTCTCCAGTGACTTGTTAGTTACTCTTCAAGGTGTTTTGTACAGATTAGAGAACTTTGATGTCTCGTGGAGTAACTCTAAGGTTTGTCTTCTGGCAGCTTTACCCAGCTCTGGGATACAGGCTCAAACTGGGCTCCTGGGTGTCTTTTGGCAGAACTGACCATCACTGAGGGGATTGGGGCTGCCAGCAGGTCACAGCACAAAGAGCTTCAAACTTAGCTAAAAGCAAAAATAACTGCTAATCAGAAACCAGTCTGTAAAATTTCTTCCACAGTTTAATATTTTTGTCTTTCCACTCTCAGGTGGTAGAGAAGCTTCTAAACACAGTGCTGTGTGCCTTGGATGAGCCCCCAGCCAGGTAAGTGCAGTGCACCTTTGTGAGAGCATTGTCTGCATCTGCACCAGGCCTGGGGCCGTGCTTGTGTGCCGTGAAATCTCTGTGAAGAAAAGAATCCTGGATTTCTATCCCATTTTTAAAATCTATCTGAGGGAGGGAGCTGCCGCACTGTGTTGGATTTGGTGGAGTTTTTGCTTCGTTTTTAATTTTTTATTTTTCCTTGGAGCAGAAAATTAGTTCTCCCTCTGTGTTGCTGTCCTGCAGAGCTCTGGGAGCCCGTTCTTGGCAGTGCTGCTTGTCCTGCTGCCTCAGCCTGCACGAGAGGCTCTGCAAGGCCGCCAGGAATGTGGACTTGTTCCTCCTCCCTGCCGCTACTGCTGTCCTGATGGCCAAGGTTGCCCGACTTCGACCTCCAGCAGTGAGTGCCAAGGAACTCTTGGCTTGATATGAGCAAGATACCCAGAAATATCACAAGTGGGGTACAACAGGCTGGGTTTAGATCAGATCCAGTCTCAGTTTGAAGAACTTCACACTCTAAGCAAGATTGTGGTACTTTCAGAGAGTTGTGGAATCACCTAATGAGTTTGGTTCTTATTGAAAATAAGGTCAGATGCCCAGGTTTGCTGTGATAAACTTTGTATTATACCTGGTCTTGTTTCCCCTTAAACATTTGTTGTCTTTACTTCCTGAACAAGCTTAAGCACAAACTCCTGTAAGCACTGCACCCTCCCAACCTCTCTCTGCTTATTCAAGCAGTGCTGGGTCTGTTGCTGGGCATTTGTGTGTTCTGGATGCATTTGGGTCTTCTTTTTAGAAATACTGATTTAAATCAGTTGTCTGTTGCTCTCCTGCTTGAACTGTGTTCATTTTTTTGTCTTCTCCTCTGCATGGGGCAGGTTCCAGGGGATGCTGTGCAGGAAGTTCCAGTGTCAGAATTGCTCAGTGGAGCTCTGAGGGACACTCGAACCTGGTTCAGAAATGCTTTAAAACAGAAGTTACTGAAGGAGTACTTGGACCACGTGACCTTCTCTTTCCACTTTGAACTTCAGGTTTGTCATCCTCTAATAATGTGAATAAAAAGGGGTTTTACTGTAGCTTAACCAGAGTCTTGAGTCCACTGGCTCTTTGCTGGGCTCTGTAGCTGTGGCTGGGTAAGGAATGGGATGGGGATGAGCAGTGTTTGAAACACTGCTGGGCTGAGAAGCAAAGGGCTGGAATTGGTGCTGCTCAGCTCCCCTCAGTTCTGCTTTTCCTTGGCTGTTCCTAAAGGCATTTCTGGGATGAGAAGCTGCCCCTTGTTGGTGTTGTCTTGCTCCCACTATGTCCCACTGGTTGTCCTCAGACCTTCCAGCTGGCCTGCCAGTCTGAGCTGCTGTTCCCAGCCCTCCCTGGGACAGTTCCCAGCAGCAGAGTGGAAGTGGCTCATCCAAACGTCTCCTTCAGCAGCTGAGACATTTACACACAGTTTGGGCTTAAAAGCTGATTTTGCAGCTCTGGGAGTGTTCCTTTTCCTTGGGATGGAAACATCTGGAAGGACTGCTGACTGTCTGAGGCATCTCTTCTACACTGTTCTTTTCATTTCCTTCTCTGTTAAATCTCAGCACTCATTGATTTGGGTTTGTTTGCTTCTCCCCTGCAGGCCTGGAATAAGTTTGTGAATATCAGCTTTCCAGATGAGCAGTTCACCCAGATGTGGAGGAACACTCTACTTGCAGATCTGAAGAGAAGAATCCAGCAGGTAGATGAGACCCCAGGCAGTCCTGGCTGGTGGGTCAGAGCAGATGGAGTGGCTTGTGCTGTGCTTGGAGAAGGAGCCCATGGAAACACAGTGGCTTTGGTCCTAACAATTGCCACTGCTGTTCGTGTTACCAGGCTCTGGAGGCTCAAAAATTGGCCACGACAATGTCCCACACCGTAATTGCGTCAGTGGCCTGGCTGCAGGTCCTGGTGCTTCAGAGGAAATGGCACATTCTGAGCAATTGTCAGCTCTGTAGTTTCAAGAACTACTTAAACTGTAGTTTAAGTGCAAAGTAAGCACCCAAGGGCTCAGAGAAGCCAAGTTGGTGCTTCTCTTTTCACTCATTGTGCGGAAATGGTGCTGTTCAGGCTCCCAAATGCACACCCACATGTGTAAGTCCCTTCCAAACTGACCCTGTGTATCTCATCTCCTTTCTACAGCAGTTACAAATGTATTTAGGCCATTGATTTTCATGGTGAAATCAGGAAACAAATATTTTCTGCTGTAAGCTTGGCTTGGAGAGGTGGCTATTAAGTAATGACACACTTTAGATGGAAATCATTAAAATATTTTCTAAGCATATGTTTGTTTCATCTCCCAGACCCTCAGAAATGGGCTGATGCTCAGGTTCCTTTTATTGTCTTGATAGCAGCACTCCTTCATGCTGCCAGGAGAAAGGCTTTGGAAACAGAGTTGATAAGAAATCTCCCTTTTGCCCTTTAGGAACCTCCAGTGAACCAAATCTTAGTGTACTGTTGTCGGCACTACCAAATCACAGAGATGGACTCTTCCATCAGCTGGTGCTTCCAGAACTGTGCCACAGAGGCTGTAACTGCAGCTTGCCAGGTATTGTATTTGCCCTGGTAGGGAAGGGAGGAGGAGAAAGAAAAGTGGAGTTTCACAGCAGTTCTGTTGCATAGCATAGGGATGTGCCTTGTGGTGGAAGGGGCGTTGGACATTGCTTGAGTTGCTGTGGATTGTTTGTTATACCAACAGTAAAAAATATCAACAAGAAATCAGGAAACGAGGTCCATGAGGAATATTTGTAATGTGTTTCCACCATGACCTCTGGTGTCAGTTGTGTCATAGGGCTTTTTTGGAACATGCCTCAGCACTGGAGGTGACTCCTTGATATCAGTGCCGGTTTTGAGACACAGACACAGTGGGATCCCAAAGTCTGACACATCCCTGCCCTCTCTGTGTGCCCTAGCAGACGCAGAGCAATCTCCTGGAGAAGATTTCTGCCTACAACATGGGCCAGTTCAGCCAGCTCGTGTCCACCGTCATCGTGAAGTCCTGGCCCATCAGGGGTGGGCAGTCTGAGGGAGATTTTGATAAGATTCTGCACCACCTGCTCACGTGGCCTGACATCAAACATATCTTCAGCTTTAATGGTAGGTCTGTAGTTAGGTTTTAGGAGGCCCTGAGAAGCTTTTCTCTGCCTTACTGCTGCCACTGTGCAGAGGAGCAAACAGAGAAATTGTCCTGCTCTTGTTTTAGTCCTCATCTCAAAGCTTGAAGTATTCAGCATGGGTTTGGAGAGGGAAGGCCAAGGAGGAGGGAGCTACTATTCCTCTTGTGCTAATCTGCTGCAGCTTCCTCTGGATTTGTAGACCATAACTTCTTTCTCTGAGAAGTTCTCACGAGTTATTGCCACACAAAAATGCCAAAGAGTTGGCTGTGTGAGTGGATCCACATGGCTTTTGTGTGCTCCACAGGGTTTGGGTCTGGGCTCTCCGTGGAAAGTTTCCAAATTGCTGGGATCTTGGTTTTGTTCAGAAAGACATGAGGAATTGGAGGGTGGTGTGGTGAGTCCACAGGCTCTTGAATAGGCATTCAGTAGGAAATGGAAGGACTCTGTGCCATGACGTGGAAAAGTTCCTGGTTCTGCCTGTTTTTTGGGAAACAGGGCTGATCTAGGTTTGACATGCTTTGTTTCAGGAACAGGAACAAACGGAAACCTCCTAGACAAACTGACAGATGAAGCAAAGGATGTCATGGCCACAGCAGACTCTGTGCTTACGAGTGTCACTGATGACATCCACAAAGGCTGCATCCTTGTGAAACATCTGGAAGAGGTTTTCCAGCATAAGGAACAGTTCATCTGCATTTGGGACACAAGTAAGAGATGAGTTCAAAGGGGCATGGTTGGCTTAGAGCATCACTGTAGTGATGCTGGCCTGCTCTGCTGGTGCTGCAGGGATTAGGAATGCTCAGGAGGTGCTCCAGCAGTTTGCAGTGCTGCCCCTTGGCCTGGGCAGAGAGCTCCCAGCTCCAGTTTGTGTTGTCACTGCGGGGTTTGTGACTCTGCAATTCCAACCTGAGTCAGGGGTGCAGGGGGTGGGAAGTGTCTGCTCTGTGCCTACAGGTGAGTTTTCTTTCAGAGCACCAGCAATGGCCAGGTGAGGAAAAGGAACTGCTCCAGAGAAGCCTGAAAGAACTGCTGGAGTTGAGGCACAAAGAAGTCACACTGCTCAGAAGAGAGAAAAAAGCAATAGGAACCTTCCTGAGCATGTGCAGGAAGGTGCAGAAGTCTGTGAAAGGTAGAGTTCTCGGGGAGCAGTCTGAAAGTGGCAACTCCAGAAAACAGCATTTTCCTTGAAAATCTCTTGGCTTTGGGAGCGGGTTTGATTCTAAACCCCACAGTGAGGGTGAGGAGGGGTGGGAGAAGTAAACCCAGAGCACTGGGGGGATCAAGTGAGTGCTTGTGTATCAAATGGCCCTCACAGGGGTCCACCTGCCTGATAGGATTTTGTGGCTTGGGGGTGGAATGAGCTTGTGGAATTGAGCTGGAGCCAGGCTGCACCACCTGATCTCCCTCTGACCTGTCTCTGTTTTACAGTGGATGTAGGTGAAGTGGAATTTCAACACTCGAAAGATCTTGGCTCAAAAAGACTGAATCAAGTTTTGAGTTTGGGACAGAGACCCCTGCAGACCTTCTACAGCCTGAGCCCAGAGCTGAAAGAATTTGTCCACAAAATGCACTCTTTTAAGGACAGCGTGATCTTCCAGCAGTTCTGGGAGGAAGCAGCACAGAAGGCAGGAGAGGAGTACGTGTGTGACTGTCCGGAGGAGGAAGAGGAGGAGGAGGAGTTTGTTCCTGAGTTGGACCTTGATGATGTTTTGAACAGCATGATCCGCCCTTGCTTTGACAACTATGAAATGCTGTATGATGATCTCAGGTCAGGAAGTCTCACACTTTCTGCAGTTGATAGGATTTTCCATGAATTCACAAATCATCCTGAAGATCTCAGAGCGGAGCTGAACACTGTCTGTGAGCTTTGGCCTGCGAAAGACAGAGATTGGGTTGACCAGCGAGTCCAGCAGATCCAGCAGTACCATGAAATGCATTTAACCTTTGATGCTGCCAAGATCATTGCCCACGTCAAAGAGAGTTTAGGCCTCTCTGGTGACTTCAGTATCTTGGAAAACTTGTTGCATATAGTAAGTATCCCTGACTTTGGCTCTGTACTGTCAGGGTGTTGGCTAAATTTGAACCTTCCCACAAGTCTATCCCACTCTGTCAAGAGCCATTCCTTGTCCCAAAATGCTTATCTGAGGTAAAAATCAGGTGTTCAAAGTGCTTTTGTGTAGTCATTCCTTAAAAGAGAGATTATGTTACTGCTCTGTTGGGGTGTGGCTTTGCAGAGGGCTTTCCTTTCCCTGCTGCAGAACCAGTGGCATTTCCCAATTCCAGACTCAGTGTGTGTTTGCACCACTTGATTTCCAGACAGAGAAGCTTGAATCCTACAAGACCCAGAAGCTGGATTCCATCAGCCCTGAGCTCGTGCAAGCCAAGAAGCTGCTGCAGGGGATCACCGTGCCCCGCCGTGGCTGTCTGAGGGAGCTGGCCCAGCAGAAGGAGTTCATCTGCTGGGTCAGAGAAGCACTGAAAGGTGTGTGCTGCTCATCCAGGAATTAGACAGAGAGTAGTAGAAGGGATGGCAGCTTGTGTGGGGGCAGAAGGAACACTGAATCCCTGACCCATCTGCTTTGTTCCTTCGCAGCTTCTGGTGTTGATAGTTACATCTCTCTGATGGGTTTTGGTGTGGAACGTGCTGTGAAGACCCTTTAAACGTGCCCATGCACTGTGGGCTGCTGCAGCACACAGTGACCACCCTGCTGGGAGCTGGGCTGGGCCTGGAGGGCTTTAGGAGCTGCTGCTGCTCACTTCAGACCAGCTGTTTCAGAGGATGGAATTGTGTGTCTGCCAGCTGAGCTGTGTGACCTACACAGACACCCCCAGGCACTGTTCCCATCCTGGCTGGGGATCTGGGGGCCTGTGGGGGACACCAGATCTCAGGGACTCCATGGATGGATGGATGACCTGGGAAAGCTGATGGGTGGAAGGCAGTTTCACAGGAGCTGCTGTTCAAAGCTTTCTTCCTGCCTTTCCTGGAGAAGATGGTGATGAGGGGTGGTGTCCAAGCTGCCTCATTTGTTGTTCACTGCTGTGTTTGCCTCATTTCAGATATAAATGAGCTGAAGGTGTTCGTTGACCTGGCGTCCATCTCAGCGGGGGAGAACGACATGGACGTGGACCGTGTGGCCTGTTTCCATGGCACTGTGCACGGCTACTCCTCCCTGCTCTACGAGCTCCGCCAGGACTCGGGCTTCGAGGACTTCATGCGCTGCTTGCAGAAGCTGTGGCGAGCCCTGGACAGCGATGAGACCCTCCCTGAGAAACTGGTGAGTTCTGCTGGAGGAGGGCCTCAGCATCCCCCTGCATTTCTGCCTTCCAGGAGTGGCTGGAAGTTGGACTGCAGTGGGCAAATGGCACCTGTGCGAGGACATCACTGCAGCTCTTGTTATTAGAGGAGAAATATCTGATGTTTCTGTGGCACAAAAATTCACTGCAGCAGCTGTAACTGGTGTAGCACAGGTTTCTGCAGGGCACTGCTGGAGCTTTCCAGTGTGATGTGGTTTAGCTTTGCTCATGTGAGTTTGGTGGTGTGAAAGAGGGGAGGCAGATGGCTGGGAGCTCTTATCCTTTTGCAGCTGGGCCTGTTTCTCTAGCACTGTGGGCTCTGTTCAGCCTCCCGTGGAGTGGGTAAGGAAGAGCTGTGCAGAAAGAGCAGGCTGAAGCCAGTACTCATTCGTTTCTTCCTTCCCCATCATTAAACTCTTGTGGCAGCCCAAGCTGTTTGTCCTGGTCAGGTGTAAGCTCAGAAATCCTGGATTTCAGAGCAGTCAGGGCAGTGCTGTGTCTCCTCTCCCCACAGCGTGCCTCGGCTCAGCATCTGGAGTGGCTGAAGACCGTGAAGGAGAGCCATGGCTCCGTGGAGCTGTCCTCGCTGTCCCTGGCAGCTGCCATCAACAGCAGAGGGGTCTATGTGCTGAGAGCACCAGCTGATGGCCAGAAGGTGAGGTCACTCAGCTCCAGGAACCGGCCGGGGAGGCTCCTGCCTCTCCTTCCTGGGGGCTGCTGCCCCAGTGCTCCCCTGGCCTCGGGCAGAGCCTCAGCCACACTGACAACTTCTGCTCTGGCAGGTCTCCTTGGACAATGTCCTGCGCTTCACCCTCCCGGGGAGCTCGGGGGGTGTCGAGGCCTCCTGGAAGTACTCACTGGCGGAGCTCCGCGAGCTGCAGAACAAACTGATGCTCATGTCGGCCAAGGGAGAGCAAGGCCTGGAGGTGGAGAGGTTTTCTGAGGTCAGATTCCAAACCCAGTGGCTTACTGGTGTTGGGGCTAGGGCTGGATTTTCCCTTGAGGATCAGCTGTTAAGGCTGTGGTTGACCGTGGAGTTCCTGGGGGTGGTGGTCACAGGCACATGCATGGGTGTTCCTGCCTTTGGTTCCTTGTTAAGGTGGAACTAAGCTGGAGACAGAGCAGTGGACTGGTGGCCTTATCCCCTGGCTGCACTGGGGGTTGTCCTGGCTGGCTTCACTGTACTTCCGTAGCAAGCTGGGAGTTCCTTATTGGTTTCCTGGAGATGCTGCTGTTAGAAAGTCACAGAGCCTGTGGTTGCTGTACAAGGCCTGTCACACCTTGGGACCAAAGACTTTCTCTTCAATGAATGTCTTTCCAGTGGTTTCATGGCTGAAACTTGTAAATCAGCTTTGTTTCTCTCTCCTCTGTCCTCACACAGGTCTTTTCCAATGTGCAGAGACTTGCCCAGGCCTTTATAGACCTTTACTCAGCTGGGAACATGCTTTTCCGCTCCTGGCTTGCCCAGGTGTATTGTTCACCCAACAGAGAATCCTGTGTTCTTATAGACTTCTCCCTGGGCCCCATCCCAGTGCTGGAAGGGCAAGGGGATATGGCAACTGTGCTCCTAGCCCTCTGCAAGACCATGGAGAGTTTCCTGGAGAGCTGGAAAAGCTTCATGTACACAAAGCGATTCAAGCATTTCTACCTGAACTACTACAGTGCGGAGCAGCTGGTGTACCTGTGCTCGGAGCTGGGGCGGGGCAGGCCCAGCCAGGCCGCCCTCATGATGCTCTCCTTCCTGAACCGCGACTGCACCGAGCAGGACGTCCTTGGAGCCCTCAGAGCCCTCAGGAGCCAGGGGCCTCCCAGCTCAGGGAAGGCTGTTTCTGACTTCCAAGTGCTGCTGGATGGGGAGAAGGACCTGAGTGCCCGGCTGGAGTGCGTCTGGGAGTGCTACATGAGCAACATGGTCTCCTTCCTCCCCAACTGCCTGGACATCGACACACTGGGCATGTGGCTGAAGAACCTGGCCGGCAGGGGCAGGGAAGGTGTCACCAGAGACTTCCCTCAGGACCTGCTCTGTGTGGGCCAGCCCAACCTCATCACCTGCCCTCACTCTGAGGTGCTCAGCTCTGCCCTGGCCATTTACATGAACAGCCCTGAGCAGCCCCTTCCCACCTTTGACGAGGTTCTGCTGTGCACGCCCCAGACCAGTGCTGAGCAGGTGGAGCTGTTCCTGCGGAGGTGCCTCATTCCCTGCCACGGGGGGGAAAAGATTTACACCATGCTCTACGCGGATGAGCTGAGCTACGAGGTCAGCTGCAGGGCAGAGGAGCTGTTCCAGCACCTGCAGCGCTACAACAGCTCCTACCGCCTCATCATCCTGTGCAACTGCGAGCGGGACAACAGCTACCTCCCCTCTGCCTTCAGCCACTACAAAGTGCACATGATTCCCCAGAGGTCACGAGCAGAGATCCAGCGGTACCTGCAGCACCACTTCCGCGTCCCTCAGCCCTCAAACTCGGCTGCGTCCGTGTTCAAGGAGCACATGTGTGTTGGGATTGTGTCCTCCAAAAGAGCCGGCATGGGTAAGGTGGCACAGGCAGAGTGGGCTCTGCTGAGTTCAAAACCAGAGTGGGGTTCACCTTGCCAGGTTTTGTGTCCAAGCTTTAAGTATCTTGGTCAGAAAGAGCAATTCAGACTGGTCAGTGCAGTGAGGTGAAAGCTGGAAGTTACCTTGTCCCCTGGTTTGACTTTAGAAACAAGCACAAAATAGAATAGATTGAAGTCCTAATAAAGAGTAAAGCTTCTCTCAGGCAGTGGAAGGAAAACAAACCATATGGATAAGAAGAGCAGTGTCTTGGATTCCAGACTCCAGCTGCTCAAACCAGATTTAGACTTCCTTCTGGAATGCCTTTTAGGAAGCTTCTGAGATTTTAGGGCATGGAGTATTTAAACACTTCATTTCCTTCTGTCTATTAGGGTCTTAATATGATGTATCTGATATTAATGGCTTTAATTCTTGTGGGTTTTTTTGTAACAGGGAAATCTCTGTATGTGAAGAGGCTGCATGAGAGACTGCAAGAAGAGCAGCCTGACTGTACAGAACTTCTGAAAACCATCAGACTGATTGAACCAGAAGTAGATGAAGATAAAGTGCTAAAATCTCTCCTACCTTTTCTGAAGAGAGAGCACCAGACAAAGCCCATGATATTCCATTTCGATATCACCTCCTCAGTAAGTTCATCCCTCCCACAGCTGCCTTGTCCTACAAGTCCTGTGTGGGTCCTTGCAGGAGCTTTCTTGAAAGCTCTTGTTTCTCAATTAGCCATTTCTCTAGCATGTGTTTTCTAATTATTGTGTAAGTAACACAAATACCATCAAAGTGATTGAACTCCGGAACAGTTGCCCAGAGAAGCTGTAGAGTCTCCAACCTTGGAGACATTAAAAACCTGACTGAATGTGGTCCTGGGCAGCCTGTCCTAGCTGGGCCTGCTTTGAGCAGAGAGCCTTCCCACCCTCAGCTGTTCTGTGATTCTGTGAAGTTGTGATAGGTAAATAAAGAGGAAATGCCTTTGTATCTCTTCTTGTGATAGGTGCAGCGTGGAATTCCAGAGTTTCTCTTCAAGCTGTTGGTTTTGCAGTACCTGACAGATAATAATGGCAATATGTGGCTACGGCAGAAGTGCCATCTGTACATCATTGAAATCCTGGAGGAGTCCCCAGTGCCAAAGAAAGCAGCCAGACCTGTATGTACCAGCAGTGCTCCTTTTCTGGGAATTTCTGTCATTTTGCACATGTTCGTACATAGGTGTGGTGAGTTGTAGGGACTGTAACTATAAACACAGCACAGGAGCTCCTCGTTTCATTCGGGGTGTGCTGTATCCCATAACAAACTGGTGTCCCTGCTGTTGTACAAAGTGACATTAACACCAGACAGCAAATTAGGCCTGTCCGGTTTCCTTGGGTTGGTGATTTCTGAAGGCCTGTTAGTCCAAGCCTCACTGCCCCCACTGTAACGTTTACAGGAAACATAAAAATGCAAAATCTGATCTCCCTCATGCTAATTTGCACGCTTGAAAGTAGGGCAATATTTATGTGTGGCTGTAAGAACAGAAGTGGCTGGAATCAGTAACAGTTTCTTGAGTTTAGTTTTCTTTGAAGTAGCCCTGAGAAGGGGCTGGAGGTGATGCCAGACTCATTTCCAGGAAGGAAAATGTAGGAGGGAATAGGATTCATTGGTGCACTTTAAGTGGAAGAAGGGATGCACAGGGGGAAAGGCTTGTTCCTGTTCCTCAGGCCTGTGGTTTTAGGCAAGGAGACTGTCAAGAACAGATTAACTAAACTGATGAAGATTGAGGCTACAGCTCTGTGATGACCTTTTCTTTACTTTTTCTCTTCTGCAGATGTCAGCGAGCCAGAAGTATCACTTCTTGGATGTGTTCCCTAAAATAACATGCAAGTCTCCCAAAGAAGTGCTAGAAATGGAGACACTTGGGAACCGTTCTGGGGATGTTTCGGACCCAGGAATGGACAAGGAGGAATTTCACAGCGAGGCTTTCCAGAGACCCTTCCAGTACCTGAAGAGGTTTGACCAGGGGTGTGACCTGGACACGTTCTGGTACGAGGCGCTCTTGGTGGAAGGCAGCCCTGCGGAATGTCTGCAGCTCTTCCTCCTGCACTGCGGGATCATGGATCCCTCCTGGGCAGAGCTCCGCAACTTCACCTGGTTTCTCAACATTCAGCTGAGAGACTGTGAAGCTTCTGTCTTTTGCAACCCTGACTTTGTCCAGGACACTTTGAATGGTTTCAAGAACTTTGTGGTTAGCTTCATGATTTTAATGGCACGGGATTTTGCGACGCCCTCCCTGAACATTTCTGACCAGAGTTCAGGAAGACAATCCTCCCACCTGGAGAACGTCATGGAGGAAGATCTGCTTCCTTTCCGCATCCGGAAGAAGTGGGAGTCGGAGCCTCATCCCTATTTGTTTTTCAATGAGGATCGCGTGTCCATGACATTCATCGGTTTCCACTTCCAGCAGGACAGGAATCGCATTGATGCCATCAATCCTCTGAACGGCAACGTCATCAAGCGGGACATCATGACTGCCCAGCTGTACCACGGCTTGGTACTGCAGAGGGTTCCCTTCAACGTGCCCTTCGATGAGCTGCCCCGCGAGGAGAAGCTCGAGAGGCTCTGCATGGTGCTGGGGATCCCCTGGGTGTTTGACCCTGACGAGACGTACGAGCTCACCACAGACAACGTGCTGAAAATCCTGGCTATCGAGATGCGATTCCGGTGCAACATCCCCGTCGTCATCATGGGAGAAACGGGCTGTGGGAAAACCAGGCTGGTGAAGTTCCTGTGCCAGTTACGCAGAAGCTTTGTAGAGGTGGAGAACATGAAGCTTGTCAAGGTCCACGGAGGTACCACTGCAGAGATGATCTATGCCAGGATCAGAGAAGCAGAAGCCCTGGCTAAATCCAACAAGGAGCAGCACGGGTTGGACACCATCCTCTTTTTCGATGAGGCCAACACGACAGAGGCCGTGAGCAGCATCAAGGAGGTTCTGTGTGACCGCACGGTGCAGGGGAAGCCTTTGGCCTCTGGCTCTGGCCTGCAGATCATCGCAGCCTGCAACCCCTACCGGAAGCACACGGACAAGATGATCCAGCGCCTGGAGCTGGCTGGGCTGGGCTACCGGGTCAAAGCCGATGACACCAGGGAGAAGTTGGGGTCTATCCCGCTGAGACAGCTCGTGTACCGGGTGCACGCGCTCCCGCCCAGCATGATCCCGCTGGTGTGGGATTTCGGGCAGCTCAACAACCACACGGAGAAGATGTACATCCAGCAGATCGTGCAGCGCGTGGCGGAGCAGCTGCCCATGGCCAGGGACGAGATGGGGACGGTCACAGAGGTGCTCTTTGCCTCCCAGCAGTACATGAGGCAGAGGGACGACGAGTGCAGCTTCGTCAGCCTGCGGGACGTGGAGCGCTGCATGGAGGTGTTCAAGTGGTTTTACAGGCACAGTCAGCTGCTGCTGGGGGAGCTGGAGAAGTACCTGGCCGAGAGGAAAGCTTCCAGGGGCAGCGGTGACAGAAACGGCGTTATCTGGTCCTTGGTGCTGGCGGTTGGTGTCTGCTACCACGCGTCCCTGGAAAGGAAGGAGCCGTACAGGAGTGCCATCAGCCAGGTCCTCCCAAAGCCTTATGATACCCAGAAAAAGATTTTGGAAGAAATCTCCCTGATGCAGGACTTATTCCTGAGTGGGGTGCCGCTCCGGGATACCATAGCAAGGAACTTGGCCTTGAAGGAAAATGTCTTCATGATGGTCATCTGTATTGAGCTGAAAATCCCTCTTTTTCTTGTCGGGAAGCCTGGGAGCTCCAAATCCCTGGCGAAAACCATCGTGGCCGATGCTATGCAGGGCCAAGCAGCTCATTCTGATCTGTTCAAGGACCTGAAACAGATCCATCTCGTGTCTTTTCAGTGCAGCCCCCTCTCCACTCCAGAGGGAATCATAGGCACTTTCAAGCACTGTGCTCGATTCCAGGAAGGGAAGAACTTGGAGGAGTATGTATCAGTGGTGGTTTTGGATGAGATTGGGCTGGCAGAAGACTCTCCCAAGATGCCCTTGAAGACTTTGCATCCACTTTTAGAGGATGGCTGCATAGATGATGTCCCTCTTCCTCACAAGAAGGTCGGCTTCATCGGGATTTCCAACTGGGCTTTGGACCCTGCTAAGATGAATCGAGGTATCTTTGTGTCTCGTGGGGACCCCAGCAGAGAGGAGCTCATTGAAAGTGCAAAGGGCATTTGCTGCTCCGCACGAGGGGCTTTGCAGAAGGTCGAGCAGTATTTCCATCACTTTGCAGATGCCTATGAAAATATTTGCAAGACCCAAGACAGGGAGTTCTTTGGCCTGCGTGACTACTACAGCCTCATAAAGATGTTTTTTGCCTTAGCTAAGAGCTCCAAAAATGAGCCCACAGCTCAGGACATCGCCGCAGTGGTTCTCCGTAACTTTGGCGGCAAAGATGATGTCAATGCCTTGGAAATATTCACCTCCAAGTTACTAGAAAAAGGAGAGATACATGCTCATGATATCAGTAGGATAGAGCTGATCCGACAGAACATTTACAGCAGTGCTGAGGATGGGGACTGCAGGTACCTGCTTGTGTTGACTGAGAACTACGCGGCACTGCAGATCCTCCAGCAGGTTTTCTTCACTGCCCGACAGCAGCCAGAAATTATCTTTGGCTCCAGTTTTCCTAAGGACCAAGAATATACCCAGATATGCAGGAACATCAACCGAGTGAAGGTCTGCATGGAAACTGGCCAGATGGTTGTGCTCCTCAACTTGCAGAACCTCTATGAGAGCCTCTACGATGCCCTCAACCAGTACTACGTGTACCTGGCTGGGCAGAAGTACGTGGATCTGGGGCTGGGCACCCACCGGGTGAAGTGCCGGGTGCACCCCAAGTTCCGCCTGATTGTCATCGAGGAGAAGGAGGTGGTGTACAAGCACTTCCCCATCCCGCTGATCAACCGGCTGGAGAAGCACTACCTGGACATCAGCACCATGCTGGACAAGGGGCAGCAGGAAGCCGTGCAGGAGCTGCAGCGGTGGGTGCAGGAGTTCACGGCGGTCAATACGGAGGAGCACTTCATCAGCCAGCAGCAGTACAGGCCTGCGGACGTGTTCGTGGGCTACCACGCCAACACCTGCGCCTCGCTGGTGCTGCAGGGCACGCAGCGCCTGCGCCCGGCCTGCGCCCCCGCCGAGCTCCTGCCCCGCGTCAAGGAGCAGGCGCAGCTGGCCCTGCTCAACTGTGCCACCCCCGACGCCGTCATCCGCCTCTGCAACTCCGCGGGGGTGTTCTTGGCCCACTCCCTGGCCCACATCTACTTCAGGCAGCAGCAGCACACGTCCTTCGCAGACTTCCTCCGCGCCCACGTGCAGGCGGGGGCCGGGCCCCAGACGGCCTTCACCGAGGTGAGTCTGGGCTCCTCCGAGCCCTCCTGACCTGCGCTCAGCTCTGTGTTCCTGCCGCTGGGGCTGCGGGACGGCAACGCCTGGGTGCACCACGGTGCCCAGGTGTGCAGGGGTGGGGGCAAATAAACGTTGGCTTTGGGGTGCGGTCCAGCTCTGCAGCAGGCTGGCAGCCCCTGGGAGCACAGGTGGGTCTGTGCTGCATTCCTGCCCCTGTTTCCCCAGGTCACCACCTTCTCCCGGCTGCTCACCAGTGCCGACGCTGCCTGCCTGGAGAGGGAGGTGCAGGGCAAGGCCCAGAGGCCCCAGATCCTGTTCCTGCAGCAGTTTGACACGGAGTACTCCTTCCTGAAGGGCATCCGGTGAGTCTGGGCCTGTGTCTTCCTGCTTGGAATAGGCTGTCAGCTGCGTGGAAGGTGCGTGGGCAGAGCATTTGGAGTAGCACATATGGAAAAGGGAGAATGTGCTGGCAGTGGGCTGGCTCAGGACAAACTTTATCAGCTCCATCACATGAGATGGGGTTTGGTGTTTTTATGTCTCCTCCTGCAGCAGCCAAAGCTAATGTGGGGTGACTGGTTCTGTGGTCTTTAATGTTTGGTCTTTACACTTAGTGACTCCTGTTAAATTCCTTTTCACTCTTCAGGGATTTCCTGGATGCCACTTCAGGAAATAAAGTCCTCATTATTCAGACAGACTTTGAAGATGGCTCTCAGGATGCCCAGCTCATCGCCTCAGCCAAGTGAGTTGGGTGTGGAGTGGTTCAGTTCTGCCTGGCCACTCCTCACCGTGTTTGGTTCTTGGTGCTGTTTGGGGATCTCACACTCAGGAATGTGCAGTCCTTTATTCTGTAGCAGAATGAATCTAAATGCAGTAATTGTATTTCAAGTAATAATCCATAACCCAAGTCAAAATAAGATAACCTGGGTCAAAGGAGCAGATAATCCCCTTTGAAGTGTGAATTCTGGCCACTGGCTGCAGAAGTCCTGAAGAGCTGAGGCTCATGGGATAATTGAGGGCACAGCTGGAGGTGGTAGCTCGGCACCGCAGCTGGGAGGAAGGAGTGGGAGTCCCCTGTGTCTGTTCTGGGAGAGGAAACGTGTCCTCTCTGAGAAAGACCTGTGGCCATGAACCTCTGTCTGCCTGTGCTCTGCCAACAGCATTTTCTCTTGGTTGCAGGTACACTGTTGTTAATGAGATCAACAAGGTGGACCTGGGAGAAGTCTCTGTCTTTGTTTACTTTATCATGAAGCTTTCCCGGCTGGAAGGAGGAACATCCTACGTGGGATTCCATGGAGGTGGGTGTGCCCAGCTGTCCCTCCTCACTCTTCAGCTGCCTTCAGGCAATCATTTCTCTTGCTCACTTTCCTTTAAATGCTGAAAATCTGGACTCAGAGTGTGTCCTGTGGGTTGTCAGAGCTGCTTCCCTGTCCCACAGGCCTGCCCAGGGGGTCGATACCTGGCAGTCCTGGGTGAGAGCACCTTGCCTTGCCTGCTGACAGACAGGTCCCCTCTCCGGTCAGCTGGAGAGCAGCACACAGCCATGAGGGTAACTCTGTGGGTGTGTTGTCCTCCAGCGGCTCTGGAGCAGGTGCTGATGTGTTCTGCTCTCAGCAGCAAGGCTCCTCTGGGTCTGTGGGCTTCTGAGAGCCTCAGAACCATGGAACTGTCAGGCAGGGACATGTGCAGCAGCGAGTTCTGTGAGGACATTGTGCTTTCCCCTGCTACAGCAGAGGTGAGAGTTGGTGAACTGTGCATGTAACCCCACAGGTGCTGGCAGGTAGTTCTGGGGAAGCTCTTCTGAAAGAACGATCTGCAGCGTGGGAATGATTCCTTGTTGTTCTCTGCCTGTAGGGCTGTGGCAGTCGGTGCACATAGACGACCTCCGCAGATCCACGGACATGATCTCTGACTTGACAGCCCTGCAGAACCTCACCATCAGCCAGGTGTTCTCTGAGAATCCAGGTGGAACCAAAGGTGAGCTGCATGCTGGGGAAAAGGGGAGCTGTGGTCCCAGACTTGGTACTACAGGAACTGATGCCTGGCATGGCATATCTGAGGACTTTCCCTGCTCAGCACCTGGTTTTGGGGCAGTCACCACATGGCTCCCAACTTGTATTTGTATTTAATTCATTACGACAACCTTAGGTCATCAAGCAAGTTAATTTGGTATTTTCCCCTTTTTCTTCTGGCAAAAATGTGGCATTTGCACTGCTCAGCAGCCTGAGTGCTCTGTCCTAGCACAGGAGGCAGCAGATGCTGCATGGCAGAGACCACTGACAAGGGTCTTTCTTTCCCCTCAGCTTTTTCTTACTCCTTTTCCTTTCACCACGCTGCCTGACAGGAGTCAGGGAGAGCTTAAGGCATTAGCTCAGTGTCACATTTCTTCCAGTTCTTGCTGCATGAAGCCTGACAGCCCGAGCAGCTGTGGCTGTGCTTGAGAGGTGAATCTCAGCTACTCATGCAGGTGCTAATGACATCAGTCATCTCTGACAGATGTTCTGCTGCTCTGGGATGCAGTTGCTAAAATAAACTCTCATCTGACTGATGCAGGAGTGCACTGCTGCTTTCTAATAAGAATTCTACACCTTAGCTGCAGCTCTGCCTGCGAAAAGAGAAGCACAGCAGGAAGAGGTGGAGGTTGGAACACCACTGCCAGGAGCAGAGCACCATGAGGTCAGTTCAGAATACATTTGTTTGCCTCTCAGCTGCCACTGTGGCTCTCTGCTCTGTCATCTATAGGTGCAACCCACCTTTTGTGTCCTCCTTCACTTGAAACCTATCAGCAATATTTGCATCACGAACGTCACTGATCAGACACAAATTCCTCCTATCCACGGCCCAGTCAAAATCAGCATCACTAAAGAAAGAAACCATTCTAAGGACCCTATAATTCCTTAGTTATTTCATTATTTTGATTTTTAAAAATCAGCTTTAAGAGTTTCAGTTGCCTTTCTCCCCCTGGAGGAGCTGTGGTCCTGAGCCTCACTCCAGCTGTGTGTGCTCTGAGGTGTGCTGGAGCTGGCTGAGGGGTTGGCTGTGCTTCAGCCACGTTCACCCTGCCTCGTGTGCCCCTGACAGCCTCAGCTGGACATGCCCAGGACCAGGGACATGTAGCATTTCCCAGGAAGGGCAGATTTTCCCTGGTCACGGTGATTATTTCCACTTCTTTCCTCAAACTTTCCCCTGCAGGAATCTTATCTCAGTACAAATGCTGTGTCACGGGCCAGTTGGAAAGGGCCACGGAAGTTGCATCATGTTCTTGACAGCAAAAGCACTGAGAATTGCAGCCTGAGATGAGGGAAGCTGGGAGCAGGGGTGCCAGGCAACAGGCCCTTTTGAGGGAGCACTGTGAACCTTACAAGAGGGGTGTGCTGGGGACAGGAGGGGCACTCTGAAGGGGAATGACCTCGTTTTCCTGGGCAGGGTGAGATCCTGGACACCACTGTGCTGCTGAGGACCTGTGTGCAGAGTGCTGTGGGGATGCTGCGGGACCAGAATGAAGACCTGAGTCGGAGCAGGAGGAGAATTGAGATTCTCCTTGGCCTTTTCTCCAAAGAGGATGAGCTGAAAGGTGTGTGCTGCAGGGAGTGTCCCTGGGCGTCTGGGGACCACCAAAAGATGTCAGTCAGGTCACGGGGGGTGCAGACAAGGGGGATCTCCCAAGAATGTGTGTCCATGCTCCAGTCTGTTGGTGGATGTAGGGCTTTTCCTGCTGTTCAAGTGGTGGCTTTTTCTCTGGCTGTGCTGGCTGTTACTTTCCCCAGCTGGCCAATTATTGAAACAACTGTCAAATGCTGTGCTTGGTGCAATATTTGGGTCCAAGCTAATAGAAGAGAAAATACAAGTTCCCTGTTGTTTTGTAGCCTCTTTCCTGAAGATAACCAAGGCTCGTCTCTCCAGCCTGTTGAAGAAGCAAGAAGAAAATTCCCTTCACCCAAAGAACTGGGTGCTTCGGGAGGCTTCCAACCTCAGTGCTCTGCAGGAGGCAGGTACCTTCAGGTGAGGACAGAGCACTGCCTTGTCACCTGCAGCCTTCCAGGAAGAGTCTGCAAGTGGCACCTGTGCAGCAGAGACAGCAGCTTTGTGTGATCTGAATATTTGCAGTGTCAGTCTCCAGTCTGTGCTGGAAACTCTCTGGAGGTGATTTTAGCCTCTCCTGGGGGAGGGTGACTTAGAGCTGAAGGGGCTGTACTGGAACAGGAATGCACAAGTGCTTGAGTGGAACAGTGGGGGTACAGGTGAGCCAGGAGTGAGAGACGTGCAGGGGGTTTTTGGTGGTGGTGTTTTTTCCCATAAAGGCAGGATTAGGATTCTATCACACGCAAATGTCAGCAGTTATTCAGGACAGTCACCTCCTGCTTTGCTGATGTTGTTGCTCACAGGTTTCTCCATCTCTCTCTCCCCAAAGGCACACCCTGTGGAAGCGAGTCCAGAAGGTGATCACTCCCTTCCTGGCTCTCCTGATTGCTGTCATAGACAGGAATGGCAACCTGGAGCTGCTGGCCAGGCCGGCAGCAAAGTGTGTGACAAAGCTGTGGATGTTCATCTTCAGTGACACCAAACTCCTGAGTGTCCCTGCCGGTGTGGGGAAGAACAGGTGAGCCTGGGGGAGACAGCAGGAGGGCTGGGCTGGGCTGGCAGCACTGGGAGCAGCCCAGCACTGGCTCTAACCCCCCGTGGCAGAGGGATGCTGTTTGTTGGCTGCTCTGCGAGGGCAGCAGGGCACTGCTCACTGAGTTCAGTCTGTTCTTCCTGCCTGGCCTCGAGTGCTCCTGGGCTTTGCTCCCTGGCCCCCTCCTTGGCATGTTCCCCCTCCTTACCCAGCCCCTGCAGCTGTGTCCTGCCAGCACAGCCTGCCCAGGGAATGCTGGCTGGGGAAGGGCCAATGCTCCACAGCTGGCAGGGTGAGCTGTGTCAGAGGCCTGCTGTTCCTTCCCCTTCTCTCTCCCCTTCTAGGACTCATTTGCTTTCTGCAGCCTCTTGCCTCTGTTGTCTGAACTGTGCTTCCCAGACAAACGCCTGGTGCATTAATGGTCTTTTAACCCCCCAGCCCTCAGCCAGAGATAATCCTGGTGCAGAACAACATGATGGTATCTGCTGATGCTGGGAATGAGATGCCCTTCAGCTGGAGGATAAAGGAGTACCTGGAAGAGATGTGGCTGGAGGCTCAGTACATCCAAAACACTGAAGGTGAGGGCCTGGCTTGAGCATCTCCATCCACTGCCCTTTGAGCTCTGGTTTGTCACTGCTGTGCCCCTGCTGTCACCGGAGTCACCTTCAGTCCCTCTGTGCTCCTGTGAGCCAGCAGAGCTCTGTGCAGGCAGCTTTTCTTTGTGCTTCTCACCACTCATCTTTCTCACCTATTCTGTGCCCTTGCATTCAAAATGCTGTGGAGATGCCAGGAGTTAATGACAAGGTGAGATTCCAGAAATACGACACTGGTGCTCGGCTGACAAGGCCTGGCCTGAGTCTCTCCTTACTGCCCTGGATGAGGGGAGTGCTGGATGCATCAGTGATTAATTAGGTTGTCAGTGTCTCTAGGATAGATGCTGTGTCAAAGCCAGCTTCCCTCCAATATCCAGCTTCTCTCTGCATTCTCATTTTCCAGGCCACGCTGAGAAGTTTGTGGATTACTTCCAGAAAACTGCCCTGGGAAAATTCATCTCTGCTCTGACTGAGGAAGAAAGGCAGATGCTCTTCCAGTGCTACATAACAGATTTTATTGTCTTGACCATCGGTGTGTCCTCCCAGGAGGAGCTGCAGGTCAGTGTCTGGAACAGGAGCTGGAAACCCTTTGGATGGGGGGAAAAGCATGATGCTTGTGAATGTTTCCTACTGAATCAGTCCTGCCTTGGAGAAAATGCCCCTCTGAGACAGCCCAGCAGCAGGGGAACCCCAGAGCAGATCACTGGACACTGAGTGGCTGCTGGGGTTACTCAGACCTTACTCAGAAAAACAGCACTTTAAATTGACACATTTAAGGCTGTCTTTGTAGGGAAGGGATTCTCACCTTTGAGAGAATTTTGCCAGGATTTCCAGTACAAAATGAATTATAAAAGTCCTTTCTTACCTTTGGCTTTCACCGTTTCCCACCCCTGCAGTGTCTGTGCGTGGCCTTCATGTCCTGCATTGACGAGTGGGTGGCAGAGTCCCCCTGGAGAGAAGAGCTGGTGCCCTCCCTGCCCTGGGCCCACCTGGCATACAACCAGTTCAGGAGCCGCCTGCAGAACTTCTCCAGGATCCTGGCTGTGCACCCCCGAGTGATTGGCTACCTCCTGAAGCAGGAAGGATGTAAAATTCCTCACTCAGAGATGGTAGAGTCACTCCCCTTTTGTGCTCCTCAGCCCTGGCAGGGAGCTCTGTCTGCACTGAATTAGCTGCTGTTCTGTCTCCTTTGGATTTCAGCGACAGCAGAGGGGGAAGCACAGGTTCAGGTTCCTCAGAACTGGGAATGATCTGCTGTGTTGTTACTGCTACAAGCGTGTTTTAAAACAGTTTGCCCTGCTTTTGCATTAGTTAATAGGACATGCTAACGAGCCAAGCCACAAACGTGAGAATTGCAGAGCTCAAAATAATCAAGTAGGGCACTATTCAGTAGAACTTGTGCTGCAGCAAACCAGACTGAGAGCCCAAGGTCCATAAAGAATTCCAAAATGCAACTGTTGTTACCCTTGGCCCTGTGTGTGTGCAGGTTCTGGATGTGCTGGCTGCAATGGTGTGTGCTGAGGAGCTGGAGAACCAGGTGCAGACAGCCCCCGCCGAGCTCTGGCTGCAGAGAGTGAAGAACCTTCACATGCCCATTGAATTCCTTTGCAAAGAGGAGGGTGCCCAGCGCAGGGGGAGTCGGTGCCATCAGCTGCTGAGGGAACTCAAGTAGGTACCAAGCTCTGCTCACTGGGGCATTGGAGCAGCCTGAAGCTGTTCTGGTGCTGTTTTTCTCAGGCTTTGCAAACCTTTCCAGGTTCCTGCTGGGCTCAATTACATACCAAGCAGCAAGAACCACATTTTTTTCCCCTCATCTCCTGTAGATTCTCTCTCTAAATCTGGCAGTATCATCTGGTGCATTCCATCTGGATTCAGGGGTTATTTAAAACTCTCCTCAGGTTCCTGTTAACCAGCAGTGCCTCCCCACTTCATCCTCGGTGCATAAAGACTCAAGAGATGGGGAATTTCACTGAATCTTGTTTTTTGGAAGAAGGCCCAGAGTGCTATCTCAGTTTCTCACAGACCTTGTTTACTTTATTTGAAGAAAGTGTAGCTAATTGTGATTGGTATTTTTTAAATTACTTTTTTTGACGTAGAAGTTAGAGGTGTGAGCAGGTGTGTGCAGTGATGCACAGTGATTCCTGCTGCAGTGCTGCCTCCAGGCCAGGCCCCTGTGCCCTGAGCCCTGGGTTAAGTGCTGGAATGTGTTCTGTCCTTGACAAAAATCCTTTTGGAAAACCAAAGGGCAAAGCAAGTGAGAAGTGTAGGAATGCTGTGGAGGAGAGCATGAACAGCAGTGAGATCAGTGACTGCCCTGGTTGCAGTCCCATTCCTGCTGCCAGCTCCCCTGTTCTGGTGACATCCTGCTTTCCTCCTGTTAGCGTGGAAACACATAATCACGGAATGATTATATGCAGGTGCTTTTATTTGAAGAGCTCTGGGAATCAGGGGTACAGACCCAAATCTGACTCTGACATGGATTCGAGATGGATACGTTTTATACCCTTTCCTTACATAACTGTTGCCTAATCATATGTTAATCATTGACTTACTATTGTTCTATTGATTTCACCTGAGCATGAGTTACTAAACAATCATCGCATTTAACTTGATCATCTACCATACAGGGGGATACACAGGTGCAGGTTCACATGATTTTAGCAAAGACAATGCCCACTCCCGTTCCCAAGGCCTACTTTAGCTACCATGATTTTTAAAAACATTTTAACCCTATGCTATCACTCCCCCAGAGCCTGCTGGAGCCGGGTGTTTGCCATGGCGCTCTTCGTGGAGCACATCTTGTTTGGCATCCAGGCTGTGATGCCAGAATTTGAGGGTTTAGTGAGGAAATACACTTTGCTTCTTGCCAAGGTGAGCAAAGCTGTGATTTCACCTCTACCCTCTTCACTTCTGCTGATCCATGGGAGTTTTGGTCTCAGGTGTTGGAGCTGAGTCACTGGGCTTTGTCCTTTTCCTCTGCAGTGTTTCCAGCACAATTCAGACGTGAAGTCTCATCGGACCTTTGTTGCAGTGATGACTGTGCTGTGCCAGTGCAAGGAGGAGGTCAGCAGCAGGCTCTGCAGGTACTGACACTGAGACAGGCTGCAGGGGCCAGCAGGGACATTGCCTGTGCTGCCAGCACATTTCTGGCAGTGCTGCATGGGCTGGAGTGAGAGCCAAAGGAAGAGCAATAACCCAGTTTGGTTCTGCACCCTGAGCTGAGCAGTGAGCCAGCCTGTCTTGCATTGTCTGCTTTTGGTCTAGCTGCAGCTGAACATCTTGTTCAAGGCTTTTGGAGAGGCAGCATGGAAGCAGCAGTGTTCACTGCTGTTTCTGGATTACAGGCATGGTCTGGAGCCGTGTCCCATCTGCCTGGGAGAGCCGAAGGACCCCGTCTGCCTGCCCTGCAACCACGTGTTCTGCCACAAGTGCATCAGCCTGTGGCTGGTGCCAGCACAGATGCACTGTCCCTACTGCAGGGTTGCCATGGATGATGTGGAGTTAACTGTCTCCGAGGAGCTCAGGTACTCCAGCCACCCTCTCCAAGGTGGGAGCGTTTGCCAGGGAGGGTTTGTGAGGAAATTCTCAACTCTGAGGTTGTCAACACGAGCAGAGTCGGGGGGAACTCTGCTTCGCTCCCTCTGGAGCTGGACAGGTCCTGTCTGTTCTGTTGTTTCCGAAGAAGGGGAAAGCTGCCTTGGCCTCTGAAAACCTGCAAATCACAGAATCATAGAATGGGTTGGGTTGGAAGGGACCTTAAGGAACATCTTGTTGGGAAGGTGGAAAAGTATCTCCCTTTGGTGACCTTTGCCTGTGTGTGTGCTTGATTCCTCCATGGTTGAAGTGGTTCTGTGTTTGCCTCTGCCCTTCCCAGAGCTGCCATAGCAAAGAACGCCCTGTTCCGGCAGAGGTGCAATAATTTCTTCATAGACGTGGTCACCACCATGTGCTTCAAGGACAACAAGCCCCCTGACCCCGAGGTGATCCAGAGGCTCCTGAATCTGCTGTTTGTTCACAGAAGCCTCGTGAAAGATTCAGGTGAGCTCCCTTCACCCTGACACTCAGTCTTACGGAGCTGAATGTGTCACCACCTTCTCTCACCTGCCAAACCTGTCCTTCCCTTATCCCCACAGATCACCGTGCTGTCTACACAAAATTCCTGTCCCCATTTAATGATGAGGTGGATGAAACTCCCATCATCCGCTCTGTGATGCTGAAGCTGCTCCTGAAGTACAGGTGAGCACATTCAGCTGAAGGGGGTTAGGCCAGGGCCTGGTTCTGCTCTGTTCCTCATCAAACCGATCCAATTGTTCTCCTCACCTCCATGAGCTCCACTGAATTTGAATCCTTACAGGTGGATTTCATCCCTTGGCATTAGTCATGCAACTTGGCTGGCTTGCATGGAGCTTGTGGTGCAGTGTGAGCAGCCTGTGCAAGGTTTACCTGGCTGTTCCTCACTAAGCCCGTGCTGAGGGTGGATGCCTGGGTGCTGGAAGGTGGCTGAGTAGTTGCTCCGATCTAGTTCAGCAAAGCAAAACTCCTCATTCACGGAGATCTAATCAGGACTGATCTTGTGTCTGCTCCACAGACCTCCCCATCCCCACAGCTCTCCCAGCTCCCTTTGCAGGCAGGGCACAAAAGCCCCTTCTCAGGTGTGACCACCTCCTAAATCAGTTGTTTAAACACATCAGATGCCTTTTGCCCTGGAATTGCTCACTGAGCCTGGCTCAGGCTGTGAAGCCAAATGTCACCAGCAAAAAATGGCACAATGGCTTTTCCATCTTGCAGCTGGATCCAGAGTGACCCCACGTGTCACGCGGCCATCTCTGGTAGCTCTGCTGTGATTTAGAGCAGGAGCAGTCCTGTCAGCATGGCAGCTGTGTAAGGGGGTCTCTCTCTCTCCTGTAGCTTCAATGAAGTGAAAGACGATGTGCAGCGTTACCTGTCCCAGGTGGAGCACAACAAGCTCCTAGAGAAAAATGACAAAAAAGAGCTCTACTTGCTTTTTGTCAACTGCTTGGAGGTAAGAGCTGGGCCATGAAACTGTTGCAGGAATCAAAAAACTGAAGAATAGAAATTCTTCTGCCTAAAATGAGGCATGTTTCTTGTGGACATAACTAGTTTTTAAACTAGAAAGCCCGAAAGGAGTTGATATCAAATCACCTGGTCAGAACCTGCTCTCAGGAACAAGCCTTGCTTTTCAAGGAAAGACTTGTGTCTTTGCAGCGTTACATAAATTCTTTCCCTTGGACAAGGGTCTGAGTGTTAAGACTCCAACTCCAGCACAGGAGTGGAGCAAGCAGGGCCTTTCTCATCGCAGTAGCCCACTGCTGAACTGCCTTCTTGTCTCCACAGACACTTAAATTACTATGCAGAACTTAAATTATTATGCCTTTTGGATTGTTCCCTTTCCTCCCCTTGCATAACTCTTACGGATTTGGACAACCTGAAACAAATGTGACAGCAGGGGAGAGGTTTCATTACTTACAGTTTTTTTAAAGTGACTTTGTAGTTAAAATCACCATTTGTGTTTTTGCCAAGGGACGGACGGGTAGAGCTTGGCATCTTGGAACGTGGAACGTGTCATTCACAGCCTGCTCATGGCTCTTGCTCAGCTCCAAGCTTGGGGGATGTGGGACAGCTAGGGCACATCCTAAAAATGGTGTTTGGTGACATGGCAGAGGTTTAGGATGAGGAGGAGCAGTGGGCTGGAGGGTGCAGGGATGGTTCGCTGTGCTCGTGGCAGGGTGGGTGCCCAGGGGACACAGGGCTGGCTCAGTGAGGTGGCTCTGCCACTCACCAGTGTTCCGGCCTCTCTCTAGGATTCCATGTGTGAAAGGTCTGAGGACAGCCTGGGATATGAGCATGGAAATAGTCTGCCTGAGGACAGATTTCCAGAGAACTATCTCCCAGCGAGCAGCAGAGAGGCTCCTCAGGAATCCTCTGTGGAATACCTGCAGGCCGTGGCCGCGGTGCGCCTGTACCTGAGCAGGGCTGCAGAGCTGATCTTCGACTTGCAGCAGCACACCAGTAAGTGTGATTGTTCTGCTGTCAGGTGGAAGTGCTGGATGCAGAGCAAAGCCAGCAGGGCAGGTGGGCTGGACACAGTCAGTGCCCTGTGCTCTGCTAGGACCTGTTTTGGTGCATGGCCAAGAATGAGAGTAGCAAGTCCCTTTTTCTTTGAGGGTAGGTGTCAGTCAGTGTCTGTCCCCTGTACCAGGTGTTGGAAGGGCTCTGTAACTGCTAGCAAGGCTGTGCTGGTGACCCCAGTGCAGCTGCATGGCAGTTACACCTGTGGAAGGAGATTTATTTTATCCTCCTGATGCTAACAATGAGATTTATTTAGAGCCCACTAAATTGAACTTTAAAGCATAATTGCTGCTTCAGACTCAGGACTGCTGTAAGGCTTATTGTTTTATATGAATGAGAGCTCTGCGCAGCTAGAAGGGATTAAGAGTTTATATCAAAGAGTTTATATCTTCCCTGTCAAAGAAATGAATCATTGTCTGAAATCTGGCTGAGGAAATGCTCCAGACAGCACTTGAGGAAGGGAGGGCTCTGAAATTCTCCAGTGTAATTACACAGTACTAATAAAGGGACTTGGTGCTACAGCTGGTGCAGACAGTAAAGTTTTACAAGGTGGGATGTGCTTTTGCCTCTTTTTTTTTTTAACCTCTTTTTTCCCCTCCAGAGCCAGAGCAGATGAAGGAGAAGCAGCGTTACCTGAAGAATGTGGAGAAGTTCTGCAGCCTTGCCAGGAACAACTGGCACCGTGTGTACCTGGTCAGGAGGATTGCCAGCCAGCACGGGATGGAATTTGCTCAGAAGTTGGTCACAGAGCCACGGTTCAGCTGGGTGTTCCCAGCAGAAATTCTGCAACAGGTAGAGAAGAGGCATCTCCTGGGGATGGTTCTGTTTTCCTCTTTGTCTTCACTTTGTGCTGCTTTGGGGTGTTCCTACTGTTGTGTGGCTCTTGGGGGACAGTGGCAGTGGTTGGGAAGGTGACTTGTCCTGGCTTTCTGGTGAATGGAATCTCTCCTGGCAGCACCTTTGGGTGGCTGTGTCTGCTGCTGGTGCTTTGGGGAGGCTGAAATGCCCCAGTGCTTGGGAGGAAGAGGAGGTTCTGCCTCCTCCAGCTGGGTTATTGTCCCCAGTGCTCTGCATGGCTGTTCCCTTGGCAGGTACAGCACAGCCAGTCCAACCACATCGACCGGTACCTGGTGTGTGGGGAGCGGTACCGGGCCCTGCGCGACGCCGTGGGACGAGCCATGATCGAGGGCACGGCCCAGGGGCTGCTGGAGGCCGAGAAGGTACAGCCCAGTCCTCCCTCCAGACCCCTGCTGGGGTTTGGATGGCTCCAGCTCGGTGTCCCTGTGGGCAGTGTCTGTTCCCATGGAGGCACCGGGCTCCCTTTGCTGGGAGGTCACCATGGCTTGTGCTCAAGCACACGTTCTCTTTACTTTCCCACCTGCATATCCCATCACTGTAGCTGGGACAGCTCTGACCTGTTCCCTGCCACATCCTTGGTTCTTCTCCAGGCCTCCAGCAGCCCTCCAGCTCTGGAATCTGCCCACCTGCTCCTGGCCATCTTCCGAGAGGTCACTGCCCTGTACGGTGCCAGGGATCCAAGCCTTCATCCCAAGCAGCAGGTAGGACACTCCCCTTTGGAAGCTTGTGACAAACCTGCTTCATGGGTAAGGATGAAGGGGATCTGAATCGGTGGTGCAGGAGCATTTGTTCCTGTGCCCCAGCCAGGGCGATGGCCCGAGCTGAGCAGTCCGGGGAGGTTTTCAAAGTGGGGTAACCCAGTGTGGGAAGCAGCTGCCAGTGCTCTTCGCTTGGGTGGACAGTATCCTGCTGGCTTTAGCTCTTTCAAATGTGTGCTTTCAGCAAACAGAGGCGATGACTCAGTTCATCCAGAGCTCCCAAGTGCTGAATTCCCCCGAGCTGCAGCGCTTTGCAGTTGCCCTGGTGAGGAACGGCCTGGCCGGCCTGGCCGTGGAGCCGCGGGGCTGCAGCCAGCTCGGAGCGCTGGTGGAGATGGCTGTGCACGTGGCTGCTGTGCTGCTCTGCGGGCACAGCCCTGTCCTGCAGCCCCTCAGGAACCTGGCCTTCCAGCCACACACCATGCAGGTGAGGACATGGAGCTCACATGCAGTTCAGCACATCCCTGGTTCTTGTCTGTGTCTGCTGGATCCTCTGCTGGACCTTTCTCAACAGCAGTGCTCCAACTCACTGTTTGAGCTGTGAAATACTGGGGGGTGATTATTTCAGTGCTGTTGGGGTTAATTAGCACAACAAGAAGCTCTGGCCTGGTACCTTTTCAAGGTACCTCTGTATCCTGAGCAGTATGAAGCAAATACCTTTGCTGATATTTGGGTGAGCAAGGCTGGCATCTCACACTCTGCTGACCTGCCTGCTCAGAGAGCACTGGCTCCTGAGTCAGGGGGGAGGGAGCTGCTGCTCTGCTACTCCTGCCTACCCAAGGTGTAAGGTGCCATGCTGGTACGCACCAGGGTGCATCAGGAATGCAGTGCAGCGTGTCTGGAGAGTGCACATGCAGGTCTTAACAATATTGACAGTTCTAAGAGTGGATTTTCAAAGGTGAATTTGAAAATCTGCATCTGCATCACCTGCCTGACCTCTGCTCTCAGATGTCTCTGTTCCCCAGTGTGAACAGAGAACCAGAGAGTGACTGCTACGGGAATGAGCTGATTTACAGATCCATTTGTGACTGTTTCCCCTTTTCCTCCTCAGCACTCTTTTCTGCCCACAATGCCAGAGGACATCATGGCTCAGGCGAGGGCCTGGGAGGGACTGGCTGCTCTGCACTGGTATGGTGAGTGCTGCTGGCTGGCTGGGGAAGGGATTCCTTGGTTTTGGAGAATGAAACTCTTCCAAATGTGAGGACAAACACACTTCTCAGCACAAGTTATCCTTGGTAAATCCAGATTTGCAGTGACAGTTTGTGTGGGTGATGCACCAAAGGACATCCAGTGCTGTTTAGTCTGCAGCTGTTCACAGAGCTTGAGGGGGCACAAGGGCAACACGAACAGGGTGTGAGAGGAGAACTCTGCCACCTTCCTGGCCAGCTTTGTCTCTGCTCCCCACAGCTGGATCTTCCTGCCAGCTGGGCATGGGGGCTGGGAGCATTCCTGCACTCGGCAGCAGAATCTGTCTGGCTTTGATTCCTTGTTTCTCAAGGAGAAGCAGCACTGAAAAATGTCTTGGCTTCCTGTGTGGGCCTGTCAGTCCTTTGGGCTTTGAGATAGTCAGGGCTTTTGATTAGATCTTGAAGCATATTTCTTGCTCCAGGATGATGGTCCCAATGAAAGGGAATAACAGGGGCTTTATAAATCCGTCTTAGAATACTGCCCTGTTTGTTTCTCTTTTGACAGAATGTCCCAATGGCCACCCCTGCACTGTGGGAGAGGTAAGAATTTGGGACTGGTGGGTATTTAAGCAGACAAAGTTTTCAACAATAAACTGTTTCATTTTATTTACTGGTTTTAAGGTTCTGATGCACAGAGTTCCACTTCTAAACTCGATATTATTGACCATTTTATCATTGTAATTTAAAATTTAGAATACCCCCAAGATTTATACCATAAATTAGGAAACATCAGGCAGAGGCCCAGTTTGTAGCAGGGTTTGAATTAACCACTTAACAGCTTGGACTTTTGTTTCATTCCTTCTCTTCTGGAGAAGCTGTTGCTCTGGAATTCAGTGCTCTCCTTTTGCTTTTCCCAGTGTGGCCTCCCCATGGAAAAGAGCCGCTGTCCCGACTGCCGCGCCCCCATCGGAGGCATCGAGCACAAAGCCCTGCAGGGCTTCCAGCTGGCTGGGTATGCTCTGCTTCACTGCCTCTGCAGTGCTAAATGATGTAGGGCTCGCCTGTGGTGCCTTCAAAGGCCAGAGGTACCAAGCACTTCATGCTGCTCTCTGGAAGGTGTTAGGAAGGGATGTCCAAGCAAGAGTAATCAGGCAGCAAAACCCCAGAAATTTGCTTTTCTGTGTAACAAAACGTTGCAGAAGCCGTCACTCCCCTTCAAAGTAGCACTTTGAACTGGCAGCTTTTACAGCATTCAAAGACGTTGCTGGGTATCAGAGATGTCTTGTGTGGTTTTTGTCAAGGCAAAAAAATACCATATATCCACTTTCCTACAGGAATCGTGAAGACAGAACTCAAACTGGCCACATTCTTGGAGATGTTCAGCACAGAAGAACCTCGGGAGTGTCCGACCGGGGCGTGTCCCCCGTGGTCTTTGTGCTGCTCCGTTTGCTCACACACCTGTCAATGCTGCTGGGAGCCTCCAGAGCCCCTCAGGTATCTTCCAAAAATGCTTCCAAGTGGTCACACAAAATGTAGGGAAGCCTTTGTATGCCGCTGGTCCTCTTCATCATATTGCCAAGTGACCAGGGCAGTCTGTCAAGATGCAAAACCCAAATTCCCTCCCTCCTTGCCCAGGAGGGATTTTGGTTAATTCCTGCACTTCATGCAGGCACATCCACCCACCCCTGCCTTGATGGGCCCAGGTGGCAGGAATCCCACAGGTGGGGGTGCCTGGCAGGACTGAGCTCTGTGTGCCTTGTGCTTCCCTGGATGTTTTGGGCTGTGCTCAACTCTTGCCTTTGTTGCCTTTAGTTCCTGGGAAGGATGATCAAGCCGACAGTGGACAATGTGGTGAGCTTCCTGCAGCAGCACATCCAGGAGGACCTGGCACAGCTGACAAGGATTTTGGGGAAGAGTGTGGATGACACTATCAACATCGTGCACCTCGTGCTCAGCAGCCTCCTGCAGGCCCCCCAGCAGCAGCCAGGCCAGTGTAAGAAAAGCCATCTGCCCTGTCACACCTGGGGCTGTATCTGAGGGGCTGTGGCCGTGCAGGCACTTGGCTGATAAACCACTTCCAACAGCAGTAGCTGAGCTGAAGAGGAAAATAGAGAGTTTGAAGCTTGTTTCTTACTGTAGGGAGGGAAGAATTTTTGTCTGTTTGCTTCTTTCAGTCGAGTACGTGGGGTTTGCAAGGTTTGGTGCAGTCAATAACTCTGAAAATGAATTATTGACAAAATAACATCACGACAGATGGGCAGAGCTTCCAGCTCCCGAGCAGGGCTGCTGCTCCCAGCACAGCAGCTCGTGCTGTGTGCAGTCTGTGTTCTGTGCTGCCTCTCAATGACTCCCAGAAGTTCTTTGGGAGAAGAGGGATGGCAGAGTGGGGTTCATGGTGGGATCTGGAGTCACTGTGGCACAGAGGGATTTATGTGTAAATACCCCATATTTTGAGTGTGGGACAGCACCAGTCAGTATTCCAAGCTTCAGTCTGTCATTGGTCATAGTCTGACTTTGGACAATCTGTTCAGTCTTTCTGGTATTATGAAGGAGTTGTATAAATGTCCCCATCATTCACATGAATGACTGGCTGAAGCTCCTGGAAACTTGGATCAGTGTGTGATGTGTGGGTGTCACTTTCCAGCTGGACCAAGATACTCGGTTAACTTCTAGGACCTGTGAATCAGTGCTTTCTTTTCACTGGAATATTGCAGATGTAAGAGGTGAAATATTCCTGTTACAGGGTTGGTGCAGTTTGATGATCTTCTCTCCACCAAAGAGAAGAGAAACAAATGGGAAGAAATTGTTGCAAACACAATTATTGTTCCTGAATTGAAGGTGAGAAATCTGCTGTACAGAGTCAGTAGCTGAGCAGTTCAAAATCCACTGGAAATCTGACGTGCTGTCATATCTGTGCTACACTTTTCACCTGGCTATTCCTAAAGGTAACCCATCCATGGCACAGCTGCAGGTTAAGGATCAGCCACCTTTATTCTACCTGGGGAAATGGGAGTCTGAGACTGAAGTTGTTCTGGGATGATTTTGTACGGCTGGAAAAGCAGAAATGGCTTTGCTCAGTTGAAGGTATTTCAAAATATCCAATAATTTATTATTTTTTAACGCAGGATTTGGATAAAAAGCTTCTGAAGTTAAACCGACAGATACAAGAGGATGAGAGAATCTCTTCCAACCCCATAGTGAAAATAGTGTATGGGGACCCAGCTGCATTCCTGTCCCAGCTGCCAGGGGACAGCCACATACACCACTCCAAGATGTGGAGCTGCCGCAAGAGGGTTTCAGTGGAGAACCTGGGCCACGTTGTGCAGCAAAAGAATGCCAAGGACACCGTCCCTCTGCTCTGGAAGTTCCTGCAGAAGGTGAGGGTGGCACAGGGGTGAGAGCCTGGGATGCTCAAAGATCAGAGCACAGAACCACAGACTGGCTGGGGTGGGAAGGGACCTCCAGCCCCGGCTTGGGTCACCTGGAGCAATTACCCAGGACTAAACCACATTTGGATTATCCAGTTTCTTTATTCTCAGTACTTGCTACGATCTTGAGAATGAACATGGAAAAAATATCATTGTCTTTGAAACATTTAAGTAATTCCATAAAAGTATTCCCAACAGCCTTACCCACAGGTTCCCTTTCCTCTTCCAGGAAACTGAGCTGAGGCTGGTGAAATTCCTACCAGAGATTCTGGCTCTGCAGAGAGACTTGGTGAGGCAATTCCAGAACACAGCGGAGATCAAACACTGCTCCATCAGGGAATTCCTCAGGGAACCCCACTCAGGTGAGGAGACTCTGCCAAAACTGTAATTAATGAAATAGAAAATGCTGGATTGTATAGTTGAAAGTGAAAGGGAAAACTCATGTTTTCCTTTTAACTCTCATCCAAATGAACTGGATATGGTTGGAAAAGTTACCAGATGACTTTAAAGGGAATTAAGTACAGGAGATTTTTTATGAGGGGTGGGAGCTCTGTGCAGTGCAGCAGTGGTACTGTTGGCATTTTAAGCTCAGCCCTAGAGCAGGGCATGCCTAAAGAGTGGAATAAACGTCCTCCCCTTCTTTTCATTAAGTTTGTGGCAACTCCTTCAATTGTATTTAAGTACAATTACTGATGTTTTTAAGTACTTACAGAAAAGTACATAAAGGTCATGCAGAATCAGACTAAGGACCATCCTTGTGGCCTGGGCCAGGAGCAGACAATAATGGAAAAATATTAACGAACTGAGCAAATAACTCCATTTGATACCATCAGAAAGGTGTTTGGTATTTGTTTAGTCTCTTGAGCAGTTGCCTGGAGTTAAGCGGTGTGCTCTGAAGATCCTTGTATTGCAGTTTCACCAGGAAAAGGTGTTTCATCGATTTATCTTTCTGTTGTTTCTCAGGTGTGATGAGGGACCTGTTAGAGAGGAGAGTGAACGTGTTTCTGTCTGTCTGGAACAAGCTGAGAAGCTCCCTGGACACCAATGGTGAGCAGCTTCTTTCCCAGCCCTGCTTGTCATTCTCAGTTCAGGTTCCTCCCATCAGTGAGGCTGAGGCATATCCTCAAAACTGACCTTGGCCACTGAATTTTAAGAATCTAGGTACAAGGGGAAGAATTTGTTTCCCTCTTGTAGTATTCTCACCTGAACTTGTTTCCTTTCTCACCTGAACTTGTTCCCTTTCATGCTTGTCCCTAACGCCAAGAGCGCTGCTTTTCTCAGGCTCTGTGCCTTCTCCTGCCCTGGCTCAGCCTGGGCCTCCTCAAACACTCCTGTCTGTATTTCAGGGGAAATTAAGCTGCCCAAAGGCTACTGCGATGCTGAGCTGAGCCTGGACAGCAGGCTGGAGGTGCTGCTGCCGCGGCGGCAGGGGCTGGGCCTGTGCTCCACAGCCCTGGCCAGTTACCTCATCGGGCTGCACAACGACTTCGTGCACTCTGTCAACAGGCACATCAAGGAGGATGACAGGTGTGCTGCTGTTCCAGCCTTCGGGCTCTGCTGCATTTCCTGCTCCCACTCCATCAGCTTTCCCATCATCAGCTGCTCCACAGAGGCCTCTCCCTCTGAACAGAGGCCCTTTGCTCCCTGCAGGTACTTGATCAGCCCCTCGGAAGTGGCCGACCTGCACCTGATCAGTTACGAGGTTGAGAGAGACCTGATCCCTCTGATCCTGTCCAACTGCCAGTACAGCATGGAGAAGGGAGGGGAGACGTCGCAGGACTTCGATCTGGAGAGGATCCAGCAGCAAGTGATCAGCAAGTTCCTGCAGGGGAAGCCGCTCATCACGCTGACGGTAGGAGGGGCAGGGGCTGTGCAGCCAGGAGGGCACTGGGAGCAGTTTTCCAGAGCTCCACATCCATGGGTTTCTCTCCTGGCAGGGAATCCCCACCCTGGTGAACAGACATGACCGGAACTATGAGCAGCTGTTCAATGATGTCAGGAATAAGCTGGAGCAGGTGGGTTTCTGCACTGCAGGAAGCAGGGCAAGCATGAAATCCCTGATTTTCCAAGGGTTTTCTGTCCCTTGCCTCATCCATCCAAAGGCTTGCCTGCTGATTTCTCAGCGTGCCTTGGGTATGTGCAGTCTGGCCTTGTGTTGTCAGTCAGGATTTACAAAGGAAAGTGAGATAGTTCAGCATTTCAGTTTCCTAAATTTGGAGCTCTGTTGTCTTCCATGACTTGAGCAATTTGAACAAAAAAAGGAATGGGTTAGGGTTAATACTATTAACTGTGACTTCATGGTTTTCAGAGTGCTCTGCCCAGTTCTGTGATGAACATGATCAGTGGGGAGCTGCAGTCCTACAGTGATGTGTGTGATGCTCTGTCCCTCACTGAGATCACCCTGGGCTTCCTGGCCATGGCTGGTGAGAACGCCGAGATGCTGCTGACTGACTACATTGAACAAGTCCTGCAGATGGGGGATCAGACAAACCCTCACGTGCTGCAGGTGAGTCCTGAGGGCAAAGCTCAGATTCTTACGGGATAAAATCTGCCCTGGTTTATGCTAAATCCAGCCAGCGTGACCTTCAAGCCCAGTGTGTGTGACAGAGCCCTCTCGCTTCCCCACTCCCTGTCGTGGTATCAGAAAATGGATTATTGGAGGCAAATGGGGAAGGGTGAGAGGGTAGATGGGCTGCAGCCAGGCTAAGAGTCTGGAGGAGCTCCGTGCTGAGCTCTCTCTGGGCAGGGCAGGCTGGGGACGGGCTCCAAGGACATCCCTCACTTCCACAGATGTGCTTCTCTTCCAGGCCCTCAGGCGGTGCCAGCTCAGACACAGCATGGCCCTGTGGCAGCTCCTGTGTGCCCACAAATCTGAGCAGCTGCTGCGCCTCGGCAGGGTACGGGACCCCAGCCCCTCTGTGTGACCTCCTGCTCTGCTCTGCTCTGCTCTGCCTGCAGCTGCTCAAGTGTGTGTTTGGGTTTTTTCTCCCTTCCCTGCATTTTTAGGATCCTTTTGCAGACGTCAGTCCAGACTACAAAGAAGAGCTCACCCCGCAGCTTGCCAAGCTCCTGCACACCTTCCTGGTCCACTCAAGGCTGGAAACCTTCCTGCAGGAGCTCCATGAAATGATCATCCTGAAGCTGAGACGTGTCCAAGCTGTGGAGGAATTCAGACCCAGGTGGAGGTAGGAGTTGCACACCCAAACCCACCACAGATGTTGTTCACTGGAGCTTCTCTGCCCCTGAGCATGCACACGATGGGAACAGTTCCCTTGGCACATGCCTGTCCTGGGGGTCACAGCCCAACCAGCAGCATTGGGAATATCCACGCTCCTTTCTGGCAGGTGTCACTTCCATCTCACACAGGCTCTTTTGGGGACACTGCTGGAACACGCCAGGAGCTGCTGTCCATGGACACAAACACTTCTGCAGGCACTTGGATAAAATAATAATAGAAGCACAAACTCATTAAGCTTGGAAAAAAACTCCATGATCATCAAGCCCAGCCTTCAGGGATAGGCACATTTAGCTATGCACAGGCACAGCTCAGCCCCAGAGCTCAGCTCTGCCCTGCAGCCTCCCCTTGCTGCGCCCTGTGCATCCAGCTGGCTGTTTAACCCTTCTCGCTGCACACACACCTGGTAAATTGTGTATATTGTGGCACTTGTGGTTTGCTGTACCCCAGCTATTAATGCTATTCTGCTCTGTCTTCCAGCCTGAAGGAATCACTCTTGCCTTACCTTTATGCCAAAGACTCCGAATTAGCTGTGGAGCTGGAAGACACATTCCCAGACGAGATTCTTCTCTCTCATGCCACTGCTACCTGGAAAGCAGCTGCTCTCTTCAAGCGGGAGCACAGGGAAAGTTAGGACAGGACACTGCCAGGGACTGTCGGTGCCACAACACCCGCGTCGGGGCTTCTGCAGCTTTGGGCATTTGTTTGGGGTTTGTTGGTTGTTCTTTGGGTTTGGGGTTGTTGTTCACATGATGTGAAGAGGAGAGGTGGCCGTGGAGGAGGAGGGTGAACACACAGCAGCTCCGTGTGAATCCTGGATCATCACAGCCCCAGAGCCACTGGAGGAATATGAAGGACTTTTTTTTTACAAACCACCGTGCCCTGGTGCTGGGACGGGGGTTTATGTTTCTCAGCGTGCCTTTCTCCCGGCACTGCGCTGTCAGCACTGGGATGCACAACCGGCCCCTGCCCAGCACCTCCTCGCTCCCACCGCAACCGGGAGGGAAAAAGGGAGCCCTGAAGGACGGGGCTCCTTCCCTGCCTTAAGCCCGGCACCCCCGCCTTGTCCCGGGCCGGGCCCCGCTCTCCCCTTCCCAATAAACTCGTTCAGCTCCGCGGCCGCCGCCGGCTCCTTCCGCGCCCGGGGCCGGCACTCGGAACGGCCGCGCCCGGCCGCGCGTTCCGGGGGACGGCGGCGCTGCGGGACGGGCGGGCCCCGCGCCGCCATGGCCGCGTCCCCCGGG
>VZTE01002025.1:257069-276084 GCA_013397775.1 Eulacestoma nigropectus | reverse complement strand
GGCGCCGCGCCAGCCACGGGCACCCTCGGGAAGAGGGGCTGGGGGCTCCCCGGCAGCGAACGGGGCGCGGGTCGGGCAGGGCGGGCCGGGGGCGCGGGGAGGCGGCTCCCGGGGCGGGGACCCCGCTCTCACCGCGGCGCCGGGGGTCTCGCAGGGAGCAGGCTCGGCTGAAGGCCAGCGTGGTGGAGGAGGACACCGAGGAGTGGCAGAAAGATGCCCATTTTACCGGGCTGGAGAGAGTGGGAGGTGTGGATTTATCCTACATCAAGGGGGACGACAGCCGCGCCTGCGCCTCCCTGGTCGTGCTCAGCTTCCCGGCTCTGGAGGTACCGCGGGGAACGCCCCGTCCCGGGGCTGTGTCCGGCCGTGCCCTCACCACGGGGCTAGGAGGCAGCGCCAGATGGGATATTGGGAAGGAATTGCTCCCCGTGAGGGTGGGCAGGCCCTGGCACAGGGTGCCCAGAGAAGCTGTGGCTGCCCCTGGATCCCTGGAAGTGTCCAAGGCCAGGTTGGACGGGGCTTGGAGCAGCCTGGGACAGTGGGAGGGGTCCCTGCCCATGGCAGGGGTGGCACTGGATGGGCTTTAAGGTCACTCCCGACCAAACCATTCCGTGGTTCTGCGTGTGTTCCCAAGACAGATAAACAGAAAAAAATATGTGTAAGGGTTTAGACAGAAGTTCAGGAAGGTGTGATGCAAACAGCTCCCAGCTGCAGGAGTTTTGTAGGACGGCTGGGAACTCACCCAGCGTCCAGAGGCAGCTGCAGTGTCTGTGCAGGGGAGCTGGTGCCCGTGGGCAGAGGGAGGTGTCTGTAGTGCTCCAGTGCAGAGGCTCGTGGGTGAGTTCTTGCTGGGAAACAGCTGAAAATACGGGATGTGACAGAGGAAAGCTTTTCCGAACCCGCCATGGATCTCGCGTCTTGCAGTCATTTTACTCAAACTAATAAAGATTTTTGGTCTCTTTCCCAGCTTTCAAAATGATATAAAAATTATCTTTAACTATAAAAGCTCTAACGAGCAGAGAAAAAGAAGTTTGATGCTGTCTGCTGGGATTTTAATGAACTGAATCTCAGGTCCTGCTGTGATCTGCAGGGCAAGGCAGGAATCACTTTTTTGTGCTGCCTTACAGGGTTTCCTTTGGCCTGTCCCTGGGTTTAAAAGGGATGAGCAGAGGGGACATGAACCAGAGGAGGAGCCTCTGGAACAGCCAGGGACTCTCTGGCAGCGTCCCGAGGTGCTGTCTGTGCCTGCTCCAGGTGCTGTACCAGGATTGCCGCATGGTGGCCGTCAGTGCCCCGTACGTGGCTGGGTTCTTGGCCTTCCGAGAGGTCCCTTTCCTGCTGGAAGCTGTCCAGAGACTGCAGAAGGAGGAGCCCCAGCTCCAGCCTCAGGTGTGGTGTGTTTTCTTTGTCCTGGCTGCAGAATCCTGGGAAAGGTGGAGGCTGAGCTGGTGGGGCGGGAGGGGCAGGGGCAGAGCTGCGTTGGAGCATCCGCTCTCTCCTTAGGGAGCAGGGATGTGGAGCTGAGAGCAGCCAGGCCTCCTGTGGCAGTGGGAGCCCCGTGGTGTGTGCAGGGCGCCGCCAGCCCCACACTGCTGCTGCTTTAGGGTCAGGCGCAGGCAGGAAGAGCCTTAGAGGGAGAACTGAAGAACCAAGAGAGATTTCTCCTTCCCTCCAGAGCCAGCACTCCTGGTTGCTCCTTGGAGTGCTCTCAGTGCCCAGGAAATAACATTTCTGCTTTGGCCTTTGCAGGTGCTTCTGGTAGATGGGAACGGCCTGCTCCATCCCAGAGGTAGGCTGTTCCTGGAGAGCCCTGCTCTCCTGGTCCCTGTGCTGCTGCTTGGGATTCCTGTTCGTGCTGTCCTGCAGTTACAGTGGCTGGTTGTTGGCAGGGTTTGGCACAGCCTGTCACCTCGGAGTCCTGACGGACCTGCCGTGCATTGGAGTGGCCAAGAACCTCCTGCAGGTGGATGGCTTGGTCAGGGACGAGCTGCACAGGGAGCAGGTTAGGCCAGGCTGGGATTTAGTTCTGGTTTTTAATATCCCAAGGGAATTTGGACACCATGTACAATTATGTCCTGGTGACCTGACCTCGTTGTTTATCCCTAGGTCCGTTCCCTGCAGAGGTCGGGAGAGGCATTCCCACTGACGGGCACTTCGGGGAGAGTCCTGGGCATGGTAAGCTGTCTCTTGGCCACTGGTCCCTCTCCGCAGCGGGGCTGTCTCGTGATCCCGTCCAGGAGGGCAGGTGTGAGCAGGTGACCAGTGACACTGCTGGCCCCTTCCTGGCAGCTCAGGTGGTTGTGGGGAGTTGGCAGCTCAGGTGTTGGGAACGTTCACGTCCGTGGCTGTGGCACCTGAGGTGCTCCAGCACCCTGGATTGTGAGCCAGTCTGGGAGAGGTGCCAGTTCCCTGGCAGCTTCCTGGGATCAGTCTGGGAGCGTCTGACTCAGAGCAGAGCGGGAACAGGCAGCTGTAAGACACTTCCTGTGTGTGCTGTCAGCCTGTACTGGCACATCTCCCTGCATCCCAGAGCAGCCTGAGGCGTTCGGGGAAGGGCCACGAGGGACAAACAGTCCCCGGAGGAGACACTGGGATGGAGAAGATGTTCAGGAAGGCTGGGAGCTGCAAACACAGAGCCACCACCCCACCCGAGGGGTCTGGCTGGCTCCTAATTCCCTTTCCCCTCTGGGCGTGTTCAAGTGAGCCTGTTCAGTGCCTGATCCCTCCTTTCTGACTGCCCAGGTGCTGCGGAGCTACAATAACAGCTCCAAGCCCCTCTACATCTCCGTGGGCCACCGGGTGAGCCTGGACACGGCCGTGCGCCTCGTCAGGGCCTGCTGCCGCTTCCGCATCCCGGAGCCCATCCGCCAGGTACGGCCCTGCAGCTGAGGGGAGGCAGGAGCAGGGGCAGGCAGCAGCGTTTGCCAAGCCCCCAGCGTTGTTCCAGAGCCTCGGTTTGCCCCTCCTCTGCTGCTGACACCCTCCTGCTGGGCTGCTCCCCCAGCCCACCGTGGTGTTCACTGATCCTTCCAGGCCCGTTCTCCTGACGCAGTGCCCGGCAGCGTTCCCAGCCCTGCCTGCAGACCCAGCCTGACTGATTTCCTGCTTCCTCTCTGCAGGCAGCTCCTGTGAAGCTGGTGTTAATCCCCAGGAGCTGGGAATGCAGTTTTCCCGGGCACTTGCAGCCCAGCACAGCCCGCAGTGCTGCTCCTCTGGGCCTTTCCCGCTGCCGCACTCCGCGCGGAGCCACCAGCCAGCAGGTGACAGCACTGCATCACTGTCACCGAGCTGCAGCTGCCACCGAGGCTCAGCCTGGGCTGATTATCAGTCGCAGCAGAACTTGGGGAAAGGCTCTGGAGAAGCTCAAAGCCTCTGAGACTTCTGGCCTGGCAAGTGCTTCCCTTCTCCTCGAGGTCACTCTGCTGTTGGTGGCTCCAGAGCCAGGAGTGACCGCTGGGCCTGCCCGGGTGTCCCTGTCCCTAACACTGCCCTGGGACAGCCCATTGGCATCACTGCTGTGCTGGGCTGGCGGGGTCAGGGGTGTGCCCACCCGAGCAGCCCCCGGGGCAGCGCTGGGTGACCCTGCTGGGTGCTGCTCCAGAGCTGCAGTGTTCCCTGGGACTGAGACTCTACTTACAAACCACCCCAAAATCTTACTCCTTGGAGCAAAACGAGCCTTGAGGTGTCCATAGCAGAGCTGGAGTTTCCAATCTCAGCCCCAGGACCTGCCAGACCGGAGGAGGCTGGTGGAGCTCCTTATGTAACCTGCTCCAGCCAGGGACAGATGCCTCTGCAGAGCTCTGAGCCAGCTCTGCAGCTCGGCGTGTTCAAAGGGAAGGGAAAAGCATTCCCTTTGGAAACAAAAAGGTGTCTCGGAGCTTTTCATCACCCTCATTTCGCTTCCAGACCTCTCCAGGATTTGCTCGTGTTTGGAGACTCTTAGAGTTCTCTGTGACCTTTTCCTTAGAGTGATGGGATGAATTATTATCACTCTGCTTACAGAGAGATGGAAAATCCACCAGGGGAGTGTGTTTACTCTAGAGGGATGGCAGGAGATGAGGACACTCAAACCTTTCCATGGGACTTGTCCCTGCTGCACTTCCTCTGTGTGGTGGCTGCCACAGCTCTTGGCACAGGCAGAGCTGAAAGCCTCAGCTCTTGAGCACCTGGAGCTGGAGTCAGGAAGCAGGAGGCTGTGGGGAATCCTGCCACGGGTGGCTGCCCTGGCCTTTTTGCCGTGGTATGTCTCCAGAAATTGCAGACCTGATAGGTGAAGTGCTTGCAGATTTCCCAGTGTCAGGAAAGACCTGTGGATCATCAGGTTCTGGTCTGGAAGTTCTGGCAGTCCTGGAAATAAAATGGTCTGTGAGAGCTCAGCTGCCCACAGCTCCTGAGGTTTGTGTGAGGGCAGCATGTGCAGTGCAGCTGCTGTGGGAACTCAGACCTCCTGCTCTAGGGGATGTGGTGCTTCCCGGGAATGCAGCACTATCCAGGCAGGGATCCGGAGGGGTCCATTTGCATTCAGCCCTCAGTGTGCTTGTGCTGCCGAGGAACTGGCTGAGGTGCAGATGAGAGAAGTGATCTCTCGGAGGAAGCAGAGGGATGAACTTCCCTTGTCACCTGCAGTCAGTATTTACATCCCGCTCAGTCCTCGTTCCACGTGCCAGGCCCATCCAGGAGAGCTGTGCTCCCTTGTGAGGTCCTGCACAGGGCTGGCCCTTCGGAGCTCCCGGGCAGGAACTGAGGTAGGCAGGAGCTGCCATCCCACAATAATCAGCACGGCACTCACCCTGGGTGGCCCTGGAGCAATCCCAAGCCCTGCTGAGAGCACTGCCCTTGCCTCCTCCTGGCAGAGGTCAGACCCCTCCCTGGTGCTTGCCCACGCTCCAGGCTGCTCATTCCCAGGATCCCGGTGCACAGCAGGGAAGCAGAGGGTGGTGCCACTCTGCAGCTGGCAGGGATTGCGCTGGGAGCCTGCTCTGCTCTCGCTGGGTCGGGTTCCTGGTGGCTGCTCTCCAACCTCCTGCTCGCTTGGTGCTTCCTTCAGCTGCCCCTGGCCCCGTGCCCGGCGGGGTTGGGCTGCCTCAGGACGGGGCTGCTGGGACAGCCTGAGGTCGCTCCAGCCCACCAGGAGGGACAGGCCTGCAGGTCCCTTGCTGTGAAACACTGAACACTTGCTCTCAGGAGAATGAGACAAGGCATCAGCCTCTCCTGTGGGGCTGGACATCAGTCACGGGTGTCCTGAGCCTCCAGCTCCCTCTGGGTGCACCCCTCCAAGCTTGCTGTGCACAGGGGCCACCCTGGCCCCTCACATAGCAGGCAAAGCAACACTTCCACAGCCAGCACTCATCCGCTCTGAAAATAGCCCAAATCTGTGAGGATTATTGCAGGACAGTGATCCATTTTATTGATTAGCCCGTGGTTAATCACCACCTTAAGCTGACTCCAGTGCTGTGTTAGGAGTGAGCCCTGCCTGGGCACTGCCATCTCATCAAGCATTAGCTGATGTTCTCAGTAGAACATGGTTGGGGTTTTTCTTCCTTAGAAAAATAGTTGGTAGCTGTGCCTCCTGCTCCTTGGTCTCCCCGTGGGGACTATTGAGCAGCCTCCTTCCCTGGTTATAAAATCCATCACGCAATCGCTTATCCTGAAGAGTGATCAAAGTTATTTGTCAGTTCGGTTATGAAACTGTCCAATTATAGAGAGAAGGGAAAAAAATCTCCCAAACAAACCACCCCTTATGTAACTCTCTCCTTCTCAGCTGGCAGGAGGCTCTGCAGTTGTGGAGCAGGTTCCAGCAGCAGGCACAGCCTCTGCTGGGGGCTGGGGGCTCAGGGCCTGGAGATGCCGGGGCTGCAGGAGAGGCTCCTCGGGAGCAGCGGGGGGGAAGAGCAGCAAATGCTTCAAGGACAGTCCCCGGGGATGTGTTAACCCAGTTTCTGAGCGTCGTCACCAGACGCTGGGAAGCTTTTCCAGCTGGGAAGGTCACATCCTGCTTTGTGAGTGGGGAGAGACACTCTGCCTTTGAGGTGGGCACAGCAGCTGCTCGGAAATGTCACAGCAATGTGTTTGGGAAAGAAGTTTCTGAAAGAGAAAAAAACTTTGAAGGACTGTAAAAATCAACTGCCAGTCCCCAGAGTTGTCCAAGAGGCCGGGATGTGCTTGTGATGGTATCAAGGGTCTGCTGCTGAGCTGTGCAGCACTGGAGGCCTGAGCAAACACCTCGGGGTGGGGGGCAGGAACACCCAGTAAATGCCCAGCAACACTTTCTAGCAGTTCCTGGGATGTGGTTGGTGCTCTCCCTGCCCCAGGCTGTCCTGTCCTGCCCTGCTGTAACACTGAGCCATGCAGTGTTCCTGGTGGGATGTGCTGACAGCAGGGTGGATGGGGCACACTGGGATAACAGAGCAGGCACCAGCCAGGCCGCTCAGCCCGTTCTCACTCATTTTCCTCCTCGATTCCAGGCTGACATTAGGTCCAGGGAGTACCTTCGGAAGCAGCCGAGTGCTCCGCTGGAGGTGCTGGAGGCTCTCCCTGCCGGCCCAGAGAGGTGGGTGTGTGGGCAAAGGGGATCTGCTCATGGCATGAGCTGCAGTAATGGCATTAAAGGTACAGGCAGGGTAACAAGGTGAGCTCGGTGAGGAGATGAGGACATGTGCTGCCTCCAGAAGGTGATTTCTGCTCCGTGTGGCCACGCTGCCTCACACGTTGCTTCCGACAGCGTCGTGTCCTGAGCTGGGGAAGGGCAGAGGGGATTTGGTCTTTTTTCAGCACTGGTCATAAGCAAAGCCCTAACGCCCACAGGTGTGACCTGAGGGTGAACAGAAATACCTGCAGGGAGCTGGTTTTGGCCCCCAGGCCTTGGGGAGGGTCAGAGTCCCCCACTCTTACATAAGGGGGGCCAGTGGGTGTCAGTTCAGGGGTAAATCCGTGGCAGGTCCCCTGAGGTGCAGGAGCTCCTCGTGCTGTGGCTCTGCTGCGTCTCCAGTGGAGTTCACGGCAGTGCTGAGCTCCCTCAGCCCCAGGACCAGGCTGGGCAGGCAGCAGGGAGCCCTGCCCCAAGAGCTGCTCGGGGTGAGCCAGGTGTGTCAGGGCTCTGAGGGACCAGAACTGGGATGGTGGCCAGTGGTGGATTGTTAATGCTGGCTGAGGCAGCTCCTGTGGATGGATTCCTTAGGGACACATGGATGGTGCTGGATCCTGCTCAGCTCCTGTGTTCTTCGAGTTGTGCAGCCAGGGGCAGGACAAGGGGCTCTCCCAGCTGCTGTGGTGGCACTTCTCAGCATGGCCAGGCCTTGGGGCAGCTCTGTGAGCGCCAGGCCGGGTGTCCCCAGTGTGTGCTGGAGTTCGTCTCCTGCGAGGGTAGTGCTGGAGCTCACCCTGGCTGGTTTGGGGGGAGTGCACCAGAACCCCACACTCACTCCAGTTGTGACCTTGTCTCTCACACCCTCTGTACCTGAGCTCCTCGGTCACCAAGTGCCAGTTGTTTGTGCCTGTTGGTTTCTACTTTTTTTTAAAAAAAACCTACTTTCTCATTTCTCGTTTTTGTTCCCAGCAGCAGAAAGGAGGCTGAATTGGAGGATTAGGCTGGTGCCAGAAGAAAGTGCAGAACTCTTCTTCACTGGGTCCTCTCCTGCCCCAAGGCTGAGTCCTGCTAGATGCAGGAGCCCAGCTGTGCCAGGCTGTGTCCCTCAGGACAGCACCAGCCACTGCTCAGGGAGAATCGTTGCAGTGAATTTCTCAGGGTTTGTTTTCAAGTATTGTTAAAATCCTTGTGTGAGTTTGCAACACCTCCCTGGAGCCCTTGGGCAGCTGCAGGGGGTGATTCACACAGAGACTTTGAGGCATTTCCACCCAGAGCCAGCCTGTGTCTCCCACCACACCTCTGAGGCACAGACAGCTCCCTTCCCACTGTTTCTGAACAGCTTCCCCCTGTCCCTGCAGCCTGGGCTCTCCCATTCCCTCTGCACATCCCTGGGGAGCAGCAGCCCCGTTCCAGCTCTGGGTGGAACAGCCCTGCTCCCCAGCTCTTCCTGAAGGAAGGATCATCTCAGGGGAAAGGATGGGAGAAACCATCCCCCTCCCAGGAGGATGGGGAGGTCATTCCTGGTACACAGAGCGCTGCAGGTGCCCAGATCTCAGGCTGGAGTTTTGGCCTGAGGAGCAGAGCCCAGGGCCAAGAGCTGCTGTGCCCAAATCATCCTCCACCCTGGTCCAGGATGCAGGGCTGAAGCTGCTCCCAAGGTGTGGGGTCCTGGCTGAGGCTGGCAGGTGGTTCCTGACTGTTCCTGAAGAGCAGCAGGAGCAGAACATGCTCTGGGAGATCTTGGTGCGGCTGCGTAAGATTCCAGCCTGAAGAGGAAGAAGGATGCTCTCCTGGGATGGGAGGGGTGCTCGGGTCAGGCTCCTGTGGGCTGTTTGACCTCAATTTTGCATAAATTTGTTGTACAACTCCTGTTCGTTTCTCTGTCTTGGAGCTGCTCTGTGTGGGGAGGACAAAACCCAGCCCGTTCTGCCTCTGCTGTGTCGGGGTCTGGGCTGTCCCTCCTGAAAGCCGGGTGGGAGAAGGGAGGAAGCCACAAAGCCAGCTCCCCTGGGGCCCGTCTGGGCAGCTCTGGGGCTGGTCCTGGGAGTGTCCTGTCCCGAGGGTGCAGGGTGGGGACAGAGCCTCAGCACCGCTGCCAGCAGGGATCAGTTCATTCCTCATTCCAACCCCGCACAAACCAGCGACTTCTCTGAGCATGGGGACAGTCTCCTAAAGCCTCAACAAATTCAGGCACAGGTGACAGAGTGGGCAGGGGACAGCTCCTTCCTTGACCTCATGGACAGAACACCAGGGAAATCCATCTGGGTTTTCTGGTTGCTTTGGACTGTGCTGGGAGGCCACAGGGGCATCCCTGGCTCGTCCCAAATTCTGGGTGACACCACTCCCACTGCAGATTCACCCCAGGTGTACTGAATGAGGCCCCTTATTTGGCTCAGCTGTGCTGGAGGAGGCTCTGTGGGGAGCAGCTCCTCCAGGATGGCCCTGGCAGAACAGGGGCACCCTCAGCATGTGAGACTGTGGCTCTTCCTGCCCTGGGTAAGTGTCTGGGTTTCATCTTGTGTTTAATCTCTGATGTCTGTGGTTTTAATCCCTGATCTATTGGTGATTTTTTTTTGTGCTTCTAGTTGGTATTTGCCAATGAGAGATTTGGGGTGGGCTGGTCAGGGGAGGCTCTGCGTCCAAAGCTGTGATTTGGGTGGGAACTCAAGGAATTGAGCCCAGCCCCTTGACAGGAACGCGAGGCTGTGGCTGTTCAGGGTCTGGTGCTGAGTGTTCCCTCTTCCCGCTGGGATTTGGGGGTTTTGGTCCGTGTAGGGTCGGTGTGCTCAGCCTGTGAGGGACGCAGGGCTGGGGACGCTGCTCTCCTCGGCTGGCCCAAGCCCTCCTCAGCTGCCTCTGCCCGGGGGGGTGAGGAAAAGTCTGGTAAAAAAAAAAAAAACAGCATAAAAAAGCCCAAGCACATGGCTCTGCATCACTGCCCCGGCTTCCCTCTGCGTGAGGCTCTGAACTCCTCTCCTTCCAAGTACGGGTAAACTCAGGTGACTCTGGATTGAGTCACCTGGGGAGGGTTTGGGAGGAGGATGGTGCTGCAGTGTCCTGGCAGCCCCCTGTGCAGCCCTGCTGGAGCCAGGGGCTCTGTGCTCCCGGGTTCGGGGTTTGCCTGGGCTGTGGGATGCTCTCCCAGCTGCCCAAACGCGGGGTGCTTAAAGGAGGGGACTAATCTCCGTGTTTGGTGTCTGCTTGTGGCTCTTTGGACACAATAAGGGATTAACTTGGTCTTTATCTAATTGGTTTATAACCCTGGGAAGGGAAAATCTCTTTGTAATGCTTGAAACCTCTTAACAGAAACTCAGAGACTGGGGCTTGAGTGTCCTTCGAAATAAAATCATACATGGCTTGTCTTCTTTAACCCTCTGTTTGCTGGGAATTGGCTTTTCTGGGTGTTAAGTTGCTGGGAATCAGAGGAAAATACTTTTTGCTGCCTAGTTGTAAATCCTCCTGTTATTGTCTCTTCACCATTTCCATCTGTGACTGGTTGGGAGTCTCTGGAGGTGTCTCAGGGCTTGGTCACCCCCCAGTGCTGCTGGGGAATGAGCTGTGGGGCTGGAGCAGGGATGTGGCTGCCCAGTGATGGCTCCTGGGTGACAAACTGGGGTAGGATTGGTTTGGGGTTGGGTTTCCTGACTCCCAGGTGCTGAATGGTTCTGCTGCACATTCTCTGGATCTGCTCCCTCTGTTTTATTTGGACACCTGGAGATGGGGAAGGAGGATCCTTGCACCCGCCTTGTTCATCTGGGGTCCCGGGAGAGGAGATGCTTTAGGATACGAGTCTGGGTGAGCAGCTCCCTCACAGGTGTCTGGAGCTGGGTGGGATGTTCCCACCTCCGTGTCTGGAGCTTGAGGCAGTGTAGGTGCTGCCTGTGCAGTCTGAGCTCCAGTGACTCAGGGTTTGTATTTTGGGACACTCCTGCCGAGGACGGGGGAAGTGTTTTATTGGGATTTCCCCCCTCCCTGCCCCCAATTCTCATTCCTCTTCCCTTTGGCTTGGTTGGGTGGGTTTAGGAGGGGCTGTTTCCCTCCTCATTCCCCAAACCAGGTCCAGCTGCAGGTCTGAGCCATGGTGTGGGTGCTCCCACTGGGTGTAGAGCTGGGCCCAGGCAGCTGAGCCCCCCTCCCTTCCCACATTCCCGGAGCATTTGGTGTTTGTGGGGCTGGCTGGGGCAGCTGTGTCCCTTGGCTCGTGGAGCATTCCCCAGCTCTGGCTCTAAATGGGCATTTTTAGTGTTGGTCCCCCCTGTGGCAGCTGAGGCCTTTTGGCTGCGGTGGCTCCCGGGCAGAGCCTGGGTGTGCAGAGGGAGCTGGGGGTGTCATGGCTCCATGCAGGGGTTTTTTTGTTCTTTCTTTTTTTGTCCTTTTTTTTATTTTTCCCTTTCTCTTGTCCTATAAATAGTTCTCCACCCCAACTGCTCTTCCCGTTGTTGATGTTGGTTGATCCTCTCGCCAGAGCCCCGCCAGCCCCCCGGCTTTATTTTAAGGCCCCATTAATTAAAAGCAAATGAGTGGAATTTCTCTTGACAAGCAAATTAATAGCAAATGAGATGATTATGAGCTGTGTCATTAGGGTGATGGAGCAGCTTGTGCAGGGCTCAGCCCAAAGCAAGGCGGTAGATCCATGGGGCAGCAGATCTCTCCTGTTGGGGGGCTGGGGATGTGTCCAAAGACCCAAGTTTTATGGCACCTTCTCCTCTGTACCCAGGGCTGGAGTGTCCCCCTGCTTGGAGGGGAGCGGGGCAGAGGGACACAAGGAGCTGTTCTGGGGCTCTGTGGGGTCCCACATGAGCTGGTTTCTTCCATGGGGACACGCTGGGACAGCCTTGTCTCCATCCTGGCAGCCCGATCAGCTTTAAAAACACAAATCGAGGCTGTGAAACCAGCCCGTGACCAGTTCCTGGGTTAGTTCCCACCTCGGGGGCTCGATGCAGGATGTTTCCCTAGGAACACGCTTTTCCCTGCTTTTCTTGGACTGGCTGCCTGGCACGTTGTGCCTCTGCCTGCAAAGCCCAGCTGGTCACTCCCCGCCGCTGCTGCCCGGGAGCTCCAGCACGGATCCAGGGAATTGTTTGTGGTGTTGCGTTCATGGAGCGCTCGGGAGAGCCCCGAGCCGGGGCGGCCCCGGTGAGCGCCGCGCTCCCGGCGTGGGAGGCTCTGCCAGCAGCTCCCGGCTCGTGTTTTCACCGGGGCCGTGGTGAGGGAACAGCTCCTGGCTGCGCTGGGGAGGAGGAGTGGGAGGAAGAGGTGATCAGCCAGGCCAGGGATGGAGGGAGAGAGGTGGGAGGAGCCGGCTGTGCCCCTGAGCCATCACTTGGGGGAGAAATGTCCCGTGTCTTCCCGAGGAGCAGCATTGCCCGCTGATAAATAAATAAATACCCAGCGGTTCTTGGGAGAGCGTTTAGGGTCTGTGATAAATCTGGTGGCTTTATGACTTGCTGGAGGGATGGTGGGCAGCACCGTCATTAAAATGCTCTGATTAACACACAAACCTTGTTTGTAATGAGTGGGATTGGGAGGGTGTGGAAGTCCAGCTGGCATGTAATGAGGTTACTCCAACAAATTACTCGGATATCAATTACTCCGCTAGGTAAATGTCACCTGCCTTCTCTTTGTTTGCGGTAAACTGGGATCCAATTAATTTGATGTGGTTCTTGCTCGTGCCTGAACTGCTGCGGCCCCGAGGCAAGGCAGGGCAGCAGCCGGGCTCAGCCCCGCCCGTGGGGCACCATCGGGGCCGGGGACATCCCAGTCCCTTGAGAACAACATCCCAGCCTCTCCTGGCACTCCCTCTGAGCCGAGTCCCCCTCCACAGCCTGAGGGCGAAGCCCCCCCCGCTCAGGCAGCTCTGTGTGGTCCCCGGCGCCTCCTCACGCCTCCGCCTGCAGGTGGATAAATTCCATTTTGCTGGAAATAGGCTCCTTTCCCCCGCCGCGCCGCCGCTGTTCCCCATCCTCCTGCCCGGGATCTGCCAACCTGCGCTGGGCCCGCGCGGCTGCAGCGCCGGGGGCGAGGGGAGGGAGCAGGAGCCGCTCCCGAAATTGCAGATGGAAAGGGGAGCAGAGCTGCAGCGGGAGCGTGTCGGGGACGCTGCCGCTGTTCCAGCCTTTGGGAAGGGCCCTGGATGTGAGGAGTGCGAGGCGGACGGGGCTGGGGGCTGTGGGGTCCCGGCCATGCCGGGGATCGGGCAGCCCGGGATCACGGGGATCCACCGGCCCGGGGCCGGGGCTCCTCTCCCAGCCCTGGATGCTTCCACAGAGCTCATGAATATTCATGACACCAACAGATGGGGGCCTGGGGAGGGAGCAGAAAGGAGCCGAAAGCGTTGCCAATTGTGGAGCACAACCCATCCCAAATCCAACGCCGGTGCATGAAACCGCCCGGGCCCTGGGCATGGGGGGGCTCTGGGGGGCTGGAGAGGAAAGGCTGGTGTGAGCTGGGGTGGGCACCTGGGGTCCTGCTCCGCTTTCCGGAAGGAATAAATCAGCACCGCTGTGTCCGTGTGGGGTTTTCCCGCCCCATGGGGTGTTGGGGGGAGACTCCAGGTGTGTGATGGGTTTTCGGGGGTGCCGTCGTTCCCCAGCTTCCACAGGCACTGACTCAGCAACACGAGGGAGCCCTGCATCCCTGCTCACCCCTCCCCGGCAGGAGGGGATTTAGAGGCTGATCCAGACCTTTCCATCCCTCCTTCCCTCGCTGCCAGCCGGGCCGGGGGTGGCCGCCGGTGTGGGGCTGCCCTGTGGCATCTCCCACTTGCACCAGAGCCTCGGCAGGATGAGCAATGCTCAAATCTGCTGCAGGCTATCGCTGACCTGATTTCCAGCAGCGCTGTGGAGTTTGGCATCTGTTGCTGACAGGGAGGGAAGTGGGGGCGTGGGGACCCCCCAAATGTGCTGCCCCGGTACCCCCAGTCCTGGGCAGCGCAGGGGACCCGGGGGGGACTGGGAGTGCTGGGGCAGCACAGGGTGGGCTCTGACCCCGCTGCAGCACCCACTCCTCCCCGTGTGCCCCCTCCTGTGCCCACTCTGCTCCACAAATGCTAATTAATCAGCATAATTAGCTTGATGCTGCATCTATTTTTAATCAGCTTTGGAAGACAGAGTCTTCCTCTGCTCCGTGCTCACCCACAGGCTCCCCCAGGGTGGACCGGGGCTTGCTCGGGGACCCTCCAGTGGGAGAGGAGTTGTTATTCCCCTCTGTGCCCCCGGGATGTGGTTAGGATCCCTCGTGGGATCCCCAGCCAGAGGAGGATCCGCCCAGAACTCCTTGGTGGAGTCTGCGATCCCAGCCTCCATAATCCATCGGGATGAAAAGGAAGGATGGAGGAAGCAGCTGTCAAGGTGACGTTTGGCAGCAGCTGGGAAAATCGCAGGAGGAGGAGCCCGGGAAAAGGCTGTGAAAAGATTCTGAGAAGGCAAAAAGGGGGGCCGGCCCCTGTTCCCAGCAGCTCCCAGCCCCCCGTGGGGGAGGGATGGGGTCTCCCTGCTGCTGGGAGCTGCCTGGAGTCAGCCCTGGCTGCGGGAGCAGCACCTTGGAGAGGCTGCGGGGTGTGAACAGCAACGTTTGCTCTGGAATTGCTGGTTCCGTGTGGCCCTGGCCAGGTCTGGTTGGGGTCCCCGGGGGGAGGAAGGGCTCGAGGAAGCCCCTTCCCGGCTGTGCTGGCCGGGATGCCCGGGCAGTGCCTCGGGGTGTAGGAACCGATGCTCTGCCAGCAAAGGCTCCTGAGTGGCATTTGAGGGACGCTGTCACAGCCAGTGAGTCACGCCTGTGACCGGAACGGTCTGTCGGCCTTGACTCGATGCCCGGGGTGGTGTCCAGCTGCCTGCAGTGCCCCGGCCGGTCCCTGTGCTCCGGCCCTGGCAGCTCCGGGGCCCTGCTCCCCCCTGCCCTCTCACAGGGATCCATCCGACCCTTTCCCGAGCCGGGATGTTCCCCCAGCCCTGCCCGGCTGCAGTGTTTGGCCGCCCATCTCCCTGCTCTCCTCCTCCTCCCGTGCCAGCCTGAGCGTGGCTTCTTGGAGCCACTTGGGGAGCCTCGGGTGGTCTTTGGCTGCCGGGACCCTGCCCGTGGGTGTCCAGCGCCAGCTGAGCCCCTCGGCCCCTGCTCAGGGAGTTGGAGCTGCTGCCTGAGCCCCCAGGAGCGCCATCCTTCAGGATGCTGCTGCTCCCGCCCTGCCTGGGGTCCGTGCTGGGGAGGGGGGGATGTACAACCCCCCATCAGCTCCGCTCCGGAGTGAACGCAGAGGGATTTCTGCAGCCACGTGCCCGACGTTGCTGTGGTTTCCCTGGCACAGCCCTGCCCAGGCGGGGAGCTGAGCCCCCCTCGCTGCTCAGGGGGCTCTTCCCACCGCTGCCTGCTCCCAGTCTCATGCATATTTAATCCGGGTCTCCTGGAGCCGTGTGCTCCCCGCAGCCGGCGCGGGCCGGGCGCACGGCGTGACACATTCGCTACTAATTAATCCAACAACGGCATTTATTAAGTGCCTCGCACGCCTCGGGCGCTGCGTGGTGATGATGCTCTGGGACGGTGCTGGTCCCGGTGCCGCAGGCAGCTCCGCTCGCAGGCGGCCCCGGGCGCTCCCGTGCAGGCAGCGATGTGGGAAAGGCCGTTTCAGGACACGCTGTCTCCGTTTTTCGGGGGTGTTTCGCTGTAAAACACAGCAGATTTAATTTTTCATCTCCCCATCACCTCCTCTCACCCCTCGGAGCCCTCTGAGGAGCTGTCCCGAGCGGGGGGCGCAGAGGAGGCACCAGGATGTGAAGTGCCCGGCGAGGCGTTTCCCTCCCATGTGAGTCTCCGGAGGAGCCGGATCAGAGCTGTAAATCCCAGCTGTGTCCTGCCCTTAAGGACTCTCCCTCGCCCCCGTCGGTATTTCTGAGCCATCTCCCGAGTCCTGGGGCCTGTCCTCACGCAGCCCAAGATCTCCATCTGCTCTGCTGCTCTAAAAGCTCCTGGATTTAGTGCGCCCGGGGCGGGAACGCGCTCCCTGATCCCAGCGCCCGCGGGGCTGGCTGTCACCGCGGGGACTGGTGCCACCAAACAGCTCCCGGCCCCGAGCAGCAGCTCCTGGTGCAGCGCCGGGTGTCGGGACGGTGTGTGATTGATGGGCCGGGCTGCTCCTCACCTCTCCCAGGATCCTCCCTCCTCCCCGCAGGAGCTGGCCCTGCTGCAGCGGCCGCGGCGCTGGGACACGCGGGTCGTGCCTGGAGCTGCTGCGGTGCCGAGCTGGGATGGGGACATGGACAGGGACGGCCCTGGCTGGGGCTGCTCTGCCTCTCTTCTCGCTGCCTGAGCTGACTGCACCCATGAGGGTTCAATTCCCACGGGCTTTTGGGGGGCTGAGAGGAGTTCGAGGGTTCCTCGCAGCCCCAGGGAACCCGGGAGGTGATGGGCCGGGAGGTTTGTTACCCGCTGGAGTCTTGGTTCCTGCAGCTCCCTCAGCCATCCCCCACATCCCACCCGCAGCCTCGCCCACCCTGCCCCGGCCGTGCCACGGCCTTGGGGTGGGGGACAGCCCCACTTGCACCACAGCAGCGTTTGCCAGATACCCCGGGAAAAACCCAAACCGCCTGTTGGTGTCATTTTGCTATTGCAGTTCAGAGTGTGGAGCAGCACAAGCTCTGCCCGGGGGATCATTCCCTCTCCTGCAGCGGTGGGTGGGCGCTGGGGCCTCACCTTGGAGCGGGGAGGGCCGAGGGTGTTGTGGCAGCACCCCAGGGCCAGGGCCCTGCTCGGGGCCGGGGGCTGAGAACGAGGCAGGAGCTGGCACCCGTTCCCTGGGTATAAATAGCATCCCTCGCAAGGATGTAGGCTGTTCCCAGTGACACCAAACCCAACAGCCTGTCCTTGGAGCAGCTGCTTTTTGGGGGCGGGGGGGGACGGCGTCTGCATCGCCAGCGAGGCTGAGCTGCTCCGAGGGCTGGGGAGCAGCGGTGCCCGGGGCGGGCGGGCAGGGAGGGCTGCCAGGGGCTCTGCAGTGCTGCTGCCTTTGTGAGCCTGGAGAGAGGCTGCTCTGAATCCCTGCTGCACTTGGGGGTGGTCTGGGGAACCAGGGAGGGGGCAACTCGTGGTTCTTCTCAACACCCCTTCCCTGCCCGCCGTTCCCCTGTGCCCGTGTCGCTGCCCACCCTGTCTTGCCCCCCCAGCCACGGCAGTCCCCTGCCTGCTCTGACTGTGGCTGAGGGATGGGTGGCACATCACACTCGGCTGTCCCCGTGGGGCTCTGTGCACCGCCCTGAGACAGTTCTGATGTCTCACCTTTCCTCTTGCCCCCAGCCGATTCCTGATGCCGACTGTCCCCTCCCCAAGGTGCCCAGCACTTGTCACTCTGCTCCTGTCCGTGGCTTTTGGTGTGGAAAACACGCCGGGTTCCCAGCCCTGCAGTTCGGCTCAAAGCATCTCTCTTCCCTTGCCCCGTTCACTGCATTCCAATGGTTTTGGCTTGAGGCATCCTGAAAAGGATGGGGAGCAGCCACAGGAGCAAACGCTCCCCTCTGGAGGAGAAGAGGCTTTATGGGGGTGGCAGGACTGGGTGAAGGACGGGGACCCTGGGGTGCTTTTGGCAGCTGGAGGTGTGGGAGGTGGCAGGTGACCAGTCAGGGACACCTTCACCAGAGGCTGCAGGGACTGGAGATGTTCTTGGGAAGATGCAGCACAAGTGGCTGCAGGACCCTGACCGTGGCCATGGCTGTGACCCTCCCTGTGACCATCTCCAGCCCCCAGGAGCTGAGACTCGCTGACCACAGGCGTGGCAGCAGCGAGGGCTGTGCTGGGTTCCACCAGCTGCGTCCCTCGGGGCTGTCACCGTGTCCTTGCTCTGCCCGTGCCCGAGGCAGCAGCACTGGGCTGGATCCACGAGAGTCCCGCTCCCAGCTGCAGCGGGATGGGGGTGATACAGGGGTTGTGTGAGGTTGGTTTGTGCTGGTCACAAGGAGTAAATGATGATTTTCCTCATATCTTTGATGCAATTCCTGTGGCACAGCTGCTCTGTGGGACAGGGGGAAGCTGCAGCACGCGGGGACAGTGCTGGGGGCCCTGCGCTGGCCTGTCCCGTGTCTGTGGCACAGGGGTGGCCTCCAGCCACATCACCCTCTGAGCCACACGCTCAGATTCCCCCTGGGAGCGCTGCCTTCCAGGAACCGTGTCTGGAGCCCAGCCCGGCTCCCGAGGGACGAGCGGAGCCGTGGGGAGGGAGCCGAGGCCACCGGGCCCGGGGCTTTGTCGTGGTGCCCACACCGGGAGCATTTCCTGCAGAGCCCCGGGGCTGCCACTGTCCCCTGCACCAGCCTGGCAGGGCCCCAAGGGAGCTTCCAGCCAGTGGCTTGAGGAAAAAATACATCAGTTCGTGTGGTGTGTTACATAAAGCAGGGAAAAACGTGGTTTGAGGGTACAGGAGAAGGAGACAGCCTGGCAGAGAGGCTCAGGGAGTGCCTGAGCCAGCTCCAAGGGGAACTGGGCAGAAATTCCTGCTTCATGCAGGCACAAAACCTTCCTGTGGAAAAAGACAAGCTGCTGAGCACTGGCTGCTCGGGGAACAGACACATGTGAGAGAAGCCGGTGTCTTTCTTCACGCTTTATTGTGTAAAAATAAAGTCAACAATTCATGTAATCCCAGCAATAAAATGGAAAAAGCATGAGAATCCGTAGAAACAGTGCATTGTCAGAACTGCCGATGCGGGCCGGATGCGCGGGGTGTCGGAACCCCTTCGAATCCCAAAGGAGACAGAGCCAGGAGTAGGAAAAATGTACAGCTTTGGTTAGCAAAATAATGACAAATTAAGATACATTAATTCTCTCCCCTACTGTACACTATGTACACTGTGTTGACATCACACCCTTTCGTGGTTTTTTGGCAAATCCAACGCACCTGGGGCTGGAGGTTAAACCTGTGCCATGGTCTCGCTGTTCTCAGCAGGTTGTGCCTGTGCTCGCCGATGTGAACGGGGGCTTGGGAGGAACTGAAATTAACTCTCGATGGTTCGGGGTTTTTTCTCGCACCAAGAGCACGGCTGAGGATCCGCTGCCCTGAGCCGTGCGCGGGATCTCGCTCTGGGGGTGCTGCTGCCTGTGCCGGGTCCGCGGAGCAGCCGAGGCGGGGCCGGCTCTGTGCCCCGGCCGGGAGGGAGCTCCCGGCTCCGCACGGACCCCTCCGCTCCGCCTGTCTCTTTGCCGCATCTTTGGAGTTGGTCGTGAGGCTCTGGAGCCCCGGGTGAATTCTCTGCCTCATCCTCCACTGCCGCCCAGGGCTGCCCTGGGGGGGCAGAAGGGGGGCTGGGGAGTGATTTCTGCAATCTGTAGTACAAACCAGGAGTTTAGAAAAGGAAACCATACAAAATGCATCTGTTATCTCAAAATACGCTTCTTTATCTCTTTTTATCCCGCAGAATCTCAAAGCACGTTTTTTTCTCAGGGAGCGCTAAT
>VZTE01002025.1:240431-252326 GCA_013397775.1 Eulacestoma nigropectus | reverse complement strand
GGCTGTGTGTGTGTGGGCTGTGTGTGTGTGTGTGTACCTGTGCGTGTGTGTGTGGGCTGTGTGTGTGTGTGCGGGCTGTGTGTGTGTGCGTGTACCTGTGCGTGTGTGCAGGCTGCGTGTGTGTACACGTGTGTGCGGGGTGTGCGGGGCCGCCGGTGCGGGGCCGCGGGTGGAAGGGGCCGCCCCGCTCTCCCCCGTGTCCGTGGGTGCCTGCGGGTGTCCGTGCCGGGGTCCTGGGGGTGTGGCCGCCAGTGCCCGGGCGCGCTCCGGGAGCAGCGGCCGGGGCAGCCCCGTGGGTCGGTGCCGCGTGGAGCAGGGGAACCCGCGGGCGCCCCGGGGCTCCGTGGGGAGGACACGGGTGAGGTGTGGGGCTGCCGGCCCCGGGAGGAGCCGCTGGAGCACGGACGGGCCCCAGGCACCGCGTGTCCCCGGGGAGCAGCTGCTCCCACTGGTGCCGGTGCCCAGCTCTGCTGTGGGTGCAGGGGAGCAGCTGCTGCTTTGCTTCTTTATTAATCAGGGAAAGAACCTTGCGGGTAATATCTGGATCTGTCCTTGGTGGGAATAGCTCGTGGCTGTTGGAACTGTCACTTTTCTCATCTTCAGCACTTCAGCCAAGGCCGACTCTCCTTCAGCCCTGGAGCAGCAAGCGAGCAGTGTCCCCTGCCCTTGTTCCCCACATCCTGCCCTTGGCCGGGACACCTGAGCACGAGTGGAACTGTCCCAGCTCCCTGAGCCTCTCCTGCCTGTTGACTTTATCTTTGTCTTCTCCCTGGGGTATTGTATTGTGGTAGGAAATTCCTGACCTGGAGAGCAGCCTGCCGGGGTAAATGGGGGAGCGTGGCCCCCTCAGCTCAGCTCAGCGCTGCAGCAGCACATATGGCTGGAGTATTTACATAATGCCAAGTTATCCTGTGAAATATGAAGCAATTAATTTTGATTAGTGAAGTGGGTCAGTAAAATACAAAGGCTTTCAGTCCATGGATCTGCAAAAGATAAAACACAACCACTCCATGGCCCTTTCCCCTTTGATCTGCCTGGAGCAGGCCTGAGGAGCCCTTGCTGGGGCTGGAGCTCCCTGAGCTGCTCTCAGTGATACCTGTGACTGGTTTGATGCCTTTCCTGTAGCAGGTCTTTATCCAGCCCCGGGAGGTTTGTGACACACTGAGGTGGCCTGGAGTGTTTCCTCCTCAAAGGCGGCTCAGCTGCTCTTGGGAGCCTCTTTCCCCATCCAGCCCTGCTCTGGTACAGTTAAAGCAGCGTTTCATGGCCAAACCCAGGGGCTTGGGGCTGTCAGTAGAAGGAGGATGGCAGGCTGGCAAACCCTCTGGTGTTCTGCTGGCCCTTTGTGCCAGCTCAGGAAATCCAGGGCAGTGCTGGGACAGGAGAGAGAGGTCAGGAGCTGTGCCAGGGTGCTCAGCACCTCTGGGCACCTTCATGGGCATCCTGTAGCGCTTTCATGGCCGTCTCCATCCAACCTGTCCCAGTGGTTGTGGGGACTGAAGAGACCTGGGTGTCACTTGGAGCCTTCCTGAGGCTCCTGGGTCTCACTGCTGATCCCGCCTGTGCAGCTCAGAGCCACCTGTGGTGCTGCTCACCCGTGGGGCTGCCCACACCTCTGGCACTGCTCCCCTCTGGGGTGTCTGCTTTGCTGCAGGAAATTTTGGGGGAAAAGCTGCATTTCCAGTAGGCTCTTCCTTCTGGCTCTATCGCCCTGGTTACTGTCCCTGCTGTTGGCTGTCTGCTGAGCAGTGTCTCAGTGCACTAGGAACAGGGCAGGAGGAGGATAAGGAGGGGACAGACCCCATGGGCTTTACAGGGCAGAGCAGTCTCCCTTCTGTGCTGGTTTGGTTCGGGGTTTTTTGGTGAAAGGAAAAGCTGAAAAGCCTGAAGGTCTAATCCTTCTGCCACAGGCAGGAACACAACCCAAAAATAATGTTACTGCAGGCAATAGAATTACACCAGTGCAAACCAGTGTGAGAGGCAGCGGAGTCAGTCCCGCTCCTGCTCACATCTGCATGGTATTGACAGAGCCGAGCGTGTCACTGAACCAATTTCCCTCGCAAGCTTTTGTCATCCATAGCACATTATGCGGAGATGAGACCAAGGTGACAAATGCAATAAAATAAACTCGGATACTATGGTGATGGAGACCAGGAAATGCCTGGATAGGAAAAAACAACAAAGCTGCGCTACAAGAGATAAGCAAAATAACCCCCGTGGCTCCTAATGCAAAGAAAGAACCAGAAAATATGATCAAGATTTCAGCTTTCCCAGAATCACTGAATCATGCAGTAGGATCTGTTGTTGCTTCTGTAGATTTAGGAGCTGTGTGGCTGTAATGGAGTAATGGAGCCCCCATTATTTTTAACTCTTCTCTTGCCTCTTCCCAAGCGCTCGGTAGCAGCTGATTTATGGCTCTGTAGCTGAAAAGAGCTGAGCACAGCTCTCAAGGACCCTCGCAGATGATTTAGCTCTGAACAGGAGCCAGCAGGCACATTTGTATTTGTGATGGACGAGGATGGTTTTGGACAACCCAGGGTGCTCCTGGCCGCCCGTGGCCTCTACCCGCGCGGAGTTGAGAGGTGTAAATCTCCCGTCTGCTCCACACTAACCTTTGTGTGCGAGCAGCAGAATCACGAATGCAGAAAGGAGAGTTTTTTAAAGTGGACAAATCTCTCTAATCCCAGGAGCTGGAGCCCTGGGGAGCAGGCAGTGGAAGCTTTCTCTCCTGCTTGTGCAATCTGCTGTACATAAACCATCTCCTGTGGGGTGGTGCTGATTCCGCATTTAAGTCTCCTCTGCGGAGTGGGAACAATGCGATCCATTATGGGATGAAGGCAGCTTTAACTGGGAAACAGCCATGGCTACACTTCAGGAAGCTCAGCTCCCTTTGTGCATGGAGCTGCTGGTCGTGCCCGTGTTGTCACTGAGGTTCCTGAGGGATTGTCCCCTCCGGCCCCATCCCCAGCCACACATCCCCATCCCCAGCAGGCTCAAAGCAGGACAGGGCAGAGACTACCAGGTTGTTTTGTGGGTTTTTTTAATGTAAGCACTTGTTCTTAGGGAAACTGCAGCAAGGACAGGGTCTCTGGTCACAGCACCGCTGGCTGTGCAGAGCCCAGATGTGAGGGGGGCAAGATCATCTCCAAAGCATTTTCCTTCTGCAGCTGGAGCAGGCACAGGGAAGCAGCCCCCAGCCCCCAGCTGCTCCATGGTTCTGTTTGCAAATACTGTATATGCAAAATGTATTTTTTTGGGTGCCTTCTAAAGGGTAGAGCTGTCACTAGAGCAGCTCAGGCGCGGGGTGCAGCCAGTGCAGATACTGTGTGTGAGATGGAGTATTCCTTTCTGTGACAGACACACTTTGGACAGGAGTTGGGAATTTTGCTGCATTTTGCTGCAGTCTTTCTTTGCAGATCTCTCCCTCTCCGTTTCTCTCCCTCTCTCTCTCTCCCTCTCTCGCACATTCACTCTCTTCCCTTTTTCCCTTCCCTTGCTTTGATTGTTCCCATTTCACAAGCCAGTTTCCACCTAAACTGCCTGACATTTACACTCCATGAGATTGGGGAGTGTGGTCTCTGTACCAGTAGGTCTCTGTGATGCTATAGGGACACAGATCCTTTCATTACAAATAATTAATTTAGCTCTATATTGCATAACATCCTAAAAAGCTTTCTAGGGCAGTCTCATGCTATCTGGATGCACAGTTCCTATCAATATTACATTACATTTGGGTACAACAGTTATGAAGTTTCATTAAAAATTTAATTTGTGGTTTAAAACTGCAGCATCCCCTTAAAAGTGTAGCAGAGAAACCATTCTGGCTGCTGGAGGACTGAGCTGGCAATAGCCAAAATTGTGGGGAGAGCTGCAGAAGGGGCCTGGGATGGTGCTGATACTCCCTGCACAGAAATCCGGGGCTGGACTGGAGCAGGAGGGAGCTCGGGCTTGGCACTGGGCTGTGCCGGGTCCCGTTGGGCTCCTGCCACCTGAGGTGCCTTTTTGAGCAGGGAGTGAAGCTTTAACCTGTGCCTGAGTCTGCACAGGAAAGGCCTCAGCCCATCCCCGCTGTGCCCCGCCTGTGCCCCTCTGGGGGCAGCTTTTGGGTGAGGAAGGTGATGCCTGGGGAGCAGGGAACGAGCGGGATGTGTGCCCGAGGCTGTGGGGTGGCAGCTGAGAGCCCCGGGGCGGAGGACGCTGCCCTTGTCCGTCGCAGCCATCCCTCTCCATCCCTCTCCGGTGAGGATGAAGCGTCTCCTTCCCGGCAGCGGGGCGGGAGCAGGGCCCGTGTCATGTTTAGTTAATGAGGGTTTGCTGTGACGCCTCGGCAGCGGAGCTGAATGGAGGCAGCTCCCCACATCCCACATCCGCCTTGCCGGCTCAGAATTGATTTGTGCAGGAATTCCCCCGTCTGCACACACGCACGTCAGAAGAGCCAGCGGCTTTTCCTCACAGACCATCCCTCAAGTCGTTTTTCGGCTCTGTCTGGATTTTCCTGCAGTAGGAGAGAGCGAGGTGCCAGCTGTGGGATGGATCCTGGGTGTGGGATGGATCCCAGCCCCTCGGCGGGACACGGCCCTCCCAGTCCTGCCCAGGTGCTGGGACTGATCCTGCTGCTCCTGGCCCTGGCTCAGGGATGCTCCGGCCGGGAGCGTTGCCTGTGGAGTCTCACACAGCTTTGCCTCTCTGCAGCACCCACAAGTGACAAACGGGGACTCCGTGTGTCACAAACCCCACGTTTGTAATTTTTCCCCCTGTCCAGTAAATGAGGGGGAGTTTGCAGCCAGGGTGGGGTTTTCAGAAGTCGGCACCGTGCTGGTGTTTGCTGTAGGTCTGCAGAGATCACTTCCCCTCCCCCAGTGAGGATAATAATGGGGAGTGGGTTCCTAAATCCCTTAAGCTTCTTTGATAGCTTCAATATTTATCTGTAATCCTGCTGGTGCTTCTGAACAGACACAGCTCTGTGTCCCTGTTGCTCTGGAGCTTCTTCCCACCTTGCAGTGTTCCCTTTTCATGGGGGAAGAGGCAGGGCAGGATGAGAAGGAAATATCAAAAGCTGGTGACACTGCTGTGCCCTAGTTTTTTCCATGATTATTTATTACTTTGCAGTCTTGCAGTCTCTTGCTCCTTTTTCTCCCACGGCCTCTGTTGTGTTCTGTTAATGTGCGGTGGTGGGGTGACCCAGGCTGGACACTGGGTGCCCCCAAAGCCTCTCCATCGCTCCCTCCTCAGCTGAGGGAGAGAGAAAATAGAGCAAAAGGCTCATGGGGCAAGATAAGGGCAGGGAGAATTCCCTCAGCAATCACCACCACGGGCAAGCAGGCTGGACTTGGGGAAATTAGTTTGTTACCAATCAAATCAGAGTAGGATAATGAGAAATAAAAACTAAATCTTAAAACAGCTTCCCCTCACCCCTCCCTTCTTCCTGGGCTCGCCTTCACTCCTGAATCCTCTCCCTCCTCCTCTGCAGCGACACAGAGGGGTGAGGAGCAGGGGCTGGGGGCAGTTCATGCTGTGATGTCTCTGCTGCTCCTTCCTCCTTTCACTCTGCCCCTGCTCCAGCCTGGGCTCCTCCATGGGTCACAGAAGCCACCCCTGTAGCCCCCTCCCACCACAACCTTGTCACACAAACCTCAAATACATCTGTGGAGACTGGGAATGCTTCCATGCCCAGCTTTGGGATGGAGGGGATGGATGTGTGGCAGGACAAGTCCGGAAGGAGTTCCAAGTGCACATGGGGCACACGGATGCCCAGCCCGGGTCAGACAGGTGGGTGTGCAAGCACAGGGACAGGGATCAGGGAGCTGAGCTGGTCTCTGCTCCCAAACAGGGAGAAGCTGGAGCAAGGACAGGGAGGTTTGGAGAGGCAGCGCTGCCCAGAGCTCTGGTCCTGCGTGCTGGGTGGGGGATCTGATTGTGCCAGAGTCAACTCGTGTTTGTGCCTGTGAGGGTTCACAATTAAAACACAGAAGGTTTTAAAGCCAGGATGGAGAAAACCACTCCAAGGCAACAGGGATTCCCTGTGTTTGCTGCTGTGAGGGCTGACCCCGAGCTCGAGTGCAGCTTTTAGTGGGGAAAGGGCTCTCAGGACACTCAGATTCTCTGCAGAGAGGCTGCATTAGGGCTGGAGGGTCATCGATTCCTGTACAAGGTCAGAGGCTCCAGAAGCTGCAGAGAGACTGAGTGTGACTGGAAAGGCCCAGGAGCTGCTTCCAGGCACTGAGTGAAGCTGGAGACACTTTGGCTGCTGCGTGCAGCTGGCACTTCCTGAGCTGGAGATGCAGGGGATGGCAGGGGCCCAGCTGGCTCTGACCCCCTGGGATGGCAGTGGGAGCCTCAACACGGCTCTCGTTAGGGTGAGACACGGGCTGGCAGGACTCTGGGCTGCTGCACACCTGGCAGGAGCACATTTGGTTCATGGTTCTTCACACTGGAATTGCAATTCCATCCTCTCTCCTGAGGGCTGGCACTGCCCAGCTGTGCAGTGGTGACGTTTTCAGGGGTGCTCTGGGGGAAATTGCCTCGTGCTGTGCCTTCTTAGGGCTCTTCTGCTTGGGAAATGCAAAATAAATTAGTCATGAATCCAGAATCTGCTGGCCCTGCTGCAATGTTTCCAGGGACAGGAACTCTTGGCATGGGCTGGGGAAGTGGAGTAAGCCTGCTGTCCGTGCCACAGCCTGGCTGTTCCATCACCAGGGGAATGGGAGTGCTCAGTCTGCTATAAATTCATATTTAGATTTAGACAGTGTGTATCTGGCCATGTAAAGCCTTCATCTCCCTGCTGGGCAGATACTCCCCGGTGTAAGTGACAGAAGTTTGTGTGGATGTGCATCCCTCTGCCATTAAATGTCATCAGACTGGTCACACTGTGCCTCATAAACCCGCTGGATTTCAGCAGCAAACACACGAGCCATGAAACCCACCAAGACTTAGGAAATAGATGTTGATCAGGTTGTCCCTCTGCATCAGGAATCTGGGTTTGAAATATCCTAGGCGTGAGGAAAAGGTTTCAACTGATATATTTCATGGGAATGGTCTATTCATGCTGATTCCACGGGTAATTGCATTTCCCAAATGTAGGAAGAGATTTTTGGGTTCCTCTATCAAAAACAACGTTACTGGTTAACGCTCCATAGGTGAGCCAGGCTGGATTTCTCCATTCTGGGATTCTTTTGGTGGGATCCCAATCTCTTGGTGGTTGCCTCTCTTATCACAGATCATCAAACCAAACCCATTCTGATTCTGGTTCCGATTCCAAGGCGAACTCTGCATCATTGGGCTGGCATTTCCAAAGGCAGCTCCATGAAACAGCTTCCGGATTCCCAAGCCCCAAGTGAAGACAGTATGAGAAATCCCTGTAAGATGCTGAATTATTTCTTATCAGCCAGCTCCACTCTGCCTAAAGGAAATGTCAAGTCCTGCTTGTCCCGTGGGAAGGTGGGCTTGGCAAGGGGCTGCGAAAAGAACCCAGGACTTCTGGGCTGAATGCTTTTGCCAGGCCCGCGAGGAGCCAGCAGAATTCCCTGGCTCCCATTCCCGGTGCATTGGGGCGGTTTTGTCGCTGAGTCAGAGCCGATACCGATCTACGATAGCGACAAGGTGTTTAAGGAAACATTTCTGCACTTAATAATGGGAAAAGCAGAGAATATCTGCCGAGGTGACATCGATCACGTGTTGTTAAACACACATAGCCCGATCACCTCGCAAATTACCCGGCCTGCGAGGAGACAAAGGGAGATAATGATAACGGATGAGCTGCGGGGCTGCCGCGTTCCGGAGATGGATGGCCGGGCGCTCTGAGAAGTCTATTAACAGCTCCTCCAAACTCTCCAATCTATCGCATCCCCAACGTATTGAGTGCAGCTTCGCTCAGGCTTTATGAGAAAAACAGCTCCATTAGGCAGCCAATTTTTGTCAGTCTGCGGAGGGGTCATTTAAGTCTCCCCCGTGCCGCCGGGAACACAGAAATCTTTACATTTGTGGTGAACTGAAGTCGCCTTCGGGGTCAAACGCGGCGGCTGCTTCACGGTCTAAATGACTTCTAACTTGTGTACTACCTGGGATCCGAGGATGTCAAATACACTCATTAACTAAACTCTACAGCTTCTGAGTCATCCGGAAACTTGCCCTTTTATAGTTCACTGGAGGCAAAGCCAACAGATAAAACTCCCAAATTTTCTGCTTCCAAAAGCTGCATCATCTTTCCTTTCTCCCTCTCTTTTCGTCCTTGGTGAAAATTTTCCCCTGATGCCAAAGTGTTTCTTCCACTAAAAGAGCAAGGAGAGATTTTTGACCTAGTATTTATTCTGGCCTTTTCAACGTGAGAAGAGAACACGAATCCCTGTCATATTCCCAATGGGTGCTGCTGACTGAGATGCCACTTTACACCCATTTTATGTCTCCCATATTTTTAAGGCAGTTTGACTGTGCTCAAAAGAGCACATCCCATCACATCGGGGGCTGGAGCACTGCAGAACAGCTGGCGTGGGAAGAGGAGGCTCAGGGGGAACCTTCTCACTCCCTAAAACTCTCTGACAGGAGGATGCAGCCAGGGTGGGTCGGGCTCTGCTCCCAGGGAACAACAGGACAAGAGGAAACGGCCTCAGGCTGTGCCAGGGGAGGTTCAGGTTGGATATTGTGGAAAATTTCTTACACCAAAAGGATTGTCCAGCCCTGGCACAGCTGCCCAGCGCAGTGGTGGAGTCCCCATCCCTGGAGGGATTTAAAGGCCTTGTGGATGTGGTACCTGGGGACATGGGCAGTGCTGGGGAATGGTTGGAATTGGTGGTCTCTGAGGGCTTTTCCAACCCAAAGGATTCTGTGATTCTCGACATGGTTCTCGTCTGGGCAGGGAAAGCCTCAGTTTTCTGTTCCTGCCCCGGTCCCTGTGCTTGGAAAGCCGGAGCTGCAGCAGGAGCTGCTGCCCTGGTCCGGGAGCACCTGTGGCAGGTGGGGACCAGGCGCTGCAGCAAACCCCACCTGACAGGTTCAGCGCTCCAACTGCTGCTCCTGGCTCGGGGGAGCGCCGGTGCCTGTGTGAGGACACGATTCCTCTCCTGCAGTGAGCAGGCAGCGCGTTGGGAGAGCCAGGAATAGTCCCGTCTGTTCTGTCTCGCAGAGGAGGTCACTGGGAGGCTTTCACGAGACGGGGAGTCAATTTTATGAATCATGTTTTGATGTGTATTGGATTTGGCACATAACAGCACCCGCCCCCTTCTCACCTGCCTCCCGATCCCGTCCTCCCCGGGCTCCCATTCCCGTTCCCAGCCCCGAGTCTCCAACTCACATTTGCTGTGAAGGAAGGAAGGAAGTCTGTGTGCTGCACATGCATAAATAATACAACTGAAATCAGACTTAGTTAAAAATAGATATTCTTCCTAATAAATATTTTACCTACTGTCTTTAGGCTGTAAAGCTCCCCTGACTGAAGTGTTAAAACAAACGTTGTTGTGGGCCCCTAAATGCCTAAAACACCCCCGGCCGTGGCTGTGCAAACAAGTGCTGGGCTGAGGGGCTGCTGTGGGGACAGATCGTGGTCACCTGCACATGCAGGCACACAAACACCTGCCCTTACAGCCTCAGGAAAGGTGGCCTGGTGGCCTTTTGGCTCCCAGAACAGACCTTTGCATCCAACTGACTCATTTGGTGACCTGCAAGGTTGACTAATGAAAGCGAAAGATAAGATCTCTCATGATATTTATGAGTAACATTCTTCTTTCCATATCTTTATTTCTTCCTGCCCAAAAGTGGAATTAGAATTAGGTGGCTGAATAAGGCAAAACAAAGGACCTTGACAGAGCCTGAGATAGGAGGATTTTTCATTAATAAGAGTGACAGGTGGGAGAATGTGTCCAAGTGTGTTTCTGGAAGATAATCCTGCATTTTGGGTTTAGGGCATCACTCACTGTGCCTTATCCAACATGCTGTTTCCCCTCCTCGGATTCCCTGGGAACAAGGGGGCAATTTAATCTGTTATTCTGCCCAGAACCTGGGGCTGCAGGGTTGACTTCGCATGGAAAAGGGTAGCACTGAAGGCAGCACTGGCACCACATCTGCCCTGGCACGGAGCCCCAGCAGCAGGGAATCCTGGCCAGCAGTGCCGGGAAAGGGGGCAATAAGCAGGAGAGGGTGGATCCCACGGGAGCAGCGGAGTGGAGAGGCCGGGCTGAGATCCTGTGGGAAGTGCTGTCTGTGCCCATGGGAGCAGGGCAGGGCTGATGGTTCCCATCCCACAGCCAAGGCATCCCTGCTCAGCCGAGCCCTCCCTGTCCCCGTCCCCGTCCCCTGGAGCCCAGGCAGGTGAGCCCAGCAGCGGCGCTGGACGGGGTGGAGGCACCGGGAGCACCTCAGAGACGCCCCTGAAGTGACGGGAAGGACGTGGTGAGGGGACGAGGGAACACACGGCTCTCCCAGGCCTGCCTGGCTGGGAACAGGCTCCTGAGCCGCCCTGCCCGGGCAGGGACTGAGGCAGATGTGCCGTGCCCGCTGCCAGCTGTGCCCTTCACGGGGATTTCTGGCGGCAGCTCCGCAGCACGTTCGGGCAGGGCTGGCGCCGGGCCTGGCACACGCTGCCCAAAGCTGTGGGAGCCGGGATTAGGGTCCATCTGTGCAGTCCCAGGCGCTGGATTTGCTGCCCTGGGCGCGCCAGGGGCTGGGATTTTTTCAAGTGGAGTGTTGGGATTGGTACTTCTGATCCCCCAGTGGCAGGAGGTTGGAAATAGAAGATCTTTAAGGTCCCTTCCAACCCAAAGCATTCCAGAATTCTGTAACTCTCTGATTTTGTGCGCCTGCTGTTGAGGAATTCATTAAAGGTCAGCAGAAACACAGCCATAAGCATTTTCTGCAGCCTGGCAGTTCATTCTGACAACAATCGTGCAGTTATGATCAGCCATCAGCACAAAGCACCGTGAGGCAGTGAATCGGCTCCTCAGGAAAGGGAAGGAGCAAAAGCAGCTGCTGGCCACCCCAAGAAACATTACTTGCTGATCTTCCAATCTACTGTAAAGAAAGGTCTTTGCATTTAACATACGCCATGAGTGTAAACACACGGAAAGTATTTGTGAAAACTAGTGGATCTGTAAATCAAATTACACGTGTATTCTTTCATTTCTACTTTGAAATAATTTTTACACGTTCAAGTATTACAAATATGAATGTGGTGGGGCTCGATTACTGCCAGGAGCAAACACTGAGGAACTTCATTAGCAGCAGTATTTGATATTCATTAACCTTCAGTTTAACAGCAAGGAGGATCTGTGCCTGAAATACTTCACCTGCCTTTCCTTGTGTGTGGAGTGAACATGGGTTGGACACAGCTGCTGGGGGCTGTGCCCAGTTTCACCACTCTGCTGCTTTTTTGCCCCAGAATAAATGACCACACAGTACAAACCGAAGTGAGGTCCAAGAGCAGGCATGGTCAGACTGTGCCTGGGTGTGTTTGGAACACCAGGACACACCAGTGCTCTGCTCCCACTGCTCCGAGCCAGCAGCTCTGGCACCAGGGGTTGATTTCCAGCTTTACCTGAGGCGGATCTCAGCAGCTCCGTAGGCGCAGGGCAGCCGGGCCGGGCGGTGTGTGGGGCTGCTCCTGGCGGCGGCCAGGGAAGGCCTGGACGTGGCACTCAGTGCTCTGGGCTGCTGGCAAGGTGGGGATCGGGCACAGCCTGGGCTCCATGGCCTGGGAGGTCTCTCCCAGCCCCAGTGATTCTGGGATTCTGGGATTCCGGGATTCCCGCGCTGTCACCACGGCAACGCGGCGGAGCTCGCGGCGCGGCGTGTCCCGAGCGGCGGCCCGTACCGCGGGGCATTGTGGGCCGGGCAAGATGGCCGCCCCCGTGCCGCGGTGCTGAGCCGAGCCGCGCTCGCCGGCGCCCCGGGACGCGCGTCCCGTCCGCC
>VZTE01002025.1:218253-240344 GCA_013397775.1 Eulacestoma nigropectus | reverse complement strand
GGGAGCCGCGATGGGCCGGGCGCGGTGCCCGCCGCAGGGAGCGCGGGGCCCGCGGGGGTAGAGGTGCGAGGGAGGCCCCGGGCCCGGTCCCCGCCGGCCCCTCGGTCCTCCCCGGGCCGCGCCACCGAGCCCGGCCGGGGCCGCTGCCTGCGCCAGGTGAAGGCGCTGCGTGCCCCGGGTCCGTCCTTACCCGCACGCCGGGGAGCGCCGCCCCCCGCCGCCCTTGCCCCGTGCAACCCCCTCCGGCCGGAGGGACCCCCGGCCCCGCTGGGTGCCGGGCTGGACATCGCTGCTCACGTGTTGCCCGGCGCTTCCCCGCCCATGGAGTCTGAGATGCTGCAGTCGCCCCTCCTGGGGCTCGGGGAGGAGGATGAGTCCGACCTGACGGACTGGAACTTGCCCCTGGCCTTTATGAAGAAAAGGCACTGCGAGAAGATCGAAGGCTCCAAGTCTTTGGCTCAGAGCTGGAGGATGAAGGACCGGGTAATGCTCCAGGGCAGGATGGGGTTTGGAGGAGGAGCAGTCGGGGGACAGGTGAAAAGGGAGTCAGCGCGCAGAGGGCTGCTGAGCCGTTGTCAGGTGAAACACTGGGCGTTGATCCGATAGTTTGTGTCCCAGTCGTGTGGAATGAGGGAAGCAAACCTGCAGATGGCTCAGAAGTACCGATTCGATGCCCACGGCACTGGGCTCTTTGAGCAGCTCCATCACTTAAGCTCTTTTAAGTGAAACTTGGGCATTTGGTGTGTTTTAGGCAAGACAATAAAATGGAGGAGGTCAGAAGGAGCCCTGGAGCCCAGGAGGTGCGTGGGGCAGGCCCCAGGTCGAGGGGTGCAGGCACTGCAGCTGTCTGGAGGTGAAGGTGCACGGGAGCTGTGTGGTTTTGGAGCCTGCCAGCAGCTTGTTATGTGGAATGTAAAATGAAGGTGTCCTTGTGTGTGGAGAAACTGAGACTGGGGCGTTTTGGAGGCAGGAAATTGTTACCGGCTGAAACTCTTGTTGTGTTACAGCAGGAGCTTCTCCTGTGTTTGGGGACGTGTTGTGGGTTAAACCGACAGCGTCCCAGCTGGGAGTCTGGGATCCCCTGTTGCATCTGTGTGCCAGCTTGAATGTTTCAGTAGAGAGCAAACAAAGCACCTAAGAAATGTCCTGGACAATTATCTCCACTCGTTCTGTTCTTGGAACCTGCTTTGGGTTCCAGCTTTCCCTGGGTCTCACAGTTCTTGTGCCCATAACTTTGTGTTTGCAGATGTTTATGAATTTTTCTGGTGACCAGATTTCCGTTATGTTTATGGTCCCTTTGTGGTAGGATGGAATAACTTTTTGAAACTGCAAGCTGTAATTTCTTTGCAGAGGCAACATGACCAGGCTGTCCCCGAGTCTCAGTGCTCCCAGAGTGGTGATTATATTTCTCAGAAGTTGTGAACCATGAGGAGAATCATGCACTGAAAATGGGACTTGGCAGATCATTGCTGGGTTGAACTGAGCGTTTTGGGTGTGATTTAAAGGCAGCACAGACACCACGCTGGGTGCTCTGCTCCAAAGGGTTCTGGCAAAGAGGAGACTCTCTCCAGTAGACTGTGGAGGTGTGATGAGCTTGCTTGTCTATTTTAGTTGCCTCTGCCTTCCTGTTCTCTTATTTTCTGATCTGCAGAGTTGCCTGTTTCTAATTTGGGAATGACTTTGCCTTGGTTGGGCTGATCAATAGCTTGTGCAGCAGCAGCACAAGTTCAGGGGGGGTGATCAGGGGTTCTCCGTGGTTGGTGCTAAATGTTTCACGTGCTTGTTACGATTACTGAACATCGCAGCCCAGCTCCCCCTTCCTGACCCCCGTGGAGCCGCAGTTTCCTCCTCTGGGACTTTGCTGTGCCATGTGCTTGTTGCTGCTGCTCTCTGGGAACGAGCTCAGTGGGCTTGGGCCCGGGTCACTCTCCAAGATACTGAGTCTGACTCTTGCAGAAGGAGAAAATAGAAGCAAATCTAGAATTTTTGGTTTGGTCCTTCTTCTTTCACTGTCAGCTTGAGCCAAATAACTTCATACCAGGGCCAGTGGTGCAGCTCAGGTGTCGTTCGTACCCGGGCAGCTGGATCAGGGATCGTTGGGACAAACTTGCTGTTGTCTGTAATTACTTTCTGTTTAGGAACAGCTGCATAGGAAGATACCAAAAGCACGTAAAAACACCTGAGAGAGGAAGAGCAGCTAATTCGAGAGTGCTCAACCTCATTACTTTTAAATCTCAGCAGTGATTTTTCGTGTCTTGTATTTTATTCCCCTTTTGAGCTGTCACTGGCTGTCTCCTGAGTGCTTAATGTGAGATCACAAATGTAGAACCTCAGCTGGGAAGGGAAGGGGATGAGGATGAGGTTTGGAATGCTGCACGGGTGATACCTGTTAAATATTTCCACCCAGTGATCTTGAGTTTGGCTAATCCTGCAAAATAGTTCATAAAATCTAATCTGGTCTGTCCTGGTGTCCGTGAGCAGAAGGTGGAGGGCAGCTCACTCATGCTGCTGTTTTCCCACGGCCTGGCTGGAAGTGGCAGCTGGGGTGTGACAGGTTTGTCCAGTGAATCGAGCACCTGGAGAAAAACCCAGGAACTTGGGGTTTGTGGGGTTTTCCTATGAAGCACTTTGGAGTGGTGGTGTGAGGGCAGTGACCTGGCAGTCTTGTGCCATCAGGGTGGAAACTGATGGGCTGTTGATTTTTCCCTTTTTTGTTCCTGAACTGCTTTGTTTTGCTGTCTGGCATAATGAATTAATTACTTCTTGTTTTAGCTGTCTTCAGGAAGTTTCCTCTCTTCCTCTTACCTTGCCTTCCAGCACTGTCCCCCAGTGACCCGAGTGCTGCTGCAGCCCTGTCGGTGCCCACGGCCCCTGGTGTCCATCTGCTCCTCCAGCCCAGACCCTGGCCTGCCCCTTCCTTCCCTGCAGTCCCTGTGTGTGAGGCTCTGTCCCCTTCCCCAATTCTCTGCAGCTTCCTTTGTCTCTTGCCTCTCTTTCCACAAGCCAGGGCTGATGGGCTTCAGGTGTGCTCTTATCTTTGGGGTGCTGCTGCAGGAGTTTCCTGAGGGCCGGAGGGGATGTGCCTCTGGCTGTGAGCTGAGTGTGGAAAACATTCCATTACCTTGAATTTGATAAATGAACTTGTCACAGCCTAGGCTGGGGACCATTGCCTGTCATTAAACACCCCAGCCTGTCTCTAAATGAAGAAGTTCTCAAAGGTCGACCCAAACAAGGCTCTGTCAGTCCCAGTGCAGGTAAATCTGTGGCATTTTCCCCTGTGAATCATGAAAGCCACAGGCAGTGGCAGATTTTGCCTTATTCATCGAGGAGTCATGGGGAGTGATCCAAGCTCTACTACAGTTAGAGGAAGTGATTCACAGATTTGGGAGTGGAATGACTCTTCTTTTCATCTCGCTTTGTTGCTCTAAAAACCCCAGAGTTTATATGAAGTTGAAGGTTCTTTAGAAGGCAGAGCTCTGATAAGGGGAGAATCAAATCAGCAGAGTAATGAGTGGTAAATCTAGAGAAAATAAGTGAGAATTCACTGGTGTCCCCCGCCCCTTCCTCCAGGAGGGCTGCTCTGAAAACATTTAATCCTTCCTCTCCCCCTTCCATGGACTGCCTATGCCATCAAAGTGACACTGCTTTGATCTATTATTTATTTAAAGAATATTTTTAACACGAGAGGGTTGGAATTATGCTTTGTGTATTGAATTAAATCTCCCAGCCTTGGTAGCAACCAAAACATATAACTTGATTTAAAGGAAAAGACTCCAAGTACACCAGGTTTTACTGACAAGTTGCTATTAAATTCAGAATATTTAAATTAAGATTTGCTGTATTTATATTGATTTCTAAGATAAGCAGAGAGCAACAAAGCTGATTGTAGTAGTTTTACCTCAACATTTTTTTTTCCCTGCTGCCTCATAACTTGCTGAGTGAGAATTAAATCCTGGTTTTATGAGAAGAGGAATCCACAATTAGGTTTCTCTGGAAATGCAGATTAAAGCAGGATTGCATACAAATGTGCTTAATTCAGCCAAGCAGAGTTTACAGCCTGCACAGGAAATCCATGGAAGTGTCCAGGGCCCGTGGGCTGGGTGGTGGGGAGTTTGGCTGTGGTTTTCTCTCAGATGTGGTGTTCATTGGCTCGGGGCTGTGCTCACCTTCTCCCCCTGGCCTGTCCAGCGGTGGCTGTTGGCAGAGCGTGGCCTGGGTGACTGAGGGGTTGTTGATCCCTCTGGGACTCGGAGCTTTACCTGGCACTGCCAGATTTGATAAACCAGTACATTCAGAGTTTGTCTTGTCTGTTCTTCTCTAAAGAGCACTCTGGAGATGCCTCTTTCAATGAATTATCTCATTAAATACTTCAGGCCAGGTTTGTGTTGGTGACATCCTTCAATGCAAGGCCGTGGTGTGGGGTGTGATGGGGCTCTGACAGGCTCAGGGGCTGAAGGGTTCCTGTCTATCTCATTATCCCAGAGGCTCTGCCAGCGACACCCTCATTATTATTTCTGTATTTGTATTTATTGATTGGTCCTTGCTGAACTGGGACAGGGTGACCTCCAGCTCTTGTTGGGTAGGGATGGAGCGGAGGTGTAATTAGTGTAATTAGCGCACTGCTGTGCAGAGTGGAGAGCAGGAGCAGCGCCCAGAGGAGGAGGCTGTGGGAACAGCCAGGTCTGGATGGAGCCCTGTGTTCGTGGCTGTCCCTCTGCCTGGTTTCCTGTAGCCTGGCAGAGCCTCCAGCAGGAGCACAGGCTGCAGCGAGGTTTGTGCCCTCTCCTCTCCGTGGCACAGCCGCAGGAAGGAACTGAAAGCCCTCGGAGGGATGGAGTGGGTGAGCCCTGTGAGGCACGGCCAGCGTTCTGTGCCGGGTACCTTCCAACACAGCCTGACACTTCACTTGAATTTATGGGCTTAGGATTGTCCTGATGGTTTTCTGCTCTCTCCTGCAAGCCGGGGAAAGTTCCTGTTCTAGGAAGTCATTTGCATGTGGAGCAGTTGGCTGTGGCTCAGGGATTCCTCAAACGCGACAGCGGCTCCTGATCAAACACTCCGTGTGCATCCCGAGTTATTGACTCCCGGAAGATCTGAGAGGGCCGTCTAGGAATGGTTTGAAGGAACAGTTTGTGAGGAAGATCTGAAGCTGCATCAGTCAGTGCTTGGGAAGACGGACACCTTTTAAAGCCAGTGCTAGACAGGAGTGGGAATGCCGTGGAGCGATGAGGAGAAGCCTGCAGGAATGCAAAGCAGAGGCGAGGAGGAAACCCCTTCTCGCAGATAAATGGGGGATGACATCTGGAAGACGCCTCTTGTCGGTTCTTTTGCAGGTTGTATAAAGAAAGCAAAGATCATAGGAGTAACATTTTTGCTTTCTATTATTTTCGTTATTTTTAAGAAGTGACTGGCAGGGAAGGAAACACCATTTTGGTTCTAAGCATCCCGGAGTGGTTGGGGAGTGGTGTTTGGCTGCTGTGCTGTGACAGAGAGGATCAGCCTGCTCCAGTCTGGAGATTTTAACCTTGGGCACAGTGGGTCACACATGGTCACCTTGGATCTCTGAGGGCTCTGGGCCACAGCGTGTCTGTGGATGTCACTGCTGTCACACAGAGGAGCTGCTCCCTGCTCCCAGAGCAGGTGAACAGGAGGTGGCTGTGGATACCTGGGGCAGTGACTGACAGCACTAACTCAGCCATGAGCTTGGGAAGTGCTTCTGGAGTGAACACTGAGGGCAGCAGTTCAGAGTGGGCTTTGTGAGGAGCTGGAACCATGTGTAGGAGCTGCCTTCGCTGGGCAGACGAACATGTTGGGCCCAATAAACCTCGGAAGAAAATTCAGAGTATTAGTGCTGAATTCAGAGGTTAGAGAAGGAAAACAAGCCCTCAGGAGGAGTTGATCGAGGAATCTAGAGCAGGCTGGCACACCAGGAACCCACTCTGGGCTACAGATGGCTGGAGACAACCTGCAGAGTTGTTGAATTATTAATGTTAACTTGAAGGAGTTCTTTGCATTCTACTGCTTTTATTGCTGTGGAGAAGCACACAGAGATTTTTTTTCCGTAACAGTTTATTTATCTTAAACTTTACATTAAAAAAAAAATTCCTTGAAACTGAAAGCTCTTCTTTTTAGATGCTTTATCTTGCAAGTGGTACAGGAGCTGAAGAGGCAGCAGAGACCTCTATTCCCCTGGGTGGGGGAAAGTCGTGTCCACGTGGGATATGTTGGGAATCACTCCCTCTGGAGCCTTGCGCTGGTTTTGTGTGCAGTTGTGTGATTGAGTGGAAGGTCAAGGTTTGCTTGCCTGTTCAATACCTTCAGCCTTTTCTCTGGCTGATTTCAGACCTGCATTCCTCAGTGGAATGTGGTGCCAGAGCCTTGGGGATGATGCCTGGACAGATGTCACCACTTGTCACCTCTCAGCTGGGAGCCCAAAACGGGAAGGTTGGTACAGAGCAAACGGGAACTTCTGGTGTTGCAGAGCGAGCTGAATTCAAGGGAGAACAATGTTTCCTCTTGTTAAATGTTGCTGTTCCTGCTCTCTTTGGGGACGTCCTTGTGGGAACATTTCGTGGCACGGCTCCAAAGGAGCCAGCACTCAGGAGTAACCTGAGGAACACCTCGCTGGGTTTGCCCGGTGGTGAAGAGATTTGTATTAAATCTGTAAATGTGTGTAGAGAAGAATGTCCTAAAAAGGCTTCAAGAAGGGAATGAATTTCCTGCACAAGCAGGATTGAGCCTCGTGGCCAGTGAGGGCTTTCAAATGAGACTCAAATGAGGATTTGGAATTTGGAAATTTGTCCCAGTGTCTGTATTTAATGTTGATAACTTCATCCTCATCCCTGTAAAATAATGTAGCCGCATATATTTCATATTAAATGCTGACTTAATCTTGTGTTTGTATTAACTCCCAGAAGCAATTTGAACTCACTGGCATAAACCCAGGCAGGTTTCTAACACTTGAGTGTTCATCTGGGTAATGTTTAAGCAGAAAGTTTTCAGCTTGCAAACTGCAGTGTAAAAATCAAATATTAATGGGGTCTAAAACGTCCAGTCTGAAATGTACCACAAAGTGCAGAATTTCTCATAAATGCACCGACTTGTTCTTGGTATTACTTGCACCAGAATATAAAGCAGTTCTATGACTGAGTTACAAACCTGTTCTCACTCAGGCTGAAATGAGTGTGTCTGTCTCAGCCTGGCCTGGAATCACTTTCAGGGATGCTCCAGTGGGATCAGGTGGGCTCCCTGGGATGATAAAACTTCATGTTTTCAATCAAACCCAGAACATAATGGTTTTTTCCCTAGTTGAAAATACCTGCAGATACTGCACTGTACTCACCTGCGGATCTGTTTGGCCTCTAAATGAAATAAGAGGTGAATTAGGAATATTTTAAAAGGTCTTTAGCGTAAGATGTAAATTTTAGTGTCAAATGCTTTAATAGGCACCTTCTCTTCCGAGCAGACACAGAACTCCCTCTGCTCCCTGAGTCCCATTTCCAGTGGCTTTGGGATGAATTCTCTGCCATCACTTCTCAGGAAGAGCATTTTGACCGAGTGGATTTTGCCATTTGAGTATTGCAGGTTCTGACCCAGAGTTATTAAATCACTTCAAATCGGATGCAGTACAAGCCTGGGAGTTGTATCCCATTTTTTAACATACAAATGACACTCCGAAGTGCAGAGCCCACAGTAGGAGCTGCTGTGGTTTGATCTTGAGCCTTTGCTGACAGAGCATTTTGGATATTGGTTTTCTTACAGACTTGCCAAATGTTCTTCTGCTTCATTTTTTAATTCTAACAAAAATCCATGGAAATGTATTCTGATGGATATACTCCTGAAATGGGGAAAAGAAAATTTCCACTGTCTTAATGACAGATGAGAATGTCCTCATACTGCTTCTATTAAGAAGCTTTAAGTATGCAGTGAAGTTTCTGGTGTGTTCCAAAAGAGTTTAGAAATGGCATTATTGGGGTTTTTGGGCTGGGGGTTATTTTTTTTTTTGGATCAGTCACATGCACTGGCCCCCAGAGCCCCCCCTGAGCCTGGGCTGAGCCCCCAGCGTGGGCAGCAGGGGAGGGGGGATTGTGCCCCTCTGCCCCTGTGCTCAGGTGAGACCCCACCTGCAGAGCTGCCCCAGCCCTGGGGCCCTGCACAGGGAGGACCTGGAGCTGCTGGAGAGAGCCCAGAGGAGGCACCAGGATGAGCAGAGGGATGGAGCAGCTCTGCTGGGAGGAAAGGCTGGGAGAGCTGGGATTGTTCAGCCTGGAGAGGAGAAGCTTTGGGGTGACCTCACTGTGGCCTTCCAGTGCCTGAAGGAGCTGACAGGAAACATGGAGAGAGACTTTTTGCAAGGGATGGAGTGCCAGGACAAAGGGGGTTGGTTTCAAACTGCCAGAGGGCAGGGATAGATGGGATATTGGGGAAAATATCCCCTCTGTGAGAGCAGTGAGGCCCTGGCACAGGATGCCCAGAGCAGCTGTGGCCACCCCTGGATCCCTGGAATTGTTCCAGGCCAGGCTGGACAGGGCTTGGAGCCACCTGGGATGGTGGAAGGTGTCCCTGCCCATGGCAAGGTGTGGAAGAGGATGGGCTTTAAGGTCGTCTCTGATTCACCCTCAGGATGGATGTGGATGTGGAGGGGCAGTCAAAGGAGAGAGGAATGAGCTGTAGTTCTCAGGATGTGCTCCCTGTTAGCAGAACAAATGGTGTGGAGTGTGATGCTTTGCATCCTTTGGGGGAGGTGGCAGAGGGGAAATCGCCCCATTTGTCTCTGGGATCAGTTCCTGTGCCTCTCATGGGTTTGCTGTCAGTTTTCCAGGAGAAACACTTATTTAAAACCCCGAACCTGGGAATGGAAAATAAATATCAGCCCGTTCAGCCTAAGCCACCAATCAGATGTTACCAGCAAAATGCTGAAAAATAAGTCAGTATTAGACTGCAAATGGGAAACAATAAATAAATGAGATGGAGAAGATTGCTTGGCAGGATACTTTCTCTTGGAAGAATGATTTATGTGTTTCCATGTCTAATAAGTTATTTTGTGTGTAATTTTCTGTGTTTCCCTGGGGGTGTTCAGTGCGTGTGTGGCAGCGTGTGATGGTTCTGGCAGCGTCCGTGCCCTTCCACAGCCTGCAGCTCCCTGGCTTTCCTGAGGCCCTGGGAGCTGGCTGTGCATGGGGTGTCTGGGAGGGTGTCCCTGTGGGCAGGGCAGTGCCAGGGGTGGTGCAGTGCTCAGGTGGTTTTGGGTGGTGGTTTTGGGTGCTCCGTAACACTCTGAGCTGCTCGGGGTAGTGAAGGGTCTGCAGGACTGAGCTGCACCTTGCAGCTGCCCCTGCTCCTGCCAGTGACTCTGCTTTTACTGTGGATGGTCCTTAACGTTGATGAAGTGCTCTAGAGCACGTGTCCTTAGTGCTGAACTGCAGCTGTGGGCATCTGCACCCCATCCATGGGCATTCCCTGGGAACCCCTGTGAAATCCTGATCAGGGAATTCCTGTTCAGGCTCCTGTTTTCATCTCTGTGCTGGAGAGCGCTGCTTAGTCCGTGGTAATTCCTGGTGTGAGGAGCTCCTACAGGATTGCAGGGTTTGTTAGCAGGAACATGGTTTGGGATGAAGCCATAAACCACAGTTCTTGCTGATTTTTTATTCTGTGTTCCTCATCATGGCCATGGGAGTGAGGAAACGCTGCAGGATTTCTGTCCTGGTGTAGAGCCTGTCCCCCCTCTGTGGTGTGAATGGTGTCTGGCTGCTCCAGTTTCTGTATAAATTACACATTTATGTGGCTCTAGGCTTTTCTCCAAGTGTGAAATTTGGGACTTTTTTTCCCTTCTGTTGTGGATTGCACGGAGCACCCTGGGGAAGTGGGGATGTGGGTGGCCGTGCTGCAGGCAAGCCCTGAACGCCTGGAATCACTGAGAGCCTTGTCACTGCTTTTGTTTTCCTCCTCTGGTTTAGGTGTTGGCATGAGGGAGTCTAGAAAAAAAACCATGAAGATGTGATGTAATAATTTTCAAGCAGTATTTGTAGCTGGCCAAGGTGGTTTGTCATTGGTTTAATGCAGGTTTTGGGTCCCAGGTGAGGCTGGGTGGGTTTGGGTTGGGTACATTTGTGGTGCCCAGGTGGGAGAACCCCAAGTGCTGCCTGGGCAGTGCCGGGGGAATGTGGAGCAGCAGCCAGAGCCACTCCAGGATTTCTCCTTACAGGGCCCTCCAGGAAAACTAACATGTGAAGAAAACAAAATAAAAAAATGCACTAAATGTCTTTGTTTTGGTGTGTGTTCATTTGTTTGTTTTTTGTATGATTTTGTTTGTCACTTGGGGTTTTTTCCATTGTAATTCTTTTAGTTTCAATGTTAGAGATCACACACTGCATTATAATATTGGTCAGGGCCCCTGAATAGCATTGCCTCATGTTTTAATAAAGTGTTTCAGTTGGACAATGGCTAATTTAAGATGAGTACCAGAAGTTCACTGCTGTCTATTTCCATGCTCAGAAAGAGAAGAATGGGCTCTGGAAATAATAACAAAAATAGTAACATAGAGTCTGAGTACTGTTCTAATAAAAAATATGAAAAATTTCATCAGGCAGGCCTTGCTTAAAATAGTCCACATGAAAGAGCAGGTAAGAGAGGTTGGTTAAAAGCCTGCAGAAGTTCAGGGAGTGGTGAAGTTTGAGCCCAGTGGAAGTTGCTGCTGTTGCTGCACTCAGGAGCTGTGTTGTTGCCTGTCTTTGCAGATGAAGACTGTAAGTGTTGCCTTAGTTTTGTGCCTCAATGTCGGCGTGGACCCCCCGGACGTGGTGAAAACAACTCCCTGTGCCCGCCTGGAATGCTGGATTGGTGAGTGCCCAGAGCCTCCAGGCTCCAGCTCCCCTGAGTAGCACACAAACACCGAGTCACAGCATAGAATTCATCCTAAAGTTGTGCATTCCCAGGGCTTGACACTGGGCTGAACAGGAGGAAATCTGGGATCTGATTTTTCTCTGGGTTAATGAAGAGTCCAGCTCGGACTGCTGCCAGGGGTCATCTCTCCTGCTGTGTTCTGAAATGAGATGCCATGGAGAAAAACAGATGTTAATGAGCTGCTTTGCTTTCTTGTAATTATTTTAGATTTATAAATATCTGAGGAAATCTCTGAGCAGAGACACCTTCAGAGTGCTGGGATCTGCAAAGCTTTCAATCCCCCTTCTCTGCCTCACCCAGCAGAGCAGTGAGGTTTGTGAAACACCTTGCTGTGTTTTGAGGTGGCTGCTCCAGGGCTGCTTTAATTGGAATCATTCGGAAGACTTGGAATTATTCCCAAGGATCTCTTGCCAGCAGTTCCAACGCCTGGGTTTGCTACTTCCATGCAGCATTACACTACATTCCTAGTTTTTTTGTGAAGAAATTAAAAGTTCTCTTGGTTTTGGAGAAAGAAGTCTTAATTACCAAGATGAGACAAATCTGAAGTAATATTAGAAGGAACTATCTTGTGTGCAGAAGCTTTCTCAGAGAGATTTGTTTTTTATCTAGGAATTGGGAACGTTCAGCCTGCAGCCCGTCCCACGCCGGGCACTGTAATCCTCAGCTCGGGGCTTAGACAGGCCCCAGGAGCAAATTAATCACTGCACAAACAGCATTTCTTAAAAAACTTTCAGAAGATTTTCTAACCTTGCCTTACCTGCCTTGTGAATCAGAGCATCTCAGGTTTTTAACCTAGAAATGCTGATGACTTTAAAGCAGCTGAAAGCCCTGAGCAGGCACAAACAGGTACCTGAGAGCAGTGCAGAGCACAGCCCTGATGTCTCGTTGGTACACGAGCAGAGGAGCATTGCAGAGTCATTTAAATAAAGTCATTAGTGCCTATCATTAGCAAAGAGAATTTTGAATGCAGTTTTGTAATTAAATTTTCAGTGTGTTTGTGTACACAAGTGCTCCTTCCACTTCCAGCCAACTTGAAATTTCTGAAAAAGGTAACTGGGGAAATATCTGATGTTTCTTCTCCCATCAGTCTTAGGAGCAGGGAGTAGGGGGTGCAGTACTGTCAGTGCCACACGGGCAGGGTCTGGGGAGCTCTCTGGGGTGCAGTTGCTGCCGTTCACACCTGAGCTGGGGTCACAGCTGGTCACCCCTGGTGGCAAATGGCCACTGAGCAGAGCCACGTGCAGGTCCTGCTGCACCTTCCACGTGCTTTTATTCCTTAAAGAAAAATAACTCTCAAAATCCTGCTTTCATACTGCTTCATTACATTTTGTTTCTAACAAAAGTATATTTGCAAAAATTGGGAAAAAACCCTTCACTGATCTGGTTTAGTGCTTTTAAAATAATTTATATTAAATAGCAAAATATTAGCTTGTAGGTTTTTTTAAAAAAACTTGTTAATTGTTTAATTATATGTCCGTGGTGCTTGAATAGAGCACATGGGCTGGAATTGTATTGCTATGTATGGATTGTGGTAATTATCTAGCAATGAAATTAACTTCTTAAATATTACAAATGGCACACAATCTCTGAAGCAGGGGAAGCAAATGAAGCAGGATTTTGCATTCATCAACAGAAAATGTTTGTCATCAAATATTTAACCAATTTGAGTTCTTGTCATTATTTACAATAGAAACCTTATGTCATTATTAAAAGAAACAAATGTAATGCCTCTCCTGTCTTTCAAAACAAAATTGTGTTTAGCACCTCAGTGAGAGATGTCTTCCACGTTTGACAGTCTGTAATGGAACTGGATTTTTGCTGGACTGAAGAATTGGGGGATAATTTTTGGGTGTTGCCCCCATGTAAATTCCATGAGGAACAAGGTGGTCATGAGTTTGAAGTTGATAATGAAAGGAACCTGCATGAAAAGATCCCTCAGTGACCTGAGTGATGCAGCTGGGCTGAGAAATGCTCCTGTGTGTTCTGTTCCCAGATCCTCTGTCCATGGGGCCTCAGAAAGCTCTGGAGACCATCGGGGCCAACCTGCAGAAGCAGTATGAGAACTGGCAGCCCAGGGTGAGTGTTTGGGTGTTCCTGGGGCTTCCCTGCTGTGGAACCTGGACAGTCACTGCTGCGGTGCTGGAGCCTTTACTCCACTGAGCCTGGGGCTCCTGGTCGGCTTTTTTCTGAAGTGTTTCTAAGTGTATTTATGTCTTGGAGCATTTATGGCAGATATTAGTGTACAGTTAAGACAAGAGAATTTCCTTTTTCATTTTTCCTCGTGGCACACTGACAATTTTTAAATCTCAACAGCCCAAGAATTTAGCAGGAAATTCAAAAAGTGCCTGAAATCAAACAGGAGAGTAAAGCATCTTGGAGCAAAGGTGAAAACAGCCCCTTTCCTGTGCTCTGTATCAGAGTCCCTGGCTGTGAGGGAGGAGGGACAGGTCAGGAGCAGCAGGTTCCCTGCGTGGGCCTGGTGGAGGCAATCCCAGAGCTGGGATGATTCCCTGGTTCCTGCAGGAAATCACAGCCCCTGACACATTGCAAAGCCAAACACGTCCTGGTTTATTGCACTCCACAGGGCTCTGGAGCTTTCTGCAGCAATAAAGAGAAGTTGGTGTGCCATCTGCAATAAAACAATAGGAACATTATTGAATTTCCTAGAGCTTTCATATAAATACTAATACATCCAGTTTTGTCTGTTTCTTGGGGGCTTGGAATGGTTGAGGAATGGATGGAAGGAAGGCAATTTGGGGAAAACCAGGCAGTCTGAAGAAAAGAGCAAATCATGAAAATCTTCTGAACTAGCCGATATTCCCTGGCTGTCAGTTCCTTCCACCAGGAGCTGCCCCTCATCAGTACCTCGCTGGGAATGCACAAGTGGTGCTGATTGCTGGCACTGGGCGGTGGCAGTGATGACCCCTGCGTGACCAGTCCTGAGCATCGCTGCCAGCCAGTCCTTGGCTGCTTCTGATCAAACATCCCCCTTTTTGCTCAATACAAACAGCTGAGCTGAAAGAAAACTGTAAAAGGGGTAAAGCATGAAAATTCCTTGATTCTGGAAGCTCCCAGGCTGCACAGCTGATGGATATTTCCTTCCAGGTCTTATTGAGCCCCTTTCTAAATAATTTATCAGCTTGCCGCTGCTTGAAGTATTTGTTCTGATTAAATTTAAGACTTTGCTTTATTGTTGTGTAGCTACACAAATTTGTGTGCTGCGGGAGTAAAAACCACTTCAGCTGTTGTTTCCTCTGCAAAATCCTGCAGTTAAGCAATATTCAGTCACTTCATGCAGTTCTCAAATGAAGATTGTACTGGGGGAGAGGGTAGGAGATGACAGAGCTGTGGGCTCGATCTGTCTTGATAAAGAGTTCTCTGAACAAGTAGAGAGTTCTTGCCATTCACTGCAGAGATAATTGAGATGCTGGTGGAAAAGTGAAAGGAAAACCAAGACAGCTCTAGACTAACACTCTCTTGGGTTTGGGGCTTGAGTTTCACTGGGCAGGGAAGGGGTTAAACCTGAGGGTAATCTGGAAAGAGGCTCAATTACAGGGATCAGAGGGGCTGCTTAAGCAGGAGAAAAGAGAGTGAAAGTGAAGAGCACAGGACCGGTAATGCCTGACTGGAGGGGGAAACCTTCCCCGGGACTGCTCCTCTGGTCTGGGAATCTGCGGGCGGTGGGTTGGGAATGGCTGGAGGAGCTGAGGGGAACTGGGGCTGGCTGGTGGCAGGGCCTGGATCACCGGGGAGCACCGGGAAAGGGGAGCCTTTGGCTGAGACGGAATTGCCCAGAATAAAATACCTGGAGTTTCTATTGAAGGTTCCTTGCACGGTCTGTATTTAAAATATTTAGATAAGGAATTGGTCATATTGAAATGGGATTTCTCTGCTGCTGACCCCCATTCAGTACCCCCTGCAGAACCCTGCCTGCCTGAGGTGCAGCCCTGTAGCAGGTGCCCAGCCAGAGCACAGCTTTGCTGTGCTGGCAGGGAGCAGCAAATATTTCCCTGTTGTTGGGGTGTAAATTCAGTTTTCTTGGCAGCACTGCATGTTGTGCCATTGCAAAGGCAGGGACTTGCCTTAGTTTAAGAGTCAAGAGCCTTTGAAAACAGGACTAATGGACTGCGAACTCCGAGTGCTGCTGCAGTGGGATGGTTTATGGAGATGCAGGAGCTCATGGGGATTTTTACGAGCTGGAGTTACTGCTCTGCACGTCCCAGTTTATCAGTGGAGCTGGGCCCTGGGCCCTGTGCTGCAGCCCTGCAGAGCTGGGTGGGGAGGATGAAGGCGTTCTGCTGCTCGGGGGGAGTGAGTTCTCTGCACCCTCCGGGCTGGAATTGTCAGAGCTGAGCCCCAGCACTGTGTGTGGAAGCACCCGGTGTGCACTGATCCCTGCACAGAACCTGTGGGATGAGCTTGCAATGGAATTGCTGCCTGCCTTCTTAGAAGGGTGCCAGGCTTTGCTCCTCCTGGTTCTCCTGATGCACATCTCCTCCCCTGGCTCCCAGCCCTCCCTGGACAATCCAGTGCCCTGTGCCTCCATCCCTGTGGATGTGCTGTGAAGCCAAAGGCTTGGGTTGGATGAGGCAGAGTTTACATAATTCAGGACCTGGTATGAAGTAATCTGGAGCATATGCTTATTAAATTTACATGAAATTATAGATTTTATTTTTTCCTCTTTGTTAGCTCTGGCTTTTGACCAGGTTCTCCCTTTAACTCTACACTGACCAGAACACTCACAAGAGTTTTTCCTCCTTCGCTTCCCATTTTGATGCTTCTGTTGGGATTTTACTGGTGCACAGATCCCAATGGCACTCCTGCACCAGGTGCTCTTTGCAATCCTGTCCTTTATTCGCTGATGAACTTTCCCAGTCCTGCCAGGAAGGCCAAAATCCGCAGTTCATAACCATTCCTAGGAGGGGTGAGAAAGGTGCAGACACAACTCCTCCATGGCTTCGAACTGTTCTGAGGTCCTGCTGAACTGTTTCACTGGGATCTTTTGTACACAGACCTTCCTTCTTCTGTGGAATTTGGGGTTTTTCACATCCTCTGAGAAGTAGCTTAATGGAGTGTGAGAGGTTTGGACCTCTGTAGGATTGACCTCCCAGCAAGGCAGTGATTTGCCATCACTACTCCCCTCCTGCCTTTCCAGACCAGGAGCTCCAGGGCTCCTGCACCCTCTGTGCAACAACCAACACCAGTGAGGCCAAGGGCTTGAAACATCACATCCCAGAGAATCTTCCCCCTTACACCACTTGCCTGAATAAAACAAAGTCAATTACAGTATTGATTTTTTAATTCAAGTGCTACAATTTTGCCTCCCTTTTTCTTCTCTCAATTTCCTCCTTTTTCGCTAAGAGAGTCATTTGGGCTGTTCTAATACTCTCCTGGAATACGTTGATTTCATTATAGCTGAATGGATTATACCTGAACAGGCATCCCTGGGGTGAAGGAGAACTGTGAGCCATGAATGGGGATGAAAATCCTGGATGGGGAAAGGACTGGGGAAATCTAGAAGACAAGATTAAATAAACTTTTAGAAAGCCTTTGGGAAGAGGGGTTGAAAGCAAGTGCTGGTGTTTGGGAATGCCTGCTGCTGGAGCATCCCTGCTGAGGGTGGCATGGGCACTGAAACACGGCAGTTCTGCTTCTGTTCCTTGTGCAGGTTTTAAGGAAAGGGGTTTCCCATTTCTCTCTGATCCAGTCTCCCCCGTTGTGTGATGCCTCTTGGCTGCACCAGTGAGCGATGGTCTCTGAGGACACATCTCCTACAATATGGATAGATTATCTCTTTTGTGGCGGGCCTTCAAGGAAACAGTGATTTTCTGATCAAACAGGCTGCTTCTCCCTCTCTTCTAGTCTGCTTCCCAACAGTTTTCTCCTAATTTCAAAGGAAGTACAGCCAAGATACTTGAAATGGATCATTGAAAGCCTCTACCTTTTGGTGCATGTTGTCTGTTGTTGATGCTGTTGTTCCCCTCATTAGAGATCTCTGGGCTTTGATTCAGTGTCTGAGGTTTCATTCCTTCATTGCTTTTTTCTGCCTAATTAATTGGGAAGTTGCTGCTGCACATCAAAGGGGGAGCATTTCCTAAAGAGTAACTACTTAAGCATGAAAACTAATTGAACACATGACCTAATTATTGGTCTCTCAGTGAGTCATACTTTTCCTTTATTTCTGTAGGGTTTTTCTTTTAAAACAACAGCAAATACTAATTGCTCCTGCAGAAGAAATACTGTAGAATTCCAAAGGGGAACATGGAAAAACTGGTACTTGGTCTCCAGTAGGAGATGTCTGCAGATGTAGGAACATGTAAGAAAAAATGAATAAGAAGGAAAAAAACAACAAAAAGACAATGTGACCTTGTTTAACAAAACCAGGTTTTCCTTAGAGGACTATGTTTGTTGGTTTTCATTTCCCAACAGCCTCTTGAATTTGGCAGCTATTTCAGGCTCTGCAAAATTCTGCTGTATCAATCCTTTGCTGTCTTGTTAAAGATCAACTGTCTTCAGCATAAACCAGCAGAGTTTTTTTTCAGGAAAAAAAAAAAAGTCTGCCATAGAAGTGGAGTCAACAAGTCTAATTGTGAAACCCAGTTATTCCTGTTCTCCTTCTGTCTGGAAATGTGTCATGGTCAGAGTGTCACTGTCAGCCAGGGGCTGTTTCACTAAATACCCCTCTGGAAGCACTGGTCATTTGGCCAGAAAAGCACAGATTTCAACTATGGTAAAGGATGAAACCCACTTTTTAATGCCTTGGGAATATGGAGAAAATGAGGTCAGTGGTTGTAGTTTTCCCTTTGGTGGCTCTCCAGGTGATCTGCATCCCAACCTCCCTCACCCATGGCCTGGCTGGGGAGAGCACGAGCCCGGGGCTGGGTTCAGGGCAGCCCCAAGGACACTTTGCAGTGCAGCTGCTCTTTTGTGCTGAAACCCCTGAACTGGGGCACCTCTTGGTGCTGCTGCTGCCAGGAGCGAGTCCCGGGGAGCGGCCGGTCCTGAACTCCTGAGCCAGACCTGGGATCCCTGGAGCTCTGCAGCCAGAGCTGGAGCAGCACCCCTGGAGGCACTGCTGGTGTGCCTGCCTGCACTGGGGGCAGCTGGGCGTGGAAGGGCTCCTGGAGCAGGGATAACTGAGGATTTGGGCATCGGCTGTGCAAGAGGGAAGCTCCCTGCTGCAGCTCTGGGTACAACTCATGTTTTAATGCTTTTGATAGTGAGAAAAAAAACCCTGATAAATCTTTAACACACCACTGAAAGTGGAAACTGTGAAATTGCAGCAGTAGTGTACTTAATACTGATTTTCGGAGATTGTCCTGGAAAAATGAGTCACAAAAAGGAAAAAAAATAGTTGCATGAACTGCTGTGCGGGAGTGTGTTCAGAAGCTGCAGAGACCAGGAAGTGGCATTAAGCTGTTCTGTGAACTGTGCTGTTCATGCACTGCAGATAGCAGGGTCTGGCATTCTGGAACTAAGTCAACAAACTTGCAAAATCAGTTTAGTGGGAAAATCCTGTGGGTCTTGGCATCCTGCTGCAAGCCTGGAGCTCTGTGGGCAGGATGTGCTCAAATGGAGATCACCCAGCATCTGAACTCCTGCTAATTTTGAACTCCTGTGTTCAAAGCTTTGCCTTCCACACTTCCTTTCCCCCCTTCTGACAGTAACATCATTTCACGTGTTTTATACTTCATGTCTGTTTTGCTTTGTGCTTTGTCATCAAAATGGGGCCAGAATTGGCAGCAAGCAAGATTTGTGTTTTCGAGGGTATTTTCCTGTGGCCATTGATGTCGGCTTGTCTGAGATGGGAAGAAAGAGCTGATACGAAAAGGCTCTTGAAGAGAAAAGCAGCTCTGCCTGGCAAAGCTGATTAACGTGTTTCTGTAATTACCACCCAGCTCTGGGTGACCTATTTAAAAACACCTTGTCTTTGTGTTGGGTGGGGAGTGGTGAATCCCTGGCATGGGGGACAGGGAGGAGCCTCCTGCAGATCCATCGGCAGCATCCTGCTCTGTATCCAGTAAATAGCACCTGGATCCACTGGAGAGGGATTCAGTGGTTGGAGACTGGGACATGCAAAGGATGCTGCATTAGGAGCTTCCTGCTAACAGACACCACCAGTTTTGTGCAAAACTTGGAGATTAACAGAGAAAACTATTGACATTTTTATTTATATTCCTGCTCCTCTCTAAGGCAGAGTGAGAAAAGCCTGAGATGCTTTGGTTTTAACTCCTTTCCTATGGAGATTAGCAAAGCATAAACCTTGGAATGGTTGGTTTTCCTTCTCCTGACTCATTAAGGTGTTTTTAATCAGAAAATTGCTTCATTAAGCAATTACTTTGCAATCAGAGGAGAACTTGAAATTGCTAAGCAATTATTTAGTATTGAGAAGATGAGGTTCTTGCCCTGCAGGGCCCCAGCCTTGCAGCTCCTCCCTGGAGCACGATGCACTCGGGCCAGGGTATAAAGACACCCAGTCTGAGAATTCACCAGTTTGTGGTCCTGCAGCCTAAACTGGGCTCCCAGTAATATCCAAGTTTCTGTTTAAGAAACAAGAAGATGCAGAGCCTGAAACTTCAAAGAGCTCTTAAAACTGAGGTTCAAGAGAAAGAGTGGAACTTAACTGACACTGATGCTTAGGAGTTACCTTGTTTGACTAAGCAGGTTTGAAAGATGTGACCTGGGGTGTACTTAAAATCCTGTCAGGGCAACTTGTGATGTGACCCATCGAGCTGTCACCAGGCCGAGGGTGCAGATCTGGCATATGAGAAGCAGATTTGAGTTATTCTACAATTCCCTTTGTTTAAAAGTAAGCAATTATTTACGCAGCCCTCTCAGAATGGTTATTTGAGCAGAGAGGGAAGGATTTGTACTAAACAGGGGCGGCGGGTGGGTGGAATTTCTGTGAACTTTGGCACAAACCTGCAGTGTGAAGCAGCTTGTAACTGCTGAGGAGCGCACCTGTCTCGTGGATGTATTGTAGCAGCAACTCAAGGTTGGTTGTCCTGATTTTTGTCTTCCCTGTCAACATCAGTTCTCATGAACAAACTGCTCAAAGGCATTTTTTTGGAAGTGTTATTGGATCTCGAGTCTGCACAGTGAGGATTAGGTACTTTGGAATTTCACATTGGACTTGAAAGCAAGGTCAGAGACTCTGCAGAGGGAAGGTAAAGTCCCCACTCTGCTGGCTTCGGGCAGGGGAGGGGACGTGCCATGCTCAGAGCTGGCTCCAGCCACCCTCCTGTCCTGTCCTGGCATCAGCAGGCCCAGGAGCCTCGGGCTGCTCAGAGGGAATTAGCACGGGGGAGATGGAGAGGGGTTTGAAATGCACCCAGATGTCTGCAGAGGACTTGCCTCAGACAGGCAAGAGTCTCCCTTTGGCTTAGTTTAGTATTTAAATTAAAGCATCTCTAAGTTATAGTTCGTCTTCAATGTAATTAATATTTTCCAAGTTAGCAATGACTAATAATTTTATCAGTAATGTTTTCTCCTGGCCTGTGTTAACCAGGTTAAGCTGCTGCCTGCAACGTCAATTTGGGATTTCCAGCACACTCCCTTGTACTTAAATATGCAGTTTTTATTATCTTGGCCTAATCCTCATGAATTTGCATCAGGGTAATTTCATGTGCCCGCAGCCTAAAATTAAAACACCTAAAAGGAGGTGGGTTGTTTTTTTTTTTATATAAAATTAAGAAGCTTGGAGTCTGTGGATATGGTTCAGAATAATTTGTATTTGAATGATGTGTCCAGCCCAAGAGTTATAGTGGCCATATCAGCGTGGGCTTGAGGTGATGGGGTTTGTGATTGATGGGCAGTGGGGATGAACTGCAGTCACTTCTTACAGTGCTCAGTTATCTCTGAGCTTATCACACAGCAGGCTCGTGCTGCTCCTTGTGTCTCTGCTCCCTGTGCTCTGCAGCCGAGCTGGGGTGGGATCCTGTCCTGGCACCGCTGTGTCCTGGGGTGGGATGTTTATTGTGGAGTTGTGCAAACCCAGAAGTGTTCGTGTGCAGTTCTAAATCTCTCTGTCCTTTGATGTGTCTCCAAAGCCAGTGTAAATGCAGGATCCTAAATCTTCCTTTGATGCAAGAAAAGAGCTGTGGTTTAGTCAGTATTAAAATGAAATTGTGGTGAATTGCAGGGTTGGGTTATTAATCACTGTTTTGGATGAACCAAAGAACAAAGTATTTTTGTTTGTGGGTGAAGTCTGTAGTTTTTCACTAGAACAGCTTCCCCCTCAGCAGGCCTGGAAACAGGCCAGCCTGGCATCACATGGAGACAGAGCACTGGGAGAAGTCTGTAGTAATGGAGTTATGGAAGAGAAATCGGTGAGTATGAAACAACTGGTGGTGAAAATCCTCTTCCAGACCTCTGCTGAGCCCTGCCCATGGCAGGGTCTGCCTGCAGTGCCTCTGGATCAGCCCTGCCAGCAACAGGCAGTGTTCCTGCCCCCTCCCTGCCAGGAATGTTTGTTAATGTGTTGGATGAGTCAGGCTGCAAAACTGATCCTCTTGGAGCTTCCCAGAGACTTCCCTCCATGGACAAAATTAGGGATTCTCCCCCACCTGCCTGTTTTATCAGCAAGTCTTTATATATCTGGACTTTCCTCCAAGTCTGTGTTGAGATCTTGCTGAACATCCTCTGGGAATCCAAATGGGTTTATATCAAAAAGATACTTCCTCTCATCTCTGTGCTCTTTGATTTCTTTAGAAAACTCTACAAGATAAGAGTTTGATTTGAGAAGTGTTGCTTCTCATTAGAGATGCTGAATGGGCTCTTCCCCAAAGTGTTTGTTCATGGTTCTGTTTGTTTATTATTATTCCATCAACGTGCCCAGCACAGAGCTCAGCCTGGATTTCCTCTGGATTCCTTTAAGAGCTGATGCTGTTCTTCCTGCTTTCCCCTTTCCTGGTACCCAGGTGGTTTCAGAGGGATTTTACCATCTACAGGTGATGCTCAGTAATTCAGTGCTTGAGATAATTTAGTTTATACTTTTTGGTTCCTGGAGATGGGATGGGGGTGTGGGAACTGGGGGGGGTCTCACTCTGTGTCACTCACAGTGGTTGGGGATGGCTGCACCAGCTCTGGGCTTCTCAGCTTGCTGAAATTGTCTGATCCTATTCTGGATTTTCCCTTTTTTTTTTTTTTTTTTTTTTTTTTTTTTTGTTGTTTTTTTGGTTTCCGGCGGT
>VZTE01002025.1:158252-218192 GCA_013397775.1 Eulacestoma nigropectus | reverse complement strand
TTTTTTTTTTTTTTTTGGCCATGTTCCTGTTTGTTGTTTGGATGCTCCAGTGTGTTCAGGAGATTTAAGAAGTAAAATATAATGGTGTTGCTTTGCTGTGTGGCACCACATGTTCATCCTGGCTGTGAATTTTTGACATATATGTGCCTGTTTTATGTGTCTGAGCCCCCGTTTGTTCCAGACACTCTCAGGAACACGTTGCATCAAACTGGCAGCTGCCTCATGAAAAGTGGATATGAATTAATTCAATTTTATGCTCTTCACTTAAAGGAAAACTTAATCCAGGATTTTAGTGTTCCAAGCATTTGAGAAACGTCTCTGTCTGGGGTGGTTTTATCCTTGGCCTTGGTGTGGCTGAACTTCACATGGAACACCAGGGATGGTGAGCAGCGAGCTGGACCCCTGAGCAGCAGGGATGGGTTTGTGTGCTGGGCTCCAGACACACAGCCAGGAGAGGTGCTGTGGAACCTGCCCTGGAAGCTGCTGGTGCCGTTCCTCTTGGGTTTTAGTCACTTACTCCTTTGTAAGGCTTCTTATATTTCAGTTTTTCCTATTTGGGCATTGTTCCAAAAACCCCTCTCTTGGAATAATTAGCTTGCTTTGATTCCTTTTAATTGAATCATGTGAAGTAGGCTGGCTGTGTGCACGTCAAAGTCACAGGTTTAATGTCTTCTCTGCATTTGGAAACTGGGATTCAAATTGCTCCAAGTGGCAGCTGCACCCTGGGATGGTCCTTGGAATTTGGCTGTGTGAGGAAAAAACATTGCTAAGGATAAGGGCAAAGCAGCACTTGCTGCCTCAGCCTTTGGGATCCAACACGGGGAGGCTTTGCTGCGGGTTGGACAGCCCAGGATGTGGAGGTGATGGATTTGCATTGGGATAACTGGGGTGGGACTGGGATCCTCCAGGAAATCCCACCCAGCCCTGCTCTCTGAGGTTCTGCAGGACAGGAAACCTTCCAGTCCGCTGGATTGTCCATGTCCTGCTGAGATGGAATCATGGAATGGTTTGGGTTGAAGGGGACCTTACAGACCATCCAGTCCCAGCCCCTTCCACTGAACCAGGGTGCTCCAACCTGGCCTTGGACACTTCAGGGATGGGGCAGCCCCAGCTGCTCTGGGCAGTAATGGGCAGTTCAAGAGGGGACATTAAAACCTCAAGCAATGCAGCTGTAGTGACTCTGTTTTATTTATTGTAACTACCACAGAAACTCACCACATGCAGTGCCTTGTGTGTGCCATTTGCATTTGGGATTCTTTGTCACCCAGAAGCTGTTTAAAAAAACCCAATCTTCAGCCAAATAAAGCTTTTATATCTCATTATAGATTCTGGGTAGGAGCATCCTTCTTCTGCAAGGAGGTGTAAAAGGCAGTTTCAGTATAAAATACTGAATGTTGGAGTAGTTTCTTCTGTGGATAAATTTGGAACACATTCAGTAAGGTATCTTAGGGATAAAAGGGGAGTGACTTCAGGGTTTGTTCTGCTGAATGAGAAGAGGATGATGTTATACCTTGTGAAGAGCACAGGCTCTGGATGCCAGCAGAGACATTTGTCATACATTTTTCATGCACTTTGTATCTGCTGCGCCAGGGGTTGGGGTTTTGGCGTGGAATCGCACACGCTGTGGTTTAAGTCTTGTGGAGTCTTTCTGGAACAAAGACTGAGGTCTTGGGCTGCAGGAAAATGAAAGAGGAAGACTTGAGTTTTATAGCTTTGATGAGAAAATAGGTTTATCCTTGTATTTTCTTAAGCGGAAAAAATCCATCTCCCTGATGAAAGAGCCGTGGTGCTCCAGCAGTGCCTCTTGCTGCTGGGCTGGGCAGTGCCAGTGGTGATGGGAACCTGACCTGGCTTCCAGAGTTTTCCATTGCCACTGAGAGTTGAGCAACATCAGCAGCTTCAATCCCCTGTTCTCACACTGTCACCTCTGGCACTCTGCATTCCTTCCTTTTCACGGGACCTGATCCTGAGCTGAGTTTCCTGGACTCAGCAGCTGGCAGGGTGAGCAGAGCCGAGTGTGGGAGGTGATGACGAGCCAGTTCTGGTGTCTCAGGTGACAGCAAAGCCCTTTGGCACAGCCACAGAGCTGCTGCAGCCCCGGCTCCTCAGGAAAGGGGCCTCTGCCTGGGGCTCCTCCTCAGTGTCAGACGTATGTCTTGGCCCCATTAAAAATTAAAGGAAAACCTGTAATTAGGTGAAGTTTCCAAAGCAGAGCCGTTAATTTAAGCTCAAAATCCAAGGACTGTGGGAATTTCTGCAGCCAGTGCATCCTGGTGTTCCAGTGGGGTAGGAGTTGATGAATCCAGTGAAGGGGTTTTTCTCCTCTGGACAGACTCCTCTTGGAGAGGTCACTGCTGTGCCCTGCTAAGCAGGGAACACCTGGGTGGTTCATTCTTCCTTTGAAAGAAGTAAATCCCTTGTGAAACAAATGGACAATCATTCGGGAGGTTGTTCTGTGTGGGGGTGTCAGGGGATGATTGACACCATGGCTTCGGAGTGGCAGCATCTCACTTCCCATTTCAGCATTAAACATGGGTAATGTCCACGTAAAACCACTTGGTGCTGCCCCCAAACTGGTTTCTTTTCCTGGTTTGGGTGCCAGAACTCCTTTCTATTGAAACTCCTGCAAACTGGTCAATAGAGTGTTTTATCAGTCCTGAAGTTTCAACCCTGAAAGGTGAAATGTCTTAAAAATTGACATCCTGTCACAAGTGAACAGGGACGAGGTTGGATAAACCAGTGAGTGTTTCACAGAAGTGTGGCAATAAACAAGCAAAACTTTTAACTTTGCCTGTGTGAGCAGAATAATGAGAATCTCCTGGATCAGGCCACCACGTTACTGCGTTTGACAGGAGCTGTTCAGTGAGACAGGAGCTGATCAGGAAATCACATTCCCAGGAAGGGCAGCTGCCATCCCTGTCAGCACTTCCCTGCCTGCCCATCAGGGCGCTCCGGCCGGGCTGTGACAGCTCTGCTGCTCCAGATGCACCACCCAGGTGAAGGCTGGAGTGTCCTGTCTGTAACTGCATCAGGAAGCACAAGCTCCTTGCCAAACGCCGGGAAATACCTGTCACCAGCCCCTGATGGAAGGCAGGGAGGGCAGCGTGGTGTCCAGGGCCAGCAGCGCTCAGGAACTGGGCAGTGGCTCATAAAAACAGGTGAAAACAACCTGAAGGCTGGAGTGTGTCTGATACAACAGGAGCTGTTGAGGTTAAGCCCCACAGAGCTCTTGGGTTTTGGTTGGGCTCTGTTACCTTTTGCACTTATTAGTGCTGGAAAGCTGCTGCTGGGAACTGGAGGGGAAGGAATCAGCACCTTGGCAGGGAAGGTAAAGGAATAACGATGGGAGGAAAGAAAAAGACAAAAAAGGCACCATCTGGGCTGGTTTGTTACTCACATACCTGGTTCTTGTCATACCTAAAACTCCCACCTGAGTCCTGAGCTGGCAGGAGGACTCAGACTGTGCTTATTCACAGGCTCCCTCCCCTCCTTTCCATTCTCCTCGTCATCGTGTTTCTCCAGGCCCAAATGATCTGTTTGCAGTTTGGAAATTGAGATCTACAGACTTAGTTTTAGAGTCTGAATCCACCTCCATTAACTGCAAGCTGTGCTTAATATTGATGCTCCAGGGACGTGCGGAGGGATGGAATGAGCCTGTTCTCCTGTGGAAAAAAAAGCTGAAATTCCCCAGCACTCTGGTTTGGGTGGCTGGTGAAGCTGCCAGCAGCCAGGCTGGGATTTAAGGGGCACATTTTTGCAAATCAGTGTCTTCATCACTACTCTGAGTGGAGAGAGGAGGAGGTGGGGGATCCGTGGGAAGACAAATGCAGCCTCTTGGCTTTCCTGAGTGCTGAGGCTCCCAGAAAGGATGAGGGTGTCACATCACTGCTTCTTGCTTCATATTTTTCCTCCTTTTTCTTGCTTTTCTTGGGTGTTGCCATCACTAAATGCTGCCATTCATTGTTCCCTCTCCTGCTGGAGACTCTGACTGTTAATTGCGCAGAACTGTATTGGCTCTTCATGCTTCTCAGATAAACAATTTAAGTCCTTCATCCTGTTTTACTGTGACATTTTAAGACTTTATTATCTTTGGCTGTCATAGAGAAAAAACTAAAAAGCCCAAACTTTGGCCTTGGTTTGGTTTATAAACAGGCTCCCAATGGCAGGTTTTGTAGAGGCGTGTTTGTCCTGCTCTTAAACTTGGGTCTTTATTTCAGTACATCAGATTGAAGATTTTTATTGTGATTCTGGGGTTTCAGTCTCTGCAGCTCCAGGGAAGAGAGAAAGAACCAGGCTTTTGTCTTTCAAAGGACAGTTGAAAGACTTTCTGTTATTATTTGGCCTTACTTCAAAAAAAATGCACTTTTGAGCGTGACAAACCAGCTCCTACCTGGGTGTCTTGAACTCAGCCAAGTTAAAACGGGTTTGAAGCATTGGGGTTTTTGCCAGTTTGATTTTTCCTCCATCCTCCAATGTGCTCTGAGTTCGGTGCTCGTGGGAAGGGTAACGGGGTGTCCACAGCCACAGCTGGGGGAATGCATCAATTTCTCCCAAGGCAAAGGGCAGTTTCCAAGGGCTCTCCATCACTTTCCCCCCTTTTTACCCAACTGTGTGGATGTCAAATTCCCAGGCCTTTTGTGTCCTTTTGTCTCAAGAATGGTGTCGACCTATACAATTTTCTCTCTTTAAAAGAGGGAATTTGTTCAGTTGGAGATGTGGAGGGTCTGAATTGGAGGATTAAGTGAGGGGTTACTTTTGAGGCTGGCTAATGTTGAAACAGATTTCACCTTCCTAAGGCTTTTTGAGTATTAATAATTTAAAAGTGAGTGAGCTGGGTGGGAGTCGGGAGCTGTGCTGAACTCCCTGCAGCCTGTGCCGTCGGTGTGTGTGTGACAGTCCCACACAGCACCACAGACACGCTTTGTTTATTCAGCCCCCCTGCCAACGTTTTGTGTTTCCTTTTCCCAAAGCAGCCGGTTCCTATCCACACCGGTGTCACCAGCAGGTGCTGCCCGTGGGACAGGCTGTGTGCAATGACTCTGTCCCGTGCTGTGTCCCAGGCCAGGTACAAGCAGAGCCTGGACCCCACGGTGGACGAGGTGAAGAAGCTGTGCACGTCCCTGCGCCGCAACGCCAAGGAGGAGCGCGTGCTGTTCCACTACAACGGGCACGGCGTGCCCCGGCCCACCGTCAACGGCGAGATCTGGGTCTTCAACAAGGTGGGTCTGGGGCTCAGCACAGCCCTGCCAGGCACTGAAGCCTTCTGGTAGAGCACAGCTGGGTTTGAGAGTTGTGGAGTCACAGACCGGTTTGGGTTGGAGGGACCTTAAAGCCCTTCCAGTGCCACCCCTGCCATGGGCAGGGACCCCTCCCACTGTCCCAGGTGGCTCCAAGCCCCGTCCAGCCTGGCCTTGGACACTTCCAGGGATCCAGAGGCAGCCACAGCTTCTCTGGGCACGCTGTGCCAGGGCCTGCCCACCCTCACAGGGAGGAATTTCTTCCCGATATGTACCCTAAGTTTCCCCTCTCTCAATTTGAACCCATTGTCCCACCACTTTTCCAGTGAATTGGACCTGATTTACTGTAGGTTCCTGCTCTGACTCACTGTCCAGTGTGGCCATACCAAGAGAGCATCGAGACAGTCCCTGGGAACTGAAAATTTGGCATTTTCCGGCCTTTTGCCACATATTGAGGCTGCAATAACATTTTTCATGTATTTATTGTGAGTGCTGCTGTATTAGGAAGGAGCAGTGTTCTAGTTTAGCTACTGTTTCCTGAGAAAATCTCAACGTGGCTTCAAAAAGATAAAAAATCAACATCCCCCAACTTCAGACATGTTTATTCTGACATTTTGAGGAGCTTCTCTGCAGATTCTGAAGGCCGGGTTTGTTTTTTTAAAATATCTCTGAGTTGTTCTCTAAACAATTGGGGATGAAATCTGTTCACAACCAGTCTCCAGTGGAGCTGTTGTTGTGTCATTCCCGTGAGGAGGTAGAGGGGGTGGTGGGAGCAGTGTTGGAGCAGGGACTTCTCCTCCAAGCCCAAGCCAGAGAACAAACTGTGCGTCCAGCCCAGCGTGGCAGCAGCATCAAAGCATCACCCTGAGCAACTGTGCTGCAGAACTCTGGTTTAACACCCCTTCTCGCTTCAAACTGCCTCATTTACATATCATTAGCAAATTTGATGTTTTATGTGACCCCCACAGTAGAGTTGGAACATAAAATTCTTCTGGTTGCAAATACCACAATATTAATCAGAGCTATAATCCAATCTTAGCTGGAGCAAGATGCAGTAGAAATATAAAGGTAAAACAATGCCTGCCCATAAAATGTCAGTGATGAGATGTGTCAGAGCAGGTTTTTTATGTGGAACTTCCTGGGGTTGGAATGTGCTTCACGTGAATGGTGACCTTAAGAAAGGGCTGTGCTGAGGACGAGCTGTTCGTGCCTCGTTCCACCCTGCAGTGATTTGCAGAGCTCCCAGCTCCCTAAAACTTTGGCTTTTATCAACAATTTTTCTTATTAATTTTAATGAACCAACCCAAACTGTTATATATGGGCAAAGCTGAGTTCGGAAATGCCTTACCCCTCCTTACCTTATGTAACACATGGTTTATGATCCCTCCTGTCTTTATCGATGCTGATACGTGACCTTGAAAATTTGATTTTTGTAAAAAGTTTACTGGTTTTATTACAGCTATTTTAAGTCTCTTGAATTTAAATGAGAGTTATGATCCCATCCATCATCCTGCTGATGTTAATAGGAACATCACAGCCTTTCCTGAGGACTTTGGGCCGAGCTCAGGGCTGGAGGAACACCAGGTTGCCCTCTGCCTGCAGCTGAGAAGGATCTTGCTGGCAGCCGCTGGGTATTTGGTGGCGACTCTTTGCAGGCAGGAATCTGTGGTTTATATTTTCAGCTCACTTAGTTCAGGATTGGCTCCTCATAGCTGGTTTTAAATGGCTGATTTTTATCCTCTTGCCTCCAGTTATTTGGGGGCGTTAAGATGGAAGACAAGGAACAAGATCCTTCCTATTTACAGAAAAGGAACTGTGGGTACTTCACTCTGTTGAAGGCAGCTTTGTTGGTTTTAATTTTAATGGATAATTTGGAAAGTTGCACAGAAGCTAAAGCTGTAATAAAATTATGAAGCATCTCGTTAGGCTCAGGCGGGGTAGTGCTGATGGGCTGCAGGGGCTTAATTATCCATCCTGATTTATTGATGGGGTTTTCAGTTTAAGATGTTTGATGTTAAATTAGAGACAGCTGGTTTGCATCCTTTATCAGTGTTGCAGAAATTTGGGATAAAATTGGACTATTAAATGCTGTTTGGAGTTGTTAGCACATATCAAAACTCTAAATATCTGATACTGAAAACTCTTGGCGGAGTTTTGGGCTTGTTTTTTTTTTAGAGTTGGGTGTTTCAAATAATGCCACAGTAAAATCTGCTTGTCATTTGTGTTGACTTGGGTTCATGCCCTCATTACTGGTAGACACTGGCTGATATTTGTATTCATTAGTATGTTCAATCTAGGTTTTATTTTGGGGTTTCAGAGTTGGGATTTTGTGGGTGTATTTTTTTACCTCACCCAGTTCAGGTTCTGTTGCTTCTGTGCCCCGTGGTAACGGGAGTGGTGCCTTTCTCCTGGCAGAACTACACCCAGTACATCCCCCTGTCCATCTACGACCTGCAGACGTGGATGGGGAGTCCTTCCATCTTCGTCTACGACTGCTCCAACGCCGGCCTGATTGTCAAGTCCTTCAAGCAATTTGCACTACAGAGAGAGCAGGAGCTGGAGGTGAGAGCTCAGGCTGCACAGCTCTGCTGGGGCTTACTGAGCACAAATGAGGTTTAAGCTTGCTTTGCTGTGTACACTGAAAAATGTGTTTAAAACCGTGTTGGAAGGCAAATTAATTTGCAAATAACTTTGCCACTCCGATCTTTCTGGTTCAGTTTGCTATCCCATTAAACTTGGAATGATTTTTAATACAAGCACTAATTAAGTGTTAATGTTAATAGAATCAGTTTGGGCCCTAATGGTCTTCTGCTGAGATGAATGCTGAGGTGAACAAGACATCATTATTTTGGTTGCAAAACTCTGGTATCTGGGGCTGTTTCGTGCTGTTGAAGTGAATGAGAAAATGTAAAACAACAAAAACCTGATCCACAGAGGGATTGTCCCGGTGGTTCCAGTTCTGCAGAGTGTGTTCCCAATGAAAAGCTGTCTTTGGTTGCAAATGGAATTAGTAATAAATTTATTGCAGCAAATCTGAAATGCGAAGTGGAAGGGAAGAAGTTGGAATGTTCTGTGCAGCCTCCTCCCTGCTGCCCACAGCTCACAGGGAAAGGACATTGGTAAAGGTTCGCTTCTTACGCTTATAAGACACTGGATTAGAAACCCCAAAACTTCAAGGAAGGAATATTAATTAGTCAGGCAAGTGACTGTCACAAATACAACCTCCAAACAGATGTTAAGGGTCCCTGCCTGCCACTCCTTTCCTTCTGAATTCTGGTTTCTGGAGATGCTTTAGTGGGGACTCTTTGGCAGGTGGAAATTCCATTGTACTGAAGAAGACAGTCTGATAGCCTGGGATATGCAGATCATTTCGTTATTCCTTCTCTCCCATAAAATAATTCCATGTTTTGTAACAATAAGAAACTTCCCAAGCCTGTGGCTTGGGAAGAACATGAAACTGCCAGACAGGGATCAACAGAAGAGGTAATAGATGCTTTTCGAAGTCCCAGAAAGATGGTCTGAATATCCTTTCCCAAGTTTCCCTATCAGCCTGTGACTTCCACTGGGATATTTTTGGGGCCTTTCTCCTTTGTTTATACAATGCTCTCTTCAGCATTTTGGTTTTGGTTTCTCATTCTGTTCCCAAGCAGGTTGAACAGGTCTGAATTCACTTTCCCTTTCCCTGCTTTCTTCACCAGTTTCCTGTTCCCCTTGGCTCTTGCTGAGCTCCAGAAGGACTCGGAGGCTGGTTTGGGAGGGAGCAGCCCCAAGGGACTCTGCTGTGAGGCAGATCCACTGCTCAGGTGGAGCTTGTGCAGGAAAACCTCTGCAAGTCCGGCCAAGTGAGAGGGATGAGCACAAGTGATGATGTCAGTCTTTATTTCAACAAACATTAAATTCCATATTCTCTGGGATTTTTCATCTCGTGGAATATGTGAGGTTACATGGGACAGCTGCTTTAGTACTGCTGCTCTTGCAGCACAGGTTAACACTACCAGTTAATTTGGTTATGAAAATACTTTCAGGGTTATGTGTCAGCTTTTCATTCTGTCCTTAGATTTCATTAACTTCTGGTGCCTGACGGAGGTTCCTGCTCGTGGGGAATAGAAAGCAAAGCCTTGATAACAGAGAGAGCAGAGTGCTCACGGCATCATGAGAGCGTGGAGGGGAATTCATTTGGAAAATTATAAATTATCCAATTGTTCAAATTCATGAAAAGTGAAGCAAAGCTGGAGCTGGTGCTCCAGAGGGGCTGCCAGAGTGATCAGGATAATTGTTCCCCATCTCAGATCAGAGGAGTTTGCTGTTCCCTTAATCTGCCAGAGGGATTCTCATCTTCTGATTCCATATCTTGCCCTAATGAAAAAAATGCAAAATGTTGGAAAAAAATTTTGGTGGATGAGGTTTACTTTGTTTACCTGGTTCAGAAAGGTGCTGGAAAGATTATTTATGTTTTCATTCCCTGAATTATTACTCTCAAAGATCATATTCTTAGTCAAAATCTTAAATAGGAGAATTCCTGTGCTTTTGGAAAACGGGAATGTTGGTCTGTAGGGTATTTTTACTTTATAGGCTGAGGTTTGGTCTACAGGGTATTTCTGGAGTGACTTTGGACTTAGCAGTTGAGTACTGTTAATTAGATACGAGTTAAAGCTGTGGCTGGTGTTGCCACGGTCACAAAGAGCTCCAAACCCAGAGCTCCAGGGAACACTGGCAGCTCTTCCTGGGTTATTTCCTGACCTTCTCTGACTCCCCCCTGGGGAATTCCCTTGTTCTCCACAGGTGGCTGCCATTAACCCCAACCACCCCCTTGCCCAGATGCCTCTGCCCCCCTCCATGAAGAACTGCATCCAGCTGGCAGCCTGCGAGGCCAACGAGCTGCTGCCCATGATCCCGGACCTGCCTGCCGACCTGTTCACCTCCTGCCTCACCACCCCCATCAAGATCGCGCTGCGCTGGTGAGTGCTGGCCCCTGCCTGCACACCCGGGGCCTGCCTGGGGCAGAGGAGGGGTTTGGAAATGCAAAAGCTTCACCGGACCCGGAGCTCCCCTGCAGGATTGAATCGCAGGGTTTGAACTGTGCACTGGGGACAGCGGCTTATTAATGAGAACTAGAAAGGTGAAAATATTGTTATCTTCTACTTATTGTGTTTTAGTTTCCAGCTCAATATCTAGGTTTGCTCAGATTAAGGGATTTACTGTTCTGGGAATTAAATATCTGCTTCCCCAGAGAGCAGGAATGGTACACAGTGCAATACAACTTTCTGTAAACTGTCCTTTGCACAAATCACATTCCAAATATTGCGGTTGCTGTAAATAATGCAGTAGCTTTAAACAGTGCTGGAGTGATAAACCAGGGAAAGATGTTCTGGAATGACAGACCAAGTTAACTAGGCAGAAAGTTAGAAAAGGCTGCTCCAGAGAGCATGAGCTTTCCAAGAGCAGTGTTCTACCCAACACCAGGGACCTGTGCTTGGGGAGGAGTCTGGAGCCCCCAGAGCTCAGAGGGTCCATTTCCAGGTGCTCCTCTCAAGTTTGTGCCTGGTCCAGAATGGAAAAACTTCAGGGCATTTGCTGGATGGGGTTTGAACAGGCAGAAGCCCACGGACACTGCAGGTGGTGGTGAGAAATTGTCACCACAGCTCCAAGAGTTACTCACTGCCCTTTGGAGATATTTGTGATAAATCACATTTCTTTGAATTCTTTCTGTTTCACATTAGCAGCAAACTGAGCGAGTTCCTTTGGCCAGGCTCTGGTTTGGGTATGTGAAGTTCTGTAAGAGAGGTTTTTTGGTGGGTTTTGTTTGTTAGATATGCTAAGAAAGGTTTTTTTTGGATACTGTGATCTGTTCAGGAATTTTCTGTTCCTCATCTCCATGGGAACGTGGCTGAGGGGGTGAGCAGGGCAGGTTCTCCACAGGCTACACCTGCATAAGAGATTCTCCGAGTTGTGTCTCAGGGTGTTTGACAGGAAAGGTGTTTGTAAAACTGCTCGGGGGAAGGGTTTAAACACCTCAACCTCAGCTGGCTGATGCTGGAAGGTGCCATGGGAGCTCCTGGGTAGTGAAGAATTCCCTCCTACCTCCAATCCAATGATTGTGTGATGTTCACTGCACTCTCAGAAATTTTATTCTCTGATGAAGGTTATGCTCCTTTTGTGTTCCCAGTTGATTGGCATTATTGCAGGTGTGGTTTTATCCATGCAGTCCTGTAACTAATAAGTGCTGCTGTGGATCGTTGGTTTTCACTGATGTTAAACACAACAAATGCAAAACCAGACCCTCTGCTGCATTCTAAGTGTTTGAGCCAAGCTGTGTGTTGATGTCCTAAAGCTGTGAACCAAAAATAAGCACGGAGACCTTTGCCATTAAAACCTCCCTTTTCCTTCATCTCAGCCCTTTTCCTAAAGCTGACCCAGAACCCTGTGGAGCTGCTTTTGAAATACGACATTTGTGCAGTTCCAGACTGGCACTCTAATGAGGTTTCATATATGGAATTTATGGGCAAATGAAGGCTTGAATAAACATTTATCCATCCCATTTTGTTCTCTGTAGCGGAGTCACTGGAGGACAAAATCCCTCATCAATTGGGGCTGCAGCTGCAGCCACTTCTGTCTAATTTCAGGGGAAGTAAAATTGATGCTGGGAAGAGAAGCACAGGTCAGCCAAGCCCTTGGGATGCGGGGCATGGAACTCCTGATGCCAGCCTGCAATTCCAGGAGCCTGGAGTGTGACTTGGCTGTGTGGACGCTGATTGTCCTTGTGTGTAGTGACTGCTGCGAGCTGACGTGTTCCCAATAGATCCTGTCACTATATAAAGCTCCGTGTGAGGCAAATTGGGAGCTAAGCCGCACGGATTGTTAATCCTGACGGATCGCGCTGTCGGGAGGCGGCCGCGGGTGTTGAGGAAACGGCAGCGCTCGGTGCGTTTGGGGCCCTGTTTTACGCAGATCCCGGTGGCTCACGGTGTCCAAAGCACAGGCAGCTCCAGTGGAAGCTGTGCTCAGGGTGACTCATGTGCCTGCCTTTCCATCGCTCCTGGAAGGTGCAGACGAGCTGCAGTCACACATCCCGAATTCTGCGGGCCCGTTGGAGGCTGTGCTGGCCTGAGCTGACTTCACGGCCTTGTGGCTTGGAGCTGTGAAGTCCCGTCCATAAAGAGGGGAAGGGATCCTGACAAGTGCTGGAGAACCCCCAAACAGCAAGGAATAAAACGTTTGGGAGCTGCTCAGCCTCAGGAGTTCGAGACGGACAGTTTGTTCTCCAGAAGGCCCAGCCAGCATGGGAAGGGAATGGGAAAGGACTGGAGCTGTGGCTGCTGATGTTCTGTTTAAAGTGTTTTGTGGGCTTTTTCCCTAATGTATTTCTTTTGCATTTCTGCTTGAGTTTTTGGGCTTAACTCAGGCAATCCTCTATCCCACGTTGGTTTAGACAAACTACACTGAGTTTCAGAATATTCCCATGATACTGAGCACCATTTCCTGCGTTTCTGGGTTTGGGTTGGAAGGACCTTAAAGGCCATCCTGTGCCACTCCCTGCCATGGGCAGGGACACCTCCCACTATCCCAGGGTGCTCCAAGCCCCATCCAACCTGTCCTTGGACACTTCCAGGGACACCCCTCTTTAGAGGCAGCAGATGCCACCGTGCAGAGCTGTGCTGCTCTCGTGGTCCTCAGGCATCATCAGAAGGGTTAAACTCTCCAGCCTCATCCCAGGCACTCAGCTCTGCCAGGCTGAGTCTGCCTGTGGCTGTTTAGGAGGGAATTTCCCTGCGTGGTTCTGTAATGCACTGTCGTAAGAATTTTATATTCCAGCAGATTGCACAGGGATCCCACTGCAGGTTCCTGGGTTCTTTATGGCTGCTTTTTACGCCGGATGACGCACGCGTCAGGAAAGCAGCCTGGGGACCGTGGGCTTTCCATCGCCTGTCCCAGTCCTTGCTCCAATGGATGCCCTTCAGGCAGGGGATGCCACAGGAAAACTGGAGTGGTCCTCAAGAGTTCAGAAATGAGCTCTGCATGTCTTGTCTCTAATAAGTAATTGTTCTTCCCTTTATCTGGGGAAAAACCTTTTGGATATGGATAACGTGGCTCTGGTGAGGAGAGATGTGGGAGGTGGGATTGTTGGGCAGCTGAGCCCTTCTGGTTCCACGGAACTCTGTGCAGTGTTGGGGCGAACGTCAGCTGAGATTACACCGAGGGGTAAATTCCTCCTTGAACAACAGAGAGCGGATTCCTGAGGGACTGGGGACGGGCTGGGAACGCAGTGCTGTCAGAGGAAGTAATTTCAAGTTGGATTTGCTGGGTTTCCATCCCAGAGTTGTGTTCCCACTGCTGCCCTGTGTTCCCAGGAGGGTTGGAGGAGAGGCAGCGCTCGGAATCCGACAGCATCCCCTCTTCCCACACACTCCTGGGTTTAGCAGCTTTGGGGATTTTCCAGGTGCTGCTGACAGGGCTCGGCGTTTTCCAGGGCTGCTGTTCCTGGAGTGGTGGGATTTGTAAGGCTGAGGAAATGGAGTCAGCAGTTTTTTTAATTAAATAACGGAGGTGTCTGAACCTGACACATTCCTCCCGTTCCCTGCCTTCTCCCTTCCCTGCCTGCAGTGCCGGATCTCTCAGGGAAGCCCGCCCAGCGCTGATCATTATTCCAGCAGCATAATCCTCCCCGGCGCTGTCGTGCTGCTCCCGGGAGGCTGTGCTGGATGCCTGGGAGCCCTTTTCCCCCGCTGTGTGTTGGAACACTTGTCACCCTGACAGTTACAATGGCCCAGTTTTGACGCCTGACGATGGAAATCGCCACAGAATCACGAGGGTGACAAACGCTGAGCGCCTCGTTTGGCTCTGATCCTGCCGTGCCCAAGTTTCCTACCCAAACACTATTTTAAAGCAGAAACAGTGCAATAAAGAGCCCTCCTTCTGCATCCTCTCCACAGAGCCTTGTCATTAAACACTCAATTAGTGTGTTCTATTTTACTGTCTCTCCCCAGGTTCTGCATGCAGAAGAGTGTCAGGCTGGTGCCAGGAGTCACGTTGGATTTAATAGAGAAGTAAGTCAAATTTTATTTGTATTGGGGTGTCCTGAAAGGGGTTAGGAGAACAGAATTCCACATAAGAAGTGTAAATTCTTAATAGGAAAGTGTTCCTAGACTTCCCTGGTATTTGGTGAGGTGCTGCATGGTGTGGGGAAGTGGAGCTGCTGATGGCATCTTATCAGTAATGGCGTGAGATCACATCAATTCCAATTTCCTGTGCAATTTTTGCATGTTTTCAATCAGCTGAGGTTCAAAAAGCCTCTCAGTGCTGCCAGCCCTTCCACACAGGTGTGTTGGTTCAGCCAGGTTCATCAGCAGTGTTAAGGTTTTCAATTGTGCTAATTTTATATGGGAAAAATTTATCTCCTCTCAGCTGGGGAGGGTAAGAGATAATTTGTATGAAGCTGTATTTCAGAGATACTCATTGGGCCAAAATAAAAAAAAATGCAGCTTACAACTGACAGCAGAGGCAGACCCTGTCTCTCAGAGGTGTCAGAGTGGTTTTCAGGGAAAGGATTCACCACTGAGTGTTGCTTTCTCTGAAAGCGCTGGGGAAAATGTGCTGGGGTTTGGGTTTCTTGTGGCCTCAAGGAGATGGGAAGCAGGAAGGAAACCTTCCTGGGGTTCACCTTGCTGTGCCTGAGTGCCAGAGGTGTGCACAGGTTTGGGGATGAGGAGGAGACTGAGGCCACCTCAGGCCACTGCAGAAACGATGATTGTGGTATGTTAATTAATCAACAATTGCTACAAGAATGTCTCTAATCAAAGAGTGGTGAGGTCGCTGAAGGTCTGAGCCAGGCAGCTCAGCCTCACAGAGCACTTGGATGTGCTGCTGAGTGTTAAATCCCCTTTGAATAAAGGTTTCCTGGCAGAAACAGGTTTTTGTTCAGTGCTCTTGGTCTGTACTGTGCTACAGCATACGTGTGTGTGTTACAGGCTTCTTCAGGGGAAGGGTGCCAGCAGCAGCTTCCAGTGGATATCAAATATTTAAACCTCATCATCTTAAGCTGCTCCTTATATCAATTATAGAAAACACAGATTTTTATTACAGTCTCGAGATAGACCTGGAATAATTCCTGGATTCCAAGTGTATATTGTAATTTATAATTCAGTTGTCTTTAAAATTGGGGAAGGAGTTTCTATTGCAATTAAGCTGCAGACTTTGAGGCTAAATGAAGCTGCACCTTCTCCAAAGGGCTCCGATTTCCAATTATCCAGGCTCAGCCCACGTCCTGATGAGGGAACGTGTGGTGGATCCTGATGTGCATTTACATCACAGATCTTCTGAGATGAAGCCAAAACAATCCCTTAGCTTAGAAATAAAGATCTTTGCTGGAGCTAGACAGCAAAATATAAAGGAATTTTGGTGGAGTATTGGGAATTTGGGAACTTCTGGCTGCCACCTCGTGAGACCTTTTGTTGGCAGCATCTCTGTCCATGTTCCTCCTGCCTTGGGGGGACTTTTCTGTTTGATCCCAAGACTTCAAATCATCTGTGCTGGAGGTGTGGCTGCTGAGTGACATGAACTGGGCTTTGTTCTGCTTTTTAAAAAGTTTGGAAAAACCCTAAGGAATGGTTTATGGGAATAAACCTGTGGTAGTGGGAATACAGAACTGGGTGCCAAGAATCAGGGATGTATGAGGATGCTTTAACCTCTGTTGCTGCATTGGGCTCCCTCTCCCAAAATCCCACTCTCAGGGGACCAGGAGTGGTGTATGGCATTCCTGGGATCTTTAACTTGGGTCCATCGTGCAGAAGGAGGGAATTCTAAACAAAAATCCCATGAGAAGGGGAAAACGAAAAAAGCCTTGAGAGCTGCTCCTGCTTCTGGTGGGGCCGCTTGGAAGAGGTTCTGTGACAGCCTGAGGAAGTGGCTGTGTGTCTGGGCCCCCAGGTCAGTGTCACTGTCCCTGGAGAGGAGCCTGGTCCCTCTGGCCCTCGCTGTCGGGGCTGGTGGCAAAGGACCCCTCTGAATGTCAGGACGTGGGGAAGGTCCTGGTGCGGCTGGTCCGGAGCAGAGCCCGCTCCAGGCTGTCGTGCACCAGCACCACATCCATAAAAGTCACCAGAAATAACAAACGGGAGACTAAAATTAATGTTCGTTTCCACTTGAAGCATTATCAAATGTCAGGGGTTGGAAATTGCTTATGTTTTTATGTCTGTTGGGTATTGATGGGTGATGGTTCAGTAGGAGCCAGTTTGAAGATGAAGGAGGAAAAGAAAATCCCAAGAGATCAGACAGCAAAAGTGATGGAATTGGAGAAAATGCAGGAATTAATCTGTAATGTAACAAATCCTTTGGTGCCCTCTCTTTCAGGATGGGAGGTTGGAGGACAGGTGAGCAGCTGATTGGGAGCATAATTCATTTCCCCAGGTGATCCCAGTATCAAATACCAGCTACTCCAGTCCCTTCCAGTGATTTCCTCTGCCAGCCTGTCCTGCTGCCTGTTGTGGCCAAGGGGCTCAGGGGACATCACTGGCACTGGCCTGGGGGGACCAGGAGCTGCAGGTTGGGGTGAGTGAGGCTGAAGTGTCCCTTTGGCACCTCCACCTCAAAATTTAACACAAACAGCAGCTCTTGGCTGACTTTTTGAAGTCAAGCACACAGGCTCAGAGGATCTTGTTGTGTCAAAGTCACTGGAAGTGATGATTGGTTTGCAAAAGTCAAGAGGACAAAAGGTGTCCCCCTGTGGTGATGATCTGGTTGGGTTTGGGGTTAAATAAAATTATTGTTGCTCTGTAAGCAGACAAGGCCAAATGCTTGTTAAGGTTCCATTTGCAACAAGGTGCAGCATTGCTGCTGAAATACCCAACCTGCCTGGTGCTGCCAGAGCTGCTGCAATCCCAGCTTGGCAGAGCCCACCAAGGTTCCCAACTAATGGAGAAAGGCATTGGATTACAGGAACAGAGCTGGTGTTTGCAGCAGGATCAGACAGGGCTGATCCTGTTGTCTCTTGGACAAGTGACTGATGGTGGTGGGAGGCAGAGTGACACTTGTGCTGTGCCAGGACCTCCCTGCAGCAGGGCTGGGGACACATCCTGGAGGTGTCTTTGCAGATGCTTAATCAGCCATGTGCTAGTCCAAACTCTGAAATACTGTGGCCTTTTTTAAAATTTTAATATTTATTATTTATAGTGGAAGATGATAATTCATGGTTTGCCTTTGCCCTTGGGTTAGGCAGCTTTCAGCCCCTTGATTTTCTTCTGGAAAACTCAATAGAAGACATCAGAGGTGATTTCTGTGTCTCAGTGGGTGCTCCTGGCCCCGATGTCACGGGGCTGCTGTGCCCCAGTGCCCTGGAACCTCCCCCCCCAGCACAGCTGGAGCTGAGGCAGCGCCGGGCCCTGCAGGATGGGGTCGTGAGGAGTTCCCTGTCCGCGCTCACTCAGCTTTGCTGCGCTGGAGCGGCTCCTTTGTCACCGCTGTCACGGGGTCTCAGGCAGTGCAGGCACAGCCTGTTGTGAATGCAGAGCGAGGATCCTGCTCCCAGGGATGGTTTTCATGGCAACGCTGCGCTCGCATCCTCGCTCCGGAGCTGCCGTCGGCACTCGAGGCTCTGCAGCTCCTCCAGCCCTTTGTCTTCCTCAGGCTTTGCCAAGGTTTCACAGCCCGGGCACGGCACACCTGGCTCAGCCCTGGATTTGGTGGTGGGCACACGTCTCTGAGCACAGGAGCTGTGTGGGTCCTGTCTGCGCAGCTCTTGCCAGGTCAGGAGGTTTCACACAGAACCATTCAGGCTGGAAGAGACCTCCAAGGTCACAGAGTCCAACCTGTGCCCAATCCCCACCTTGTCACCAGCCCAGAGCACTGAGTGTCACATCCTGGCCTTCCTTGGACACCTCCAGGGATGGGGGCTCCACCACCTCCCCGGGCAGCCCCTTCCAATGCCCGACCCCCCTTTCCATGAAGAAACTCGTCCTGCTGACTAAAAACTGCTGTGGAAGTTGCCATCTCATGGTGTGAGCCGAGTGTCTGGCTTGCTGGGGAAGCTCAGTGAGGATCCCTTTGGTTCCCAAGTAAGCCCCCTCTGGCTTGGGGAGCTGTGCTCTGCTGCAGAGGGTGTTCTGCAATGCAAATACTGACGGGGAATCCTCACCAGAGCCTCTGTGGCCTCGCGTTCCCTGCGCGCGCTCCGGGGGATCCGTTAGCAAACACGGCTTCAGAGATGTGTATTTTTCCTCTGATACCAAGACTGACAGGAATTTTTCATAAGATGTTAATTTCTAGCTGGTTTAGAACTGCATTTATACAAGGGAATGTGCTGCCTCTGAACCTGCACAGGAATGGTGCTGCTGCATGTGTCTCAGGAATGAGTGGCCATAGAGAGGCTTCCTGTGTTGGTCCTGATGCATCTAATGTTTGAAAACTTGTCACAGAAAGGAAATTGGGTTAAATTAGGATTAAATCCATAGGATGTCTTAGGTTGGTGCATGTTTCTGAAACTTCGTCATCCTATTGCTGATACTTTCTCATGAGGAGAAGAGCTGTGCTCAGGAGTGCCAGGCTGTATGTTTTATTTTGTACATCTGATTATTAACAAGGCAGCCCAGGCCTTGGTTTGTTGGGTGGCTTTTTTCCTTCTTTTTTCATTGTCTTTGTTTTTATGAGGAGCAAATAAACATTCAAAAGCATGTTTAGGGAAGCTGATCAGGATGGAGGCAGGAGCTGAGGAGAGTGAAGAGCAGCTCACAGCCCTTGTCTTCCCTGAGGTGGTGGGGTGTGTTGATCCTGGGTCGCAGGGTGGTTACCAGGGCTCTTCCATCACTGGAATCAGGTTGCCTCATGGTCCTCTGGTTTGTTCTCATATGAGAAGTTTGTTCAGCTTCAGGATGAAAACAATTTGAAGGACTTTTTTCAGTCTACAAAAACAAGATGCTGGGCTCTGGAGAACCTGGTGGAACAATGCTGTTCCTTCTTCACTGAATGTGCTTTGGCTGGACTGTTGGCTCAGGGGTGTTGGTACTGAGAGTAATAAATGTGAAGGCCAGAGGGGACCATTAGTTTGTCCTCTCTGGCGTTGTGCATGTCTCAGACTGCAGAATGTCCCCAGGCTGCTCCTCAGAGGAGTCACACAGCTCCTGCTCCTCTGAGCTGGCTGTGCCTTGACCCTTGGAGAGACTAGGGTTGAATCACTTCTCTTTCTTTCAGTGGTCAAGTGCTCTTCTTTCTTTCTTCCTCTATTTGTGAGAAGTATTTGTTGGCACCAAGATTTCTCTGTTCTAGGTGTTTATCCCAATGCTAACGTTGTTCCTTGGTAGGGTGGATAGAATGTCCTTAAATCTCTTGTTCTGTTGCACTGATTCAGTTTTCAAAGCTTTTTCTGCATCCTTTATGTTCTGTATCTCCTGGTTTCACACTGTTTAAATGAATGCCAAAGTGGGAATACTTGGCAAAACATTCTAGTTCCAGTCTCAGCAATCCCCTCTGCCCAGTGCTCCTTGTGATGTGGATCCATGCCCAGTTCCCTGTCCATAACCATTCCTGAACACCCAGGGCTCTCCCAGCTAAACTGGTGTTTCTTTGGAGCATGTTGGCTGTTGTTCCTGTATTCACCCCCGATGAGTCTCCACGTGACAAGGAAACGTTACAGCAAAGAGTCCCTTTCTCTCCAGACCTCGCTCCAAAGCCTCAGAGCTGTGCATGTGTGTATCCCAGGGCATTTATTAAGGGTTTTATTTCCCCCACTTGTAGGATTCCTGGGAGGCTGAACGACAGGAGAACTCCCCTGGGAGAGCTGAACTGGATCTTCACAGCCATCACAGACACCATTGCCTGGAACGTCCTGCCCAGAGGTGAGGCCGGGGCAGAGGAGAGGGATGAGGAGTCAGATCAATGAGACACTGAAATGAGGAGAAAATTAAACCCTGAAACTGGAGGAGCAGATCAGGATGGATCTGAAACCTAGTTTGTTTTTTATTTGTTCTTTTTGCCAGAGCGTTGCAGAGACCTGATCATTAGAACCCAGAAAGGGTTTTTCTGTGCTAACACAATTGTCGTAGCTTGAATAATTCTCTTTCTTACTGTATTTGTACAGAGCAATCTGTTTTCTTCCAGCCTTGGTTAGTAGTGTGAATAAAGGCTTTTTCTTTCCTCTTTGCTGGTAAGGCAGTTTTGTTTCCCATGAGTAACTTCATTCCTCATTTCTCTACCCCTGTTCTGCTCTGAATTGGTACTTCTGGAGCACGAGCAGCCAAATTTGTAAACAGTTCTCCAGCCCTGCTCTTCGTAATGCTCACACAGCATCAATTCTTCTCTGCCCTGTAGAAGAGAGCACATTTGCTATCTTTCAGGATTCATTTTGGCTTCTCATAAGCACATCAAACTGCCAGTTAACAGATGGATAGTTCTTGATTAAACAGTACACAGAGGTCCTGTTCTCCCTCAGTAATTTTCCAAAAACTTAGGCTGAGCTGAAATGAAACACCAAAAGGAGGATTTGATCCAGAAAAGGCAAAAAAGAACCTGAGGTAGAAAGTGTTTAATTGTGCTAATGTAGAATGGAGTGGCTGTGGAGCTTTGAGAGAGCTCTGAAGGCAGAATTTCCCTTTCGTGGTTGTCATCATGTCCTGCAGAACTGCTGGAGATTCCTTGTTACTGGAACAAAATGTTAACATGATTTTATGTCTTAAACCCTCTTCACATATTGCCTGAGGTGCTGAAATGTGCATGTAGTGACTCCTGCAATCTCTTGGCAGATCTTTTCCAGAAGCTCTTCCGGCAGGACCTGCTCGTGGCCAGTTTGTTCCGTAACTTCCTCCTGGCAGAGAGGATCATGAGGTCCTACAACTGCACCCCCGTGAGCAGCCCCCGGCTGCCCCCCACATACATGCACGCCATGTGGTGAGTGCTGGGCACTGGGAGCCTCCAGGGCTGGCACTGCTTGGGGTTACTTGGGATATTGGGAAGGAATTCCCCGCTGTGAGGGTGGGGAGGCCCTGGCACAGGGTGCCCAGAGCAGCTGTGGCTGCCCCTGGATCCCTGGCAGTGTCCCAGGCCAGGCTGGACAGGGCTTGGAGCAGCCTGGGACAGTGGGAGGGGTCCCTGCCCATGGCAGGGGTGACACTTTAGGGTCCCCTCCAACCCAAACCATTCCATGACACCCCTTAAATCTCTGCAGTGCTTCCCTGGTTCAGTCAGTAGATCAGGAGTGGAACAGCTTGTGGCAGCCTAATACCCATCTCCAGAGCTGCTTCTGCTCTGGGCATTCATAATTATCCAGTAATTCTGTGGTGCAGAAGCTTCAGTCCAGCCCTGTCATCTTTCACTGCAAATACCAAAGAAATGGGTCATCTGCTGCCTTTGTTTTCCCAAAGTGAAGCTGGTCCCCTGGGATTGTGCAGGGTGGGAAGAGCCGAGGCCTGAGGGAAAGATCCTTAACTTGTGTTGCTGAAGTAGAAGAAATTCCTGCTATAGAGTTCCTCTACTTTTACTGTTGCTTTTAAGATGATTAATGGAAATGGAGGTGGCACAGTTATCAAAAAGCTCTTAAATGTACTTCTGCCTATCAAACCAATGTCCCACAAACAATTACAGTAAAAAAAATAATAATAACAGTAATAACAAAAATGCTGGCTTTTATTTTCTTACTCATTGTGATTAATAGAGCAGCACCAAACTGGGCCCAGTACAGAGTGGTGCAGTGACACTGAGGGGGCTCCTGGGGGACAGAACAGAGCCTTGCTGAAGGCTGAGGGAGTGACAGGTAAAGGCAGCTGAGGGGGCTCAACCTGCCTGCATTTCCAGAAGCCTTTTAATAGGTTTCCTCCATAAAAACGTGGAGGAAGGTGAATGTAGAGGGTGATGATGAATGAGTGTAGCACTGACAGCAGCACTGAGGAACTCAGATTCTCAGAGCAGCCTGGGACAGTGGGAGGTGTCCCTGCCCATGGCAGGGGATGGGATGAGATGAGCTTTAAGGTCCCTTCCAACCCAAGCACTCCATGATTCCATGGCGTGGTTTCTGTAGGGAATGGAGCCAGGCTGGCAGCAGGGAGCCCCGGGAGCCTTTGCAGGTGCAGGCAGACACTGAGGAGGCATTTGCTGGTACCACAAAGCTGCTTTAATTATTGAAAATCCTGGAGGAAACTGGGGAGCCTTGGGCTGGAGTTGTCAGCAGTTGGGCAGCTGAACATTCTGAGCCCTGGCACATGGCAAACAATGACCCTGAGTGCTTTGGATCAGCAGCTTCTGAGGAAAACTGCTTCAGTCATTTGTGAATGGGATGAGCTGTTCTGTCAGTGTCACCGAGGGGCTGGGACACTTGTAAGGGCAGAGCAGGAAAAGCAACTCTGTGCCTGTGGTGACTCTGAGCTGCTGCTGGATGTGGCGGGGCTCCAGCCCCCAGCTGCAGCTTGCAAGTGCAGGAGGGTAGGACACGGTGTTGCAGGAGTTTCAAAATTAAACCAGTAAATTTCTGGAGTTATTTGTAGCTTGCTTTTTGCCAGCATATTAAAAATCTGTATTTTCTGTTCCTTATAGGGATATAATTCATTCTTATTGCCAGCCTATTAAAAGCCTGTGTTTGTGGTTTCCTATGGGAATATGACTTGACTTGGAGTTGGTTTTGCCATCCATGGGTTGAACCACAAGAATGAAACTGGGAACTCCTGGATCCCATTTTTTATCTCTCTCAGACTTGCGTGGCAGCACAATGGGGTTTGGAAACACATTTTCTTTGCTCATATTGTGGTTCTGGAGCAGAATGATGCTGGAAATTGCTTTGGGAAGCTGCAGGATGGTGCTGGAGACACCTTTGTGAAGCCCCTCAGAGCACAGCACTGAGGTGCTACTTTTTAGGATTTACCAGAAGAAATTCCTTAAGAACAGTCACACAAAGGGCTCTTTTCCTTGTGAATCCCAAACACTGGTGAAGTAGAGAGCAAGGGAGCAGGGAATTGACACACTTTATTCAGTGCCCTGCAAAAAACGTGCAGTTTGCAGCAAATCCAGCAAAGGGGAAAATTCCACTTTTGTCCGAGGTGGCCCAGTGCGTTATTAGGAACTTTTAGTAAAGACAGATTTAGAAACTAATTTAGGGCTCGTTTAAATATTTTCTAAAAATAATCCCTTGTCTATCACCTTTCACTCAGGAATTTTCTAATGGATACCTGATCTGAAACCTGCAGACCCATTTTACAGTTTGGGTGGGCTGGGTGATGAGATGAGGGCAGGGGAGTTGGCCACAGGGTGCTGGAAAGGATGAAGCTCCAGCCAGGGGGTTGTGGAGATCCCATGGAACCAAGGTCTGTGGCTCTGGATGAAGGCTGATCCAGCAGAGTTTTCTGATGGGTGTTTTATCCAGACTTTTCCCAGATTTTTGATCCCCGGGCAGTGTTGTGGGGAGCAAGTCTGGCTGCCATGACAAGATCTGCACGTGATGGGAGCGACACTGCAAACAGTCCCGTACATTGGAGCGTTGATTTTTGCCTCCTGAATGATTCCCACTGCCCCTTCTGGGGCATGAAATCACCCCCTGCTCTCTGTCTCCTTCACTTACCCTTGTCTCTGCCTGTGGAGATTTTTCCCCAGGTCACACTGGGGTGGCTCCTGAGTTGGGGATCTGGCACAGGTGTAACAGAGGTGCTGAGGCTGCTCTGCCTTTGGCTTTAGTCCTCTTGAAAACAGCTTTTTGAAACGTTAACCTTTCAAGTTGGTGTTCTGGCCAATTCATTTGGGAGATCACAGTATCCTTTTTAGCTGGAACTTGAGGATAAGTGAGAATTCCCATTTTTTGAGGGAATCTTTGACCCACAAGCTGTCAGTCTGTTCCCTTCACCAAGAAGGGCAGTGTGCTTTGGAGTCAGGAGAGCTGATCTCTGTGGCTGCGCCCTCTTGGACAGAATCTGATATGTTACTTCTGTTTTTCCTACTTTTATTTGCTTTCTGAGTTTTCCCTGCTCAGCCCCTTCCTCTGGGGCATGGGCTGGCTGTGTTTGTGTGGTGCCTCTCACTGCAGGGTCTTGGCTGCTGCAGGCAGTGCCCTAATACAGGATTAATATTAACATTAATATTAATATCCATTGATTGGCTGGCTGTGCTGTTCAGCTCAAGTTGCTCTGTCTATTGTGCATGAGAACAGAGCTCTGTCAGCACCTTGATCTCTGCTGTGATGGATTAGGGTTTATGCATTGCTGCTGTTGCCAGCTGCTTTTATTCATGGCCTTTGAAAAGACCTAATAATGTGTTTGGAAATATTTCCTAACACAGGTCGTATATTAAACCCCAAGTACCTTAATTATGCTTTGGAAGAGCTACAACCCATCCCTAATAGAAACACCGTGGTGTGTTTGCAGGCCATGAAATTCGGGTTGAAAGGAGTCATAATGTACTGCAAATACAGCGAGCTGGAGATTCTGGCTGAAAACAAAACCATAATGCAGCAACCCAATTACAGGTGGAGCAGCACGGGAGGGTGCAGGATGGATCGGGGCTGCTCAGCCATCCCTCAGGGAAATGGGGCTCGTGGAGCTGCGCCGAAACACTCGGTGGCTCTGCGAGAAGAAAGTGATTGTTTGAAGAGGTATTTGGGGCTGTTTGACGTTTGAAGGATTAGATTAGTTCAGATTACACTGTAACCAGATATTTTCTGTACTGTGTGTTAGTCTTAACATCTCCAAGTCCCATTATCGGACTACGGAGACTTTGATGTAGGACGGAAATAGCAAAGCTTGTGCTCTAAGTTGTGGCTGGAGCAGGGGGATGTGCTGGGAGAAGAAAAGGATTTCAGACTTGTGCCAAATATTCATAGCAATAATTATTTTTTTAAAAATAGCTGTGTCTGAGCAGCTTCCCAGCTGTGCCCAAAGCAGCTTAGGGAGGTGACGGGGTCACTGCAGCACAGGTGAACTGGGGCTGGGATCTGGGGTTCAGTCACACAGGGCATGGCTGGCCCTGGACTGGCAGAACAAATGTGGAATATCTTGTCCAACAGACTCGATGAGCTTGCAAATATTTAATGGCTCCAGAAATAGGTTCAGAAGGAGTCGCTGCCCCGAGCCCCAGGACTGCACGTGGCCTCAGCCTCCCTTCAGCTGCTCCTCCAGGCAGGAACACTCCTGTTCCCTGGTACCTGTGTGGTGCCAGGTAATGCACACCATTCCCAGGGGAAAAGAGAACGTTGAAAGACGTCAAGAATACATTATTGAAAAAGGGACGTGAGAGTTAAAAGCATTAGACATTGAGTCAGCCCCGAAAATTTGAGTGTAAGAAAATCAGCCTCCACGAGCTGCCAGCTAATGGGTACCCGTGGGTGCAGACAGACACCGGCTCTAACTGGGCTGAGTTTCTGCTCTCTGAGTGTTTCTAGGAGTTTCCATTGCCTGGTAGTTCATGGATTTGGGCAATAAACCAGTCCCTGAGCAGGGCTGGGACTCTGCCTTCTGTTCTTCGCTTCAAGTCCAAACTTTGCAGCACCTCTGGGAAACAAAGAGGCAGCTGATGAGTTCATGTTAAATTATTAAACATTCAAACAGTCCTAGTGTAGGGAAAGGGTATTGGACTGAGCTAGGGTTCCCTCCACAGACCATTCCTGTTGTGGTGCTGCCTTGGCTTTGGGATAAGCAAAATCACTTCTTTTAACTGAGTCAATCTTCCTGCTAAGGAGAGATTTTAACTTTGTGCCTACAAAGCAATTAATTGAAGGTAGTGTTAAAAAACCCCTCTTTAACACCTTCTTTCATAGCATAACTCAGTTGAAGCACTGGGGTGTTTCACAGGGTTGTCACCCCGTAGATACATCACGGTGTCACCATGTCAGGGCCTGGAGTTACTGGAAGAGAGCACTGAGGAGGGAGGGAAGAATGATGCTGAGCCCTTTTTGTCCCAAATGCAGTGAAAACAAATCTTGCAGAGCACTTTGCAGACAGCAGTCTCTGCCGAGGGAGCGCACTGATCTCTGGCTCGGCTTTCACAAATCACTTGTGGGATGCAGCACCTCCCATCCTGGTTCCCTGCTGCTCCCAAATTTCTCTCTTGTTTGTGTGATAGGAGTTCAGGCAGCACATCCACGGTGTGCCCACCTTTCCCGTTCCTTTTGGGATATTAAAGCTGTCAATCGCTGCTCCTCCTTCCCCCAGTGTCACCAGCACTGTGACAGTGTTTTCCCTTCTCTTCCTCTCCCCACCCTCTGGGGTTTTGTCCTTTCCCATTCATTTCTGGCTTGGTTTGAATCTTGCAATTATTGTAACGTGTTCAATGCCATTGTCTGTTCAGCCAGCACAGTGAGTTACCTGTGTGCAAGCTGTGTGTAACCCTGAGGCTCTGAGGAGGGAGCAGCTGTTCCAGTGGTTGGAAATAGAGAAGTTTTACTTTGGGCAAACCTGTTTGTTGGTGTCCCATTGGCTGGGAGGATTTGTGTTTTCCACAGGCAGAGCAGAAGCAGCATTTTGGGTGGTTTGGAAGGGCTGGAGAATCGTTTCAGGGCTGGTTTGGAATGGTTGGAGAAGCATTTGAAGTATTTGACTTGAGCAGAGTCTCTTCTACAGTTGACATTAATCAACAGCCCTTGGAAGGCTGAGTAGGTTTGAGCTGAGAAGGTTGGCAGAGCTTTGAATGGTTTGAGTAACGCTGGCAGAGGTTTGAATGGTTTGAGTAACATTGGCTGTGTGGCTCCATTGGTTTCCAACAGCCTGTTTTTAGAAGCGTAAAAAAGAGATTTTGTTTTAATCTGCTCAAATATCTTTTTAAATTTTTTGTTTGTTCTTTCTGATAACACTTAAACCCTTTGAGGTCTGACCTCGCAGGGCTGCTTTGGGCATTTTTGTAGCAGTATTACTGCTGCTTACCTAAAATTATGGTGAAGAGCTCAGCATCTTCTCCGTGTGCTGCTGCAGTGAGAGACCCTCAATCCTTTTGTGGGCAGGCAAAATCAGAGCAGTTGTCTCTGATTCTAAACCATTTTCCTTCTGCGTAGTAAAACTTACCTCAAAGGCCCTGTGGGTTGACATTCTCCAGTGCTGCAGAAAATTTCTTCAGGTGTTTTTCCCATTCCTCCCTGAAAACAGGGAATATCAAGCACTTCTAAGCCAGTCAGACAGCACTGTCCACGTTCTTCTATGGTCAGAATTTCAATTTCCCTTGCTATTCCTCGTGGATAACTTGTAATGCCTTCTCTTCCCTCTCCCCTTCCCTCCAGGCAAGCCTGGGACCTTGCTGTTGACATTTGCCTTTCCCAGTTACCCACAATTATCGAGGAAGGAACTGCCTTCAGGGTAAGTTGGGGAGTGTCCTGAAACGTGGGCCCAGTTTCATCCATTCTCTGACACCTCAGTTCAGCTCATCACTTGTGCTGGTGCAGTTTAAGGGTTTATGTTTTTGGAGAATTGTGAATGTCTGGCACGGGTTGCCTGGAGAAGCTGTGGCTGCCCCATCCCTGGAAGTTGGATGGGGCTTGGAGCAACCTGGGATAGTGGGAGGTGTCCCTGCCCATGGCAGGGGTGGCCTGGATGAGCTTTAAGGCCCCTTCCAACCCAAACCATTCTGGAATTCTGTGATTCTCCCCTAGAGGAACAGACAAAAATCAAGTTTAAGCTCCTTCCTGCTGCATGATCCAGCCCACACGTGGGGGTGAGCAGGAAGCTCCTGCCTGTAAAAGCAGTGCCTGAGACCTGACTCAGAACATTCCACAGCGCTCAAACTTGACCAAGTGTTGTTACCCAAAAGGTCCCAACATGCAGCACAATTTTTGAAATTAAAGGCCTAAATGTGAAAATTATCTCTTATTAGAGTTCTTTTCAAATATAAAAGAGAGTTTGAGGGTATGTCCAGAGAGTTCTCTTGAGCTCGGTGTCGTTAACAGGAGTCACTGGGGTTTTTTCTGCTTTATTTAATCTCAGACAGCAGAAAAGTAAAATTTTTAATATATTTAGCTTAAATTCCTTTATTCAGAGTGGATTTTTCTTGATATTCCTTTGATATTTCATGAAGTGAAACCTTTAAATAATAATTATTGTACAAGCTCAGGTCCCTGTTCCACCCCAATGTCTCTCTAATTTTCAGTAACATTCTTGCAGTTTATTTATGTTGCAAAGCTTCCAAAGGTTTTCTGGCTGTAATTGTAGGTTGTCTCCAAAGCCCTGAGTGCAGGAGGAGAACTGCGGGCTCCTGCCAGGCTGGGGGATGATCAGGATGCCCTGAGGCCTTTATCCTCCCACCCCTTGCCTTCCTCACTCTGTGCTCTGGTTTAGAACGTAAAAAATCTGATTTTTCTTTTCCTGGCTTATGTTCATTTTTACTTTCAGTCTCTAACAATGTCATTGGAGGCTTTTTTATTAGTGTTAACCCTCAGCTGGGCATTCTCTGTCAAGTGAGCTGAAATTCAGGAGATTTCTGAGTGTTTTGGGGTGGGAAGAGGCACAGACTTGCTGGGGATCAGACAGGAGGTCAGCAAAGACGAGTGGTCATTCTCAGCTGGAGATCGATTCAGGGTAGGCTGGGAACAATTTACAAGCTGGTTTTCAAGCCTGACAAATGTGGTTTATTGTGTGTTTTGGCTGGAATGGAGGCAGGTTGAGCCACCAGTGTGCAGTTGGGGCTGGGAGCCGGAATGCGGCGAGATTCCAACCTGGTCGGAGGTTGGCTGGTGCTGGCCAGGGAGCAGGAAGGGGAGCAGGGAGCAGGGAAGGGGAGCAGGGAGCAGGGAAGGGGACAGTCCCTGCGGTCGCTGTGGCCACTGCCAGCCTGTTCCTCCCGGCCTGGCAGGGCTGGGCTGGGTGTCAGGGCTGGGGAACACCCGGGTGAGGCACCGGGACCTGCTGGGGGCTGGCAGTGCAGCCCTGGACAACCCTCAGGGCTGGGGTGTGTCAGCAGCACATCACAAACCACTCCTGGCTATTCCCGGGGTGTTCTTGCCTGCTCAGACCTGGAAAATAAAATAACTTGGTGGAGAAGGGCCTGGGGGCTCCCAGTGCTCGTACAGGGATGGGTTTGGGCTGCTTTTCTCTCCCTCCTCCACCTCTTCCCTCCTCCTTCCCCATTGATTTCTGTTTCTCTGTGGATTCCTACCTGCAAGCTGCTGTGTGCTTTGGTCAGTGTGTTCTCACCCCAAGCTTGTAGCACGTCCTCAGAGTGATGGATGGCATGGGGAATTTATTTTCATTTCTCTTGGATTGTGTCTCTGGACTGGGCAGAGGCAGCTCCGAGTGCTGCCTCTGCAGAGCAGATAAATCCACTGCTGCTCCATCTGCTGCTCCTGGGGACAGAGCAGCCACGCTTGCCTAAGACCTTCTGTGGTCGCTTTTCCTGTTTCTCTACTCTTCTCATTTTTTTCCAAATACATTCAAAGGGACTTGTGTCTGCTCAGTCTTTGGGAAGTTTTTATGCATTTAGAAAACCCCAAGCAAACATGCATCAGTTACAAATCACAGCTTTAGGAAACAAAAATAGGTCCATAGGTGTCAAAACTCTTGGCTTCGCTCCTCGTTGTTTAACCCATGCCTGCATTCCCACTTTGCTCCCCCAGCACAGCCCCTTCTTTGCCGAGCAGCTCACGGCCTTCCAGGTGTGGCTGACCATGGGCGTGGAGAACCGCAACCCCCCGGAGCAGCTGCCCATCGTCCTGCAGGTGAGTCCTGGGGCTGGGGGTCCCTGTCCGTGCCAGGGGTGTCCCTGTCTCTCCCTGTCCGTGTCTCCCCTGCCCACTCAGCCTCAAGCTGCCAAGCCGATGGCCTTCGGGAACATAAATTCCACGGGCTTCTCCAGGATGAACGAGAGCTGGGTGTGTGTTCACCAGACCCATGTGGATGAAGCCAAAGTGCTTTTCCTGCCCCATCTCGTGCCTCTGGTTGAGCCAAGCCCCTGCTCTGGTCCATGTCCAGCTCTGCTGCCTCGGGAGCCGCCGCCTCTCTCAGGGCAGCACGTCTTCATTGTCTCTCCTCTGGCATCTCTTCTGTATCCCAGCTCTGTCAGGCAGAGACTTTTATCTTCCCTGTTTTCAGAAAGTGGAAGTTACTGCAGCGTAAATCGTTTGGAAATGGCTCTTTTATCCGCCTGGCACAGCCTGGGAAGTGTTCCCTTTAATGTGGGGCTGGAGCCTTGCTGCAGGAACACAGAAACAACTCTGCAGAGCGTGCCTGGGGAACGTGGGGTTCTGTAGGCACTGCTCAGACGAGACAGAGGTCTCATGTTTAAAGGAGAGGTAAATCCAGGAAAAGCAGAACGCGGCGTTTCAGCCGATGTTTGATGGCAGGGCCAGGATTGCAGTTGTCATCTGTCAACCTGCTCTGGCCTCCCCTCCCCTGGAGTTTGTGCTGACAGAAATACAAACCCTGGCCAAGGTACCTGTGGGCTCTGCTCTACCAGCAGCACAATTTAAAGCCTTTCTTTGAAAGGAATGTGGTCCCAGTCCCTTGTACAGGGATCTCTAGGGAGGAGACTCCCCTTCCCTGTCAGCTGGGTCTGTGACTGGCAGCACCATCCATCTCTGCAAGACCAAATTTTAATTTCCTGAGTCTCCCAAGCCTTGAGAGATGAGGTGGATAAGCAGATGTGTGGTTTGTCTCTGTCACTACAATGGAAGCAGGCAGGATTTTGCTCCAGCTCCAACTTTGCTGCTTTCCAATGGATTGTTTGGCACCAGCAGGCTCTGCAGGAGCGTGACTGCAGTGGAACTGGGAGGTCACCTGGCAAAGGAACCTGTGTTCCTGCCTGGAGCAAAACCGAGCTGGGACAGCGTAATTGTTGTTACAATTATAGCATATTAATTGTACAGTGGAATAGGATTGGTTGGTAACAGGTCTGAGGATACTTAGAATCCAAGCCCAGCTGATCCAGGGCAGGAAGGGGAGGGAGTTTCAGACCCTTTTTGGGTGTCTTTTTCTTTGACCCTATGGGAGTGCTCAGACCCCGGGGAGAGAAGCCATCAGAGAGGAGGCAGCACACACAGCCCGGCCGGGCCTCGATCCCTGGGGAGATTCCCTCTCTGTGGGATCTCCTGTGCGCAGAGGGCTTGTGGAGAGCACTGCAGTCCCTGACTTCATCCTGCCTTTCTGAGGAGCTGCCTGCTAAAATATGGACTGGTACATGTAAATGATCCCCCTGTGTCCTGCTTCATCCCTAATTTGCGTGTGTGGATGTAATTAACTCCCCATTTTCCGTCTGGGAATCGTGACGGACGAATGGCGGTGACGCAGGGCTGTGTGCGTGGGGTGGCACACGAGCACTTCCATTATCCCACCAGAAGGTCGTGAATTGTGCACTGACCCCCCCATCCCCATCCAGGGCTCTGGAACGTGTGTCAGCTTGGGCTCAGGTTATTGTGCAGATCTGCTGGGGAGGAGGGAATGGGAGATCCTGCGGGACCGAGGGCTTTGTTTGGGCTGGACAATGACAAAATGGAGCTTTTCAAGTCAGACACAGATTGCTCTGGGGGAATGTCCTGTGGGATGGCAGCAGGGTGCAGCTGGGGTTTGTATCTTCACCCAGACAGCCTTTTCAGTTAGTTCCATTTCTTGACAGAGTTTGGAGTTCCTTGGTTTCTCTGCAGGCTGGAGGGTCCCAGCTGTGCCTCCTGCCCCTGCCAGGTCCTGCTGCTGTCCCAGCCCTGCCCCAGCCTCACCTGCCCTGCTCTCTGCTCCTGCTTTAATCCCAAACATCTGCCCCTGTTATTCCTGGGCTGGTTTATGAAATAGGCTGGTGCCAACTAGGGCAGGATGACCAAAATCCTTTCTCTTATGACCTGTCCTGAGATCTGAGCTCTGCTCTTCAGAGTGAAACCACAGGAGTAGTTAGCACATCCCTCTGCTTTCTTCTGGACTTTTCCTGCACCACTTCAGTATCCAATACCAGTCATCCAGAGTGTGAGACGTGAGCCAAGTAATTTAGTTATTCTTCAATATTAAACATGAAAAATAATCTAATTTCAATATGCAGCTGCAAAAACACTGAGAAGGGGATGGAATTGGGGAGGTAAATCAAGGAGTCTCTTTCCCTGAGATCCATGCTGAAGGATGGTCCTCAATTTAAACCAAGGATTAAACGTTGCATTCCAATATCTTACATCTGTTAAGGAGATTAAGAACTGCAAGTCTATCTGTTAATGTTTCACACCAGGGTAGGTATAAGCCAGTAAAGCACCACCTCATTAGCGTTGTCAGACTCCATTTTAATGAGATTTTTATTAACGACCAACATGACCTTTTGCTCCCTCTTAAGTCTCTGGCATTGATTTGCCAAGGAAAGCAAAGCCTCTTCTTGTGCTCCTGAGCTGTTGGGAGCAGTGGGAGGCTGGGCTGTTGCTGCCCTTTGGGTCCTGCTGCAGGAACCATCACGAGCTTGGCTGGGAAAGGCAGTTGGAATCCTTAAGGATTGCTGCCCTGGTGTATGGAGCAGCTCCACAGAGGAGCGTTCCTGGGGTGGGAGCCCTCGCTGGCAGAGCCCTCACGGCCAGGGTTTGTCAGTGTCCCTTCCCTGTGCTCTGCAGGCCCAGGGCTGTGTTCTCCCTGGACAGTAACCCCCATCCCTCTGCCCTGCAGGTGCTGCTGAGCCAGGTGCACCGGCTGCGAGCTCTGGATCTGCTGGGGAGGTTCCTGGACCTGGGGCCCTGGGCTGTCAGTTTGGTGCGTGGGAGCTGCACGTGGGCTCCAACACTCCCGTTCGTCTCTGCAGGGCTGATGAATACAGCTGGTGATTTAGGGAAGGGAGGTGGGGAGGATAATCCACAGAGCTGACAGATGACCGGCTCTGTGTGCTCGTGTGTGGGAAATGGAGCGAGTGTCCCTACAAGAACAGAGGTCTGTGTTAATCAGATTCATTCCCATGTTCGTTTCCAGTACAGCAAAGAGGAGTTCCTTGGGAATAGTTTAGTGTAAAATAATGGAAGGGACAAACCAGGAGGAAATATCTGGGGCAAGTAAGAAGGTTTGTCATGTAAAATAAATAGCCAAAAAAAGCATATACATTTATTATGTGTTCTTTTAGATTACTGGCTGCATCATTTTCTTCTCCTTTATCTGCTTGGTGTCTGGATTTTACAAGCTCTTCTGAGCAGGCAGCAGCTGCATTCTGCAGTTTGGAAACTGGCAGCACAGTGTGGAGCATAAATAAGAATTAAACAGAGGAGCAGTTTAAAGCACTGCCGTAAATGGAGCTGTTTGTTGATAAAAGTGATGAAGATGAAGCTTCAGCTGGTCATGGAGCAGCTCAATGATGGGGCTTTTTAGTGGTTTGCTTTACCTCCCTCCTGGAGTTAATTTCCAGTGGGAAGGCTGGAATTCCTGAACTTTGTGATGTGTTTAGCTGGGAAAGCCAACGGCCCCAGCTGAGGGAAGTGAGGATGTGGAACATAAAACAGCCCAGGCTGTGAGGAGAGAAAGCTGGTGCTGGATTAACTCAGAGTCTCCATGGACCAAATGAGTCTGAAAATACCTGGTGACATTCGAGATTAAAATGAGCAATAGACAAACACACAGGGATCCCCTCTTTGCTGGAAACGTGTGAAATTATTTTCTACCAGATTTCTCAGCTGTGTCTGTAAAGATGCTTCTTCCTGGGCCCTGCTGGGGGGGCTGAGCTGCCAACGGGGGGTTTGCTCTCAGGGTTTTGCTCATAGGGATCTGCTCTCTGCCTCCCAGGCCCTCTCCGTTGGCATCTTCCCGTATGTGCTGAAGCTCCTCCAGAGCTCAGCCCGTGAGCTGAGACCTCTCCTTGTCTTCATCTGGGCCAAGATCCTGGCAGTGGACAGTGTGAGTATTCCTGCCCCTGCCTGGCTTGTGGGCTTCAGCAGTGCACTGCCTCAGCCAGGGCTCTGCTTGCTGGGGTTTCAAATAAATAATTAAGCCGGTAAGTAATTGCAGATAAATGTGTAGAGTCGTATCTCTGACTCGCTGGTTTGTGGGTGCAATTAGTTGAGCACTATAAAATTATTAGGAGGGGTGCACACATTAATTCAGGCACAATTGCAAGTCCACATAGAATGTCTGAACTGCTGTGGATGTTGGATCTTTCCTTTTCGGGGGTTATTTTTGTACCTCACCTCCGTTTCAGTATGGAGACTAGCGCTGTCTTTGTAAAGTTTTTCCTGCTGTTGATCCAGCACGGTCAGGTTTAGTTTTATAACAGTATTTTCATTAACATCCTAAGAGGATTTGGGAAAGCAAAGAAAATGAAAACTATTCATCTTGGAGCTCTCCTGGAAAAGCTCATCTGTGGTGCAGCCGAGGCTGGTGCCTCAGCCCCAGGTGTGTGTCAGGGGCTCAGGTGTGGTTCCCATGTGGTGTCGTGCCCTCCTCCACTCCAAGAGGGCTCTCACCCCCCTGCCCCTCACACGTTCTCCCCCATGCTCTGGCATTGCCTCACTTGTTTGCAGTCTCTGCTTTACAGCAAAACACAAAAAAATTACTCCTAAATAGTGGATTTGGGTTTCTTTGTGCTGTTTCACTCACTCATTCCACCAGCACATGGTGGGAGTGGGAAGGGAGGAGGGGGCAGCCTCCCCAGGGAAGTGCTGTGGGCGCTGCTGAGGGAGGGGACAGGCAGCAGCTCCTTGCAAACAGAATATTTTCTGTAAGTTCTGAACTTGCACACCAAGCCTGCAGCCTGGTTTGGTCGTGTTGTGTTATTATTCACAGTGGAGCTGCTTATTCTGTGAGGAGGAGGGGGTGTCAGTGGTGCTGGATTCCCACATTGTTCCCAGGATCTCAGCAGGGAGGGGTTGAGTTCTGGCTTTGTGGCCATCGCCTCCCTGTCAGAGCCCCCGGAACTGGGCAGCAGAGGCAGCACAGCTCCTGAGTGTGGAGCTGGGCAGCCTCCCCTCTGCTGGTGTCCCTGTGCCTGCATTAAAGCCAAGGCGTGGTTCTGTGTGAGGAACAGAAAGTGTTGACAACAAAGCAGAGCGGGGAGAGGGAGCCTGGAGCGTGCAGTGGCACAGGAGTCGGGGAAGCCTCTCGTAGCTGCAGCCTGGCAGCAATCCAGGCCCTCTGCTCCTGGCTCTGCCAACACCAGCAGCTTCACTCTCTTCAGCACTAAAATATTCTCTTGCATCTCTGCCTTGCCATCCCCTCCCCTTTCAGCAATTAGTTCCCTCCTTCACCTTCTCCTCCTGATGAAAAATGCATGATCCTGTCTCCGGCAGAGCCGTGTCACAGGGAGCTGGTGCCAAGTCAGGGTTTCCTCACTTGCATTTTCACTTTCTCAGTGTGTATCCTCTCAGAGTGACCCCAAAACGTCAGCCTGGAGCCTGAGCTGTGTGTCAGCAAAGCTCTGTGCTCTCCTCTGAGCCCAGCCCAGGAACCTGCCTCGCACTCCCCAGGGCTGGCCAAGGCCCTGGAGCTGCTCTGCAGTCTGGGCTGGGTGTAGTGGGAGATATAAATGTTCTGAGGAGGTTTAATGTGGCACAGAGATGGCTCCTTTGACTCTTCCCCACAGCAGGAGCTCACATTTCCAGCTGCTGTTTGTGGCACTGTGGGGCTGGCAGAGGCTTCCCTGCTCCGTCCCTGTGGGGCTGTTTGGTGGCAGCCCCCAGGAAGGGCTTGAGCTTTATTTGGCTTCTCAAATGAAAACAAGATTGGAGAAGAATGGTTAAGAAACAAAACGTTTATACACCATTGGAGGAACAAATGTGTGTGTTGTGGTTCTCACTGTGGTTTTCTTGGTCTCTTTTTCAGTCGTGCCAGGCTGACCTGGTGAAGGACAATGGACACAAGTATTTCCTCTCCGTCCTGGCAGATCCTTACATGCCAGTAAGGACAAGTCACATTTATTCAGACTCTTTAGCATTTGATTCCCTTGTTTTAGCTGATGTGCTGCTGTTCTGGTGCCACGTGGGGCTGCCTCCCCTTCCAGTGGCACCCAGTGCTGTACTGGGAGAGTCACTGCTGAGCTGTGTGACAGAGGCCGCCAAACCATCCAAGGCTTTGCAAACTCACCTGGAGTTCTGTGAGCAGAGTCTCTGTGAGGGTGGGAGCTGAGGGGCTCCAGGATGGCTGCAGGGGCAGGGAATGGCCCCACAGCTTTGGCAATTCCCTCTGCAGCAGCTGGGTTCCTCTAAGGGGTGTTGGGGAGTCTCCCCAGAGCAGGGCCAGGCTGGTTGGGAGGATCCTGTGAGCAGCAGGGGAAGCGTCTGGGGTGTAACAGGGTTGACGCCAAGAAAGGGAAAAGAAAGCTGGAATTTTCTCATTCTTTTAACGTGGCACGAACTGCACTTAGGATAATGCCATGTTTCAGGAGGGGCTGTAGCTGTTCCCTGCCCTGTTCTCCAGGGAACCCTCGGTCTGTGTTGTTTTCAGGCTGAGCACAGGACGATGACAGCGTTCATCCTGGCTGTGATTGTCAACAACTACAACACTGGGCAGGTGAGTCCCAGCAGCCTCTTCCCTTCATCCTCTCCCACCTCTCTCTGCCTCATGCCTTTGCTTTGATAAAGTGTCCTGGCTTGCATTAAAGCCCAAGCCTGAACTGGGAAACACAACTAGGACGTTGTTTTTTGTTATTTCTATGTGGATTAACGGAAGAATTGGTCTGGAGATGTGACAAGGACATTCTGTACCCAGCACCTGGCAGTGGGGGACAAGGACAAGAGTCCCTCCACAGCCACTGGCACGTTGGGAAGGAAAGAGTTCCTGGTCCCAACCTGATGGCTGGGAATGGTCTGTGGAATGAGCCATGAACCTTGGGGCTCTGACAGGTGCAAGAAGTGTTTCCAAAGAGGAAAAATCAAGCTTTATGCATTACAAAAAGCATTTTAATGCTCAACTATTTAATCAACTTCTAGCTGCCTTTCCCTTCAAGCTGCTGGTACTCTGTAACAAAATCAGTCTGGAACCACTGAGTGATTATTTTCTCTCGGCTTCCTGACTCCTTCAGAAATAGTCTCCTTCTGTGGGGATGAGGTGGGAAGCTGTCATCCTAAACAAAAGCTTGGTTTGTGTTGCAGGAAGCCTGCCTGCAAGGGAACCTGATAGCGATCTGCCTGGAGCAGCTGAACGATCCCCACCCGCTCCTGAGGCAGTGGGTGGCCATTTGTCTGGGGAGGATCTGGCAGAACTTCGACTCAGCCAGGTGGTGTGGAGTGAGAGACAGTGCCCATGAGAAGCTCTACAGCCTCCTCTCAGATCCAATCCCAGAGGTAAAAATCCAGCTCTTTGGCAAACGCCCCTTGAATTGGCAGAAGGACAGAAGTTCCTACAAAGCAGGGCCTTCCAGAGCTTTGTGTTTGTGTCTGGTTCAGAGAAAGATCTTGCTGCTGTTTCTTCAAGGTGATGCAAATCAAACAAGCCCTACGAGAGGAGCTTCCAAAGAAATGCAGAGGGAGTTCACAGAGCCCCAGACCCCTGGGATCTGGGCACTGCAGTTAGGAAATGCCATGGTTTTTGCTTCCTTGCTTATCAGAAGTTGTTAAAAATGTGGTCCCAAAACTCACTGTGTGTTGCAAAAAACCCTCTAGTCTTTTTGTCCAAGTATGAAAACTCTTCTCCCCCTGCTCATTGTGAAAATGCATCTTTAATTGGCTGTGTGTTACCTTTGTGACACTCCCAGGAGAGGAGGGATTGTGCTGGGCCTGGCAGTGACTGACAGAGCCCATCAGACCCGGCACACACACCTGGGAGAAGGGAGCTGAGATAAACAGCTCTGATAACGTGCAGAGATTAGAGATGAGATGCCCCTCCACATCCAGTCTCTATTCTGCATCCTCCTCCTCTTGTCCCTGGCCCCATTCTCCCCACTTTCTGAGCAGCGTTTCTGCAGGGGTGGGGTGGCTTTCCAAATTTTTCCCTGATTTTTCTCCTTTTTTCCATCATCTACCTTCCTATAGGCCTGTACCTGAAGACTGTAGTCAGCACTCCTAAATTATTCCTGTTAATTAATATTCAAGGCAACACCAACTGGAAGAGTCACCCATGGGAAGGCCACTGAGTATTCTGGGAAATCAAACACATCCTGCATCTGTGAATGCTTAAAACTCAGTTTGCTGAGGCTGCTGGGGTTGTTGCTCCCCACGGGTTCCCTGCTCACCTACACGGGAGTTCAGGTTTCCAGAGCTCCCATTTGTGGGGATAAGTGAAATCCCCCGGCAGCAGAGGGGAGCACCCAGGGCTTTTTGTGTCCCCAGGTTCGCTGTGCCGCAGTCTTTGCTCTGGGGACCTTTGTGGGCAACTCAGCGGAGCGGACGGACCACTCGACCACCATCGACCACAACGTGGCCATGATGCTGGCCCAGCTCATCAACGACGGCAGCCCCATGGTCCGCAAGGTACGGGCAGGCTGAGGGGCTGGGTGTGCTCAGGCTCTGCTCTGTGCCTCCCACCGCTGGCCTGAGCCAACAGACTTCCAGGGAGTTTGGCTGTGGAGAGAATGAGAGAGCTCTGCTCAGTGAAAAGTCTCCCTGCCTTTAGAACCCCGGGGATGGATCACAGACTGCTCCAGAGTAGCTCTCCAGCTTTGAGTTCCTGATGCTCCATTGTACATCAATAGTACATTGAATGGTTTTTGACATTCTGGATTGTTTTTGAGGGCTGTTCTGAAGTGTCCTCATGCTTGTGTTTACTTTACTGGAACATCAACACCCTGGCAGTTGTCACTGGCATTGCAAAGATCCATTTCTGTTGTCTCGTTCCAGCATTTAATCAGTTTAATTCAAGAGAGAGCTGCGTGTCACACTGAAGGCTCGGTGAGATTCATAAATCTCTCCTTGGGAGATCATCCCTGAGCAGGGACAGCAGCCAGAGCCAGCTCTGTCTCCTGTCTGCTGTTCCCAGGGGCCAGGCAGGAGGTGCCTCCTGGAGGGGCTGAGCTCTGTGCAGGGCTGGGCAGTGCCGGGAGGGTCCGGCTGTGCCACGGGGGGCTGAGGACCCCCAGCCCTGGCTCAGCCCCTGGCTCTGAGGGAGCCACCCCTGTCCTGGGGGCTGGGGCCAGGTCAGGGCTGTCTGTGACACTGCATCAGTCTGACAGCATTGGGCAGAATCAGCCACAGGACCCCAGGATGGTTTGGGTTGGAAGGGACCTTAAAGCTCATCTCGTTCCGACCCCTGCTGTCCGTGGGCAGGGACCCCTCCCACTAGAGCAGGCTGCTCCAAAGTGGGGGGAAGCCTGTCCAGGTAGAAAAGGCTTGTGAAGAATTAAGTGTGAGACAGAGTCCTCTGGCTTTCTGCAGTTCACCCCTGTGAAATAAGGGAGAATTATCACCCTGGGTGGCCCCCCAGTAATACCAACGATACTGGTCTGTGTTTGCCTTCAGTCCCTTGTTTCTCACCTGTGTAACCATGAGATGTTTCTTGTGCTCTTTCCCCAGGAGCTGGTGGTGGCCCTGAGTCACCTGGTGGTTCAGTATGAGAGCAATTTCTGCACTGTGGCCTTGCAGTTCATAGAGGAGGAGAAGAATTACCCTCTCCCTTCTCCAGCTGCTCCAGGTGGGGGCTTGGCTTTGGGTGGACAGGAATTACTTGGGAATTATTTAAGGGGTTTTCCCAACACTGTGAGCTTCTTGCTGGTGGGGATTTCTCAAAGAGCCCCATTGTGACATGGTGAGTGACAAGGTGGGGGGATCTGGTGTCTGTTCAGCCCTGTGAGGTGTTGCACTGGAAGAAATCCATCCTCCACTGAGTCTCCACCTAAGCCGTGGCTGTAGCTCACCAGGAACCTCCTGCCCCATTCAAATGGGTTCCCTTCAGCTCAGGGCTGAAGGATATTGGTCAGGGCAGCACACAGGCTTATTTTCTTTTTCCCCTCTCAAATCACACCTGAATGTTCAGTTGGGTCACACTGACCTGGTGAAGCTCCAGCACACCATGAACCAGCCCTGCTCAGTGCTGCTGTGAGAGCCAGACAAGGAAGGCAAGAACTCTGTAGTCTGAGCCTGTGGCCCCATGCCTTTTGTTGTGTCTGTGGCTTTATGTGAGGAATGAAATGTCCTGGTGAAATTGTCACTAACTTCACCTTTTCTTCAGATTTAAACTGCAGTGGAAATCCTGAAGGATAACAGGACTGTTGCAGGATCTTGGAGACAAGACCATGTGCTGTCTCTGCACAGAGTGGTTTCGTCTCCCTGTTCTCTGAATAATTGAATCATATTGGAAAATGAGCTCCTCCCCATTTGCTGCAGGAAATAAACACTGCGTGCAGTTTATACAGTGCTTTTCCTTATCCAAAAGAATCCTGAAGCAGGACGCTCTGGAAGCATTGGCTCCCCACCACAGTGCAGCCACTCTGCAGGGCAACAGAGCAGCTCTTCTGAGGCCGTGGGACTGTGTGTGGTCAGAGTGAAATATGACTTGAAATCAGGAATGAAATTTGGTCAGGAAACCAGAATTTTCATAGCTCCTGGTGATGAGAAAATCCAGGAGGAGTCTGATGAGCAGCAGCAGAGAAGAGCCGGCCAACGCTGCCTCAGACTGTCCTGGCACAGGGGCTGGGCAGTGGCCCAGCACCACCTGCAGAGCAGAGTCACCAGAACCCCTGGGAGGCACTGGCAAGGCTGAGCTCACCTGGCCTTGTTGGATGTCCCAAACTCCCAGCCTGGACAGCAGAGACACAGGGTCCATGCTGGATCCGCTGCTGTACCTTGTTCCCTTTTAGCCTGGCAGAGAATTACACATTCTGTTCGTGTTGGTGGTGTTTTAGTTACTTACTTGCTGGGAAATGACCAAGGTGCTGTGGCTGGGTTTGGCTGCAGCCATAATTGCTCGTTTTGCCTCACAGAGGGCGGGAGCCTGACCCCGGTGCGGGATGGGCCCTGCACGCCGCGGCTGCGCTCCGTCAGCTCCTACGGGAACATCCGCGCTGTCACCACAGCCAGGAACCTCAACAAGTCCCTGCAGAACCTCAGCCTCAACGAGGAGTGTAAGAGACGCTTCAGAATTCTATTTTTCATGCCCCTTGTGCCAGCCAGGAAACATCAAGTGCAGGACAACATAGGCTGGAACTGGCGCTTCAGCCCCAATTATCCAGCTCCAAGGGCTTGGATAAGGAGCCCCCTCATAATTAGTTGTAATTTTCTGGTCATTAGTATTGATTTTGCTGAGTGTTTGGGGACCAAAAATGTGCCTTCCAGCTTCCAAGCATAAGTGGATTTTTAACTCAATCTTTTGCTTATTCTGTGTTTAATCATTCGGGATTAAAAAGGGGAATTGTGGCTTTGCCCCCTGGGTAAGGGGTTTCCTTCCCTGAGCGTGGCAGGATTTAGAAGAGGACTGTTATGTCTGGGTGAAAATTGTTCTCTCGCCAGTCCTCGTTCCAGCATCTGCTGTTTTGTCCTGGCAGCTGGAAGCTCTGTTGCGTTTTCCCCTGGGAACCTGAGCACGAGCAGCAGTGCCAGCAGCACGCTGGGCAGCCCCGAGAACGAGGAGTACATCCTGTCCTTTGAGACCATCGACAAGATGAGACGAGTCAGCTCCTACTCCTCGCTCAACTCCCTCATAGGTGAGCACAGCCCCTCCTGCCCTTCCCTGGGGTCCCCTCTTGCCCTTGTGGAAGGTTGGGGTCCTGGCTGCTGCCTGATCTTACTCCAGCAAGATTTCTCTCCCTGTTGTGTGTGGCTGGGTCGCGCCGGTGGAGGGATGGGAGTGGGAGCTCTTGGCTCCCGTTCTGAGCCTCACTGCAATCCTGTTAGGAATTTAGGCACAAAAATGTGGGGTGCCACAACAGCTTTGCTTTAAATTACCTGTAGCTTTTCAAACAATCTGAGCCATTTTGGCACGACATCACAGGCACCATGCAGAAGGACCTGGCTTTTGGAATGGCCTCCTTCCAGGGAAAGCAGCATGCACAGGGAAATGCTGGGGGAAGTCTCTGTATTTCCTCTGTAATCGGTAAATGGGCCCATATTTTCACAAGTCAGTGCAAAGCGAGTAACTCAGGGAGGAATCACCTGGGTGATAGAACTGCCTTGACCAAAGAAACATTTTCTCTGCTCTGTTTTCTAGGAGAATTAATGGTGATTTGGCTCTCCCGAGTTGAAAGATTCAGGGATTGTAATTACTGAGCCCCTGTGGCAGTTTAAAATCATGAGTTCATTAGGAACTTGATCAGTTAATTTGCTTTTGATTATCAGTAATGACACTGGATCTTCTGAAGCATGGCAGGGATGTTAGGAAATTTCTCTCCGTCTTGAGCTAGGACTTGAGTTTTCCCATTCCCACTGGTGTCTGCTTGATGGCTGGTGTGTGTCTCGCAAGAGCTGTGCAGCACAGCTGGAGAAGGCTCTGGAGAGGAGCTGGAGGTGGTGAGGGGAACCTTGGAAAGAGAGGCCAGCTCTCCAAGGCCTCCCTCATTCCTGTTCCATCAAAGAGCTCAGACCCAGCTGGAAATGCAGAGCTTAGAGAAGTGTTTAAAATTCATGACTCGCACAGAATCCCATTACCTTCCCATTTGCCTGCTGCAAGCCAGACTTTTCTCATTCCTTCTGAAGCATCACCATCCTCCAGGCCCGTCTCCTGCTCCCCAAGGAGAGATGCCACCAGCCCCAGCCACCCCCACAGCTCTGCAGCCCAGGTTAACCCCGTTCCTTAATGTCCTGACGTGCCTCAAGCTGCTGCTGCACAGCCAGCAAGGGGAGCTGGGGGAGCCCACCTGGGGCAGAGGCTTGTGGCTGAAGGAATGTTGTGCTCTACTCTGTGTCTTCTGAAAGAAGAAATGGGGCTTTGGCTCCGCAGTAACGCCTCTGCCAAGTGTCTGAGACAGCCAGAGCAGTGAAAAGGATGTTTAGGGCACGTGAGGAGACTCCAAGTGAGGCAGAAATGTGGTCTGTAAGAGTGAAGGAGAAATTTTCAGCCACAGTTTGTGTTCTGTGCTCTGCATTCCCTAAGCTGATTCACTGATCACAGAATTCCAGAATGGTTTGGGTTGGGAGGGACCCTAAAGCCCATCCAGTGCCACCCCCTGCCACGGGCAGGGGCACCTTCCACTATCCTGGGTGGCTCCAATCCCATCCAGCCTGGCCTTGGACACTTCCAGGGGTCCAGGGGCAGCAACAACCTGCTGATACTCAGGTCTTTGTTCCTCTCTGGCAGTTTTAGGAACTTGGTGTGTGAGGGATTGTTCTGGATCAGCCTCTGCACTGGCACTGAGGCATCATAGAATGTACTTCTTCCCAAAAACTTGAGGAAAACCTCTCCATTCCTCCTTGTCCCATTTTACAAACAGTTCCTTAGCTAACTGTGGGCCTAATGTCCCCATTATTGTTCCCCAAATGCAACAACACACACTCTCAGCCGAGCTCTGTGTTCTCTGGCAGCTGCTCCTTGGCCAGACAGGCCAGTACCAGGAGAGACATTCATTTCTGGCCCAGTTTTCCAGCTGGCAAGAGGCAGTTTGTGGTTAGTCAACAAAGACATCATTTTGGAAGGGAAGCTGAGCCTTGCTGCTTTTCCATACAGCCACTCATTAATCTTGGTGTCCTGGAAATGTTCAGTTTTAAGATGGGAGAAGGGATGGGGTTTTGCATACCTCGAGGCAGATTATTCATATCCAAACTGCACGATGAAAGCCTTTGTCCTACAGAGAGCTTCGCTGGAAAGATTATCTTAAGGAGTGATCAAAGAAGGAGGAAAATAAATCTTGGAGCGATGAAATGCCGGGGAATAGTTGTCTTTTCCAGCAGGAGAGGCTGGGGGTGGAGAACTGTTTGCCATTTCCCAGGATCTGCCTCAAAGTACCAGTGAGGGCGGAGGTTGCTGCAGTGAGGATGAGGAGAGCGGAGGTGGAGGTGGACAGTGAGGTGCAGGAAACAGAGTGTTGGGACAGGGGAGCCTCCTACTCTCTCTGTGTTTAAATGCACTGAGGTAATGAGAAGGAGCTGGTCAGCCAGCAGTGTTTGTGACTGGTAACAGGCACAGCAGCAGAATACGAGGATTTGGGTGGGGTTTGGAAATGGAAACTTGCTGCAGAGGCTGCTCAGAGGGGGCTGTCTCCCTCTTGGTGACGCCAGCTCTGGCCCCAGGGGTACCTGCTCTGAGGAACTTCTTTGTAACGAGCTGCTTCTGGCTTGTGTGGAAGCACGAAGAGCTCCAGCTCTGCCGCTGGAATTGCCGAGGGGTTGGAGTGAGCCCTGCAGGGCCCCGGGAGGGGTCAGGTGTGCAGGGACTGAGCTGTGCCTGCCGAGACCAGGCCATTCACCCAGCAGAGTTCAGGGAGCTGTGGGGATTTCGGGTGTCCCCTTCACCCGGCGTCCCTCCGGGTCCCTCCTGGGAAGAGGAGGGATTTGTGGGATGCTCATTTACGGAGCAGGTGCGGTTGGCACTGATGGAAAGCAGCTCCCCGAGTCCTCGTGGCTGTTCAGCCTGAAATATTTCAGCTGCGTTTCCCTGCACCTGAAGGCTCCATTCCCTGTCCCTGTGTGCCTGTCTGAGGGCTCCATTCCCTGTCCCTGTGTGCCCATCCCAGGCTCCATTCCCTGTCCCTGTGTGGCTGTCTGAGGGCTCCATTCCCTGTCCCTGTGTGCCTGTCTGAGGGCTCCATTCCCTGGCCCTGTGTGCCCATCCCAGGCTCCATTCCCTGGCCCTGTGTGCCCATCCCAGGCTCCATTCCCTGTCCCTGTGTGCCCATCCCAGGCTCCATTCCCTGTCCCTGTGTGCCTGTCTGAGGGCTCCATTCCCTGGCCCTGTGTGCCCATCCCAGGCTCCATTCCCTGGCCCTGTGTGCCCATCCCAGGCTCCATTCCCTCCCCAGGAGCTGGCTCGGGGCCAGGTTAGCAGCAGCCCCAGAGCAGCCACTGGTCTGGTTTGGGAAGCGGAACTGCCCCATCTGTGGAGGTCGGGGCTTGAAATCACTGCAGTGATTTTTACAGGGGATTGGAAAGAAACCCTGTCCCAGCCTGGCAAATCAAAGTGAATAAATGAAGCCATCAGCAGTCGGGTGTGCATCCGCTGTGGCTCTCCCTGGAGCTGCTGGAGCCTGGCCCGCCCTCGGGGCTTGCAGGTGAAGTGAACCCCACGTGTGCAGGGAAAATCAAACTCGGGGGAAAGGCAGGCAATTTATTTTTGACATTCTGAGCAGAGAGGGATAATTTTGTAAACATGAGTCCACGCTGCAAGGGGCACTGAACTGGCTGGGAGTCGGTGTCACTAATTACAGAGCTGTCTGCTTCGATTAACGCCCGCCCCTGCTCGGCTCCTGGTTTGCATCTCGAGGGCAGTTTGGGCATTGGAGTCCTAAACGTGAAATCGAGCTGCTGCTCCTCCTGCCACCTCTGCTGCCCCCCTTATCCCAGGGACTGGAGCTCAGGATCCGACAGGGAGCTGTGTCAGGTGTGTCTCTCCTGCGTGACCAGCGCTGACAGTGGGGCGGTGGCAGCGGGAAGGAGCAGCCTTGGGAGCACCAGCCCTGAGCCCCAGGTGCCTTTGCAGAAATTCCCTGTGTTCTCCTCAAAGGCTGCCAGGTGAAGGGGGAATTGCACTGGCACAGTTCTGCTTCAAATCTGGCTTTTCCCTGACACTTAGATGTATAAAAAATGTCGCTGGGTTTCTCTCTCCGTGAACGAGGTGGTTATCAGAGCCCCTGGGAAATCTGCTGGGTGCCCCCCTCACTCTTCCTCCTCTCCCTTTCCTTTTACTCTCTTTCAAGGGCTTTAAAAGAATTGAAGGCATGCAGATTTCCCTCCGGTCCTTATGTAACAGGCTGGAGTGTGGGAGGCAGAGCTCTGGGCACGGCTCTGGGCACACCTCAGACATTACCTGGCTGCTGCTTCATGAGCTGAGCCTTTTTTCCTCCCACACCTTGTAGCACTTTGCCTCTCTCCCTTCTTGTTCTTTATCTCCCCCCCGCCCCACCCCGTTTTTCTTTCCTTGGTAATAGAAGCTTGCAGGATTTAACATTGTTATATATTTACAGCCTTTGCAATTTTACAGTATTATATAAATATTATACAATATTACATAAATATATGTTTACAGCCTTTACAATTTACAGCCTGATAACAATTTACATTGTGACAGGTTTTACAGCCTTGCCAGTGCCTAAAGGGGCTCCAGGAGAACTGGAGAGGGGATTTACACAAGGGCCTGGAGTGCCAGGACAAGGGGGAATGGCTTCCCACTGCCAGGGAACAGGGTTAGATGGGATATTGGGGAGAAATTCTCCCACTCTGAGGGTGGGGAGGCGCTGGCACAGGGTGCCCAGAGGAGCTGTGGCTGCCCCTGCATCCTTGAAAATGTCCAAGGCCAGGCTGGAATAACCTGGGAATAGTGGAAGATGTTCCTGCCCATGGCAGGGGGTGGAACTGGATGGGCTTTAAGGTCCCCCCCAACCCCAGCCATTGTGGGATTCTCTGGTTTGTCAGGCCCTGTCTCTGCCTTGGGAAGGTTGGGATCAGCTGCAGGAGCCCGTGTGGGTCACCCCCAGCACATGAACAGCGTGGTCCAGGTGGTCCCTTCATAAACACTTGTGAGATTTCCAGGTGCAAATTCAAGCAAACGTCACCTGGAACATCCTTTGGATGCCAGGTGGGAGAGGGAGACCCTTTGCAGGTGGGGTGAGAGGGAGGGGTTGGGTTATGGGTGTTGCCTTGGCCCTTTGCAGAGTGATTTGTCCCAGTCTGGGCACGTGGGGCAGAGGAAGGTTCCCCTTTCAGACGAGCATCCCGAGGGCTGCTGTGGGCTCCTGGAGCCTGCTGCTGCCCTCAGCCAGTGCTCAGAACTGCTCTGTCCCAGTCTGCTCTGCTGGTTTAGGGATCAGGTTTAGCTCTGCCAGGTGAGGAGCTGCCTGGTGACCAAGGAGCCCTTTCCTCCCAACTTTGTTTAGATGCCTCCAGAAACACGAGAGGAAAATCAGTAACAGCTTGATCTGTCATTTACCACTGATTGTGACTCATCTGAAATCTCTGTTTTAGCTCCTTTTTTTTTGTTAGTGCAACCACTTTAACATTGTCCAAATGGCTCCACTCCCAACCGGGGCGTTGCACGATCAGACACCGGCAGGGTTCGGAGGCAGAATAACAAATTCTCGCCCAAAAGCAGCAAAATAAAATGTTCACAGAATTTTGTCAGTTGTTGCAAATGCTTATTAATTTGATTTGTACTTTGAATCTGTCAGTCCCTTCTGCTGAAATACCAAACAGCTGATATGCTCATTAAATAACAAATTGGAGGAATTGATACAAATGTCAATAGGAAAGACTGAGTTGGACTCGCTGCTTCCCAAAGGCTCAACTCCTAAAGCTTTGCTTTAAACGTTTAGTAAACTTGTAGAGTGTAAAAACCCCTGAACAATTCAATAAAAATAACCACAACAATGTAAGGCAGTAACTGTGGGTTTATACCATTAAGTATTTCAACTCAGGAAACCCAGACATTATCCACTTGGCCTTTCCAGGTGATTTGCTTCAGGAGCCTGGAAAAGCAGGAGCTTGACTGGAGATGATTTAGGGAGTCTTTAATTTATTTTTCTTCCTCCCACTTCGATTTCACAAGCCCTTGCAGAGTTCACAGACAGGCAAAAGGGAGACAAAATGCCCACGTGGGGTGTTTTTGAGCTCCTCTCTTGATGTTCCCTGAGATGTCATCGGGTTGTTTGGAGTTCTAATGAATTTTCTCACAGCAGATCAAAGAATTGGAGTTGATGGATTGTCATGTGCTGCAAGGCTTTGGGGTTTGTTGTGTTTTTTATTATTTTAGGTGTGAGTTTCAACAGTGTTTATACTCAAATTTGGAGAGTGCTCCTTCACCTGGCTGCCGACCCCTACCCCGACGTGTCCGACCTGGCTATGAAGGTTCTCAACAGCATTGCCTACAAGGTATGTGCCTATCCCTGCTCACCTGTGCCTGCCAGGTGTTTGGATGTGGATTTTTTCATGCTTAGGCAAGGCTTAGGCAGACTGACCTGGATGGGTCCGTTGGAGGGCTCTGCCTTTTGCAGAAGGAGCTGTTAATGCTTCACAATGGTAAACTCTGCTCTGAACTCTTGATCAGGTAAAGTGAATAAATGGGGGAGGGCCCGGGGTCGTTTTAGGGTATAAATTAGCTGCAGACCTCGGACAGTAGGTCTGGTTTTAGAAGTCTACTTGTCTAGATCAGTCCCTGGGATAAACCTTAAGTATCCTTCATTAAATTATCCGTTTGCAAACTGATTTAGATAATGCAAGTGGGACTGGCCTGCAGACTGAAGCCACAACGGCTCTCCAACCCAGGTGAACTAGTACATGTGAGTCAGCATGCAGACCCCTGCCACTCCTCACCCCAGCCCAGGCTGGGTGCCTAAACCTCCATCCTCATCCCATCTCATCCTGGGGGTGACAAGATGTCCCTGGAGGTGCCGCCCCTGGGGCAGCCAGCACCTTCCCCCCGCCCGGGCCAGGCCACCCCAGGACCTCTTCTCACCCCGTGCGTCCCCTGGCTGGGCACAGAAAGCTCTGTGTGAACCTTTCTGGCCACTCAAGCATCCAGACCATGAGCCATTGCAGTGGGAACTCTCTTACTGGGCCTTTCCAGGGAATAATCCCAGATCCTCAGCCTGGGGCTGCGGAGCTGAGGCTGCAGTAAGAGATGCCAGCATTGTGCACTGCCATCCTAATGCCTTAGAGATCTCTGCTTCGAAATCACACTTTCTCTCGAGACAGTAGTTACTGACTTGAACTCGGATTTGTTTGAAGTGCACGTGCCAGTGAGTGGTAAGGGCTGGGTTTGGGACAGAGAATTCTCCTGGCAGTGGGGGCAGCAAGCTCAGCCCTTCCCTGGTGAGACAGGGGTACAGCAAATGACAGGCTGGAGATGCCAAATGAGGGGAAGAAGGAAAGGAAAAGGTGGAAGATTTTCCTCTCTCTGCTCTAGATGCATGAAACTATTTCAGTTCTGTGTTTGGAAGGCTCTTTGCAAAATGGAATGTTGCTCCTACTATTAAAAGGGATATAAAGAGGAACAAGATCTGCTTTTCCTGACTTAGATGTGCTTTCAGGAGTTGCTCCCCGGCCAGCGGAGAGGTGGATCCATATCGATACTGATATCGATGCTGCTGTGCCAGCAGGAACTGTGATCATTCCCTTGTCATATCCCTAGGGAATATTGTGACTGATGGGGGGAATTCTGTGTTGACTCTGACAAGTTTGGGCCTGGCTGTGCTGGTGCTCACCCGAGTCCCAAAGCTCACGTGGAGGGTCTCGTGCATCTCACGTTGCGTGGCCGGGCCAGCTGCTCTGCCCCTGCTTCCTGAGGCAACGGCTCTTCCAACGGGCTTGGAAAAGAGGAAGCATTCCCATGTACAAGGATTTTTATCTGGGGATGCTTCAGCGAACAAAACTGGATTGTTCTTTGCCTTAGCCTTGAGATCCATGAGGAAAGCGTTCAGTCCTGGGCTCGTGCCGCGGCTCGGGCGCTGCTGCGCATGTCGGGGGCTTTGCTTTGGCCAGGACCACCTGCCTTGGGTGGCTTCTAACAAGGCTTTCTAAGGAAAACAAAAACTCCCAAAACACAAACCAGCCAACCTGTTAACTGCCCACCACAGTGGGCTTTAAGGCTCAGATCCTGGTCTGGCCTTTCCTGGTCCCATTCTGGCCGTGCCGTGAGCGGTGCTGCAGGACCACGGCCGAGCTCGAGGCTCTGCTGGGAGCTCAGGCAGGAGCTGGCCGGTGTCTAATGCAAATCAGTGACAATTAAATCTTTGCTACCTGTGTCCTGAGACCTTTCCTTGGTGCTGATGCAGCTTTGTTGGATGTAGAAGGGAGCGCTGGGCGCTGCCGTGGGCACTGCTCCTCCCCAGTGTGTGCAAGCACTGCCCGCTCTGGGCTTGAATTTTATCAGTGAATGCAAACAAAAATTGTTTATCTTGCTTAAACAAAAATACTGCTTCAGGTGATGTAAAGCACTTGAATGTTCCAGGGGTTTAATATTTTGGTTTAATTACTGTAAAATTCAGGGAAGGAGAGGCTTTATTTTGGAGCTGGGCCAGCTGAGGTTTTCTTCCATTGGCACAGTTGAGCAGAACGCTGCGGTCTGGGGCACCTGGCTGGGGCTGGGGGCTTCAGTGGGAACAGCTGGGCAAACTGTCCATGGGCTTCCACCTCTGGAGAGTACTGGGGGACTAAATATTGCAGAACCATGGAATGGTTTGGGTGTAAAGGAACACTAAAGCCCATCCAGTGCCACCCCTGTCATGGGCAGGGACGCATTCCAGTATCCCAGGTGGCTCCAAGCCCCGTCCAGCCTGGCCTTGGACACTTCCAGGGATCCAGGGGCAGCCACAGCTTCTCTGGGCACCCTGTGCCAGGGCCTCCCCATCCTCCCAGGGAAGAATTTCTTCTCAGCATCCTGTCCAACCCTCTCTGGAGACATTCCAAACCCCCCTGGACATGTTCCTGTGTCACTTGCTCCAGGTGGCCCTGCCTTGGCAGGGGGGTTGACCTGGATGATCTCCAGAGGTCCCTTCCAACCCCACTAATCTGTGATTTTGTGATTGTTGTTATCAAACGAGACCAGACCGTCCTGCTCAGGGTTTTTACCAGAGCCAGGGCTGTGGATCCGTTTCTCCAGAAGGGCTCCCGGCTCTGGGGCTGTGCTGGGTGTGAGCAGCCGGTGTGTGGGCTGCCCAGGCGTGCAGCCTTCCTGCAGGGAATCTGCTGCTGCTTCACTCCCCAGGCTCATTAGGCACTGCTGGGCCTCACCCAGCCTGCGGCTGGCTTGGGATTTATGTTTATGATGCAGATGGGAATGGTGCAGTTCTCCTTCCCGGCCTGAGCCTTGGAAAACGCCCAAACCTGCTTTTTGTGAGCACCAAAACAAACAGCCACCACTGACCCATGTCCCCAGGTGCCACATCCACATGGCTGTTAAATCCCTCCAGGGATGGGGACTCCACCACTGCCCTGGGCAACTGTGCCAGGGCTGCAGAGCCCTTTCAGGGAAGGAATTTTCCCCAATATCCAACGTAAACCTCCCCTGGCACAACTTGAGGCCATTTCCTCTCGTCCTGTTGTCCCCTGGGAGCAGAGCCCGACCCCTCCTGTCAGGGAGTTGTGCAGAGCCACAGGGTCCCCCCTGAGCCTCCTTTTCTCCAGGCTCAGAACGTGTGTGATTTATGGTCATGAGGTGTGAGGGAAAGGCTGGTGGCTGTAGGGAGCCCTGGACAGCTGAGGGGACCCCAGCCTGTCCCCCTGCCCTGTGTTTGGGGTGCTGGGGCAGGTGCTGGCTGCAGCTGGCTCGGGGAAAGGCTGGGTGTTGCTCAGAGCCATTCCCTGCAGGCAGCAAAGGCGCTCCCGGGTAGGTGTTTCTGCCTGCCCGAGCAGTGAGAGCACCTCGTGTGTTGGGAGCAGCACGGGGGCTTTATTTGACCCCTCACCCCATAGAGAGCTCCCTCCCTGCCCCGGGCTGGCCGTGCCGGGGCCGTGTCCGGCTGGTCAGGCTCCGTGTGTTCTCCCCAGGCCACGGTCAACGCCCGCCCCCAGCGCATCCTGGACACCTCCTCGCTGACCCAGTCGGCCCCCGCCAGCCCCACCAACAAGGGGATGCACATCCACCAAGTGGGGTGAGTCCAGCCCGGCCTTCCAGCACCTTCTGTGGGGTGGGGGTGGGTGCTCCCTGCCCGGCCCCATCCCGGGGAACTGCCCCAGGGATGGGGAACGTGGCTCCTGGTGTCAGCTGGGGTGAGGAGTCCAGAAAGGAAAGCTCTGGGAAAAGGTGGGGAGTTTCTTCCTGGTTTCCTTTAGGGCAAAGAGTAACAAGCCCCGCTGGGTACGTAAAGGTGAACTGAAAGGAAGAGCTGGCTTTGGCTGCTTTTACCTTTCCTGAGCTGTGGTGCCCAAATTCCCATCGACGTCTGAGCTGGATCTGCTGCCCTTGGAGCTGATAAAAGCCGGGGTTAACTGATGGCCAGCACACCCTGCCCAAACTGCAGGGAAACTGAGAGTGCTGTGGGCAAAGCTGGGGGCTGAAAATGGGATTATTTCCCAAAGCTCCTCTCCAAGAGAAAACACCACACGTTAGATCTGCTGGTATAACCAGTGTGCACCAGTAAGAGTCCAAGTTGGAACAGAGGGGCCAGTTTAAATTCAAATGGTTTGAAGCTTCAGTCCCCCCACGGAAATGCAGTGCCTGGTCAGGGTGACTTAGGTCAGGCATCACACATTCCCAGAACGTTAAGGTTCATCCCCTCAGTCTAGGGTTGTCACAGTCAGGGTTCACTCTTGGTTTGGGGTTGGTTTGGCCTTTGGAGGGGATGTGGGAATTGTGATGTTTCTTTAGAGGAGGCACCTCAGTGAAACACAAATCTTGTGAGAAAGAAACAAAGTAAAAATAACATAATTCACGTGCAAAGGTCTCGTGTCCAGCGATACCCAAATCCTGCCCCTCTGTTTTGTCCCTCAGAGGGTCCCCTCCGACCACGAGCACGAGCAGCTCCAGCCTGACCAACGAGGTGCCCAAGCAGCCGGTGAGCCGGGACCTGGCGTCCGTGCGCCCCAACGTCACCAACGTGGGCGTGCAGTACACCCCCCACTCCCACCAGTTCCCCAGGACAAGGAAAATGTTTGACAAAGGCCCAGAGCAGGTAAGGAGACTTTCCTGTCAGCTCTGACAGCTTCTCCCCACTGGGGTTTGTCCCACATTCTGTTGGTTGTGGTTTATTTCTGTGCATCCCTCGTTTGCTTCCAGCTGCTGCTAATCCAGATTGGCTTCCTCTAACCAGCCAAATAAAAATTGATTAATTTATTTTCTTCAGGATAAATCGTGTTTTACAGCTTTTGATAGGGCATTATTCACTGCTGCCACTAAGCAATGTGTCTAATCAGAGTCCATGGCTTACTCTTCTGTAAACATTTGTCTGCCTGAGTGATAACCCAGAGTCAGTCCCTGACCCTCGGGGGCTGCTCTCCAGCCCCGGCAGAGCAGGACAAGGGACAGCTCTGACCACAAGGAGAAAGTGCTGCAGCCGCAGCAGCCACGCCTTCCCTTCTCAGGGCTCTGGCAAGCACCAGCCTGGATCGTATTTCTGAAAGCCTGGCTGAAACCTGAGGGAATGGAGCAGCTTTTCCCTCTTCCCTTGGGGTGTCCCGTGCTGTGTGACAGACGCTCACCCGCGCGCACCTTGGCACGAGCTGTGTCTGCAGCCTGAGTCATCCTCGCTGCTCCCCACACCACATCCTGGGGAGACTGTGACAAAACTCCTCCTGGGACCTCCCTGTGGTGCCATGGGGCTGCTCCAGCCCCGATCCCTGCGGCTGAGGGAACGTGCACCTTTCCAAGAGTGACTGTAACACCTGATCCCAAAGGCGGGCGCGCCGAGTTTCCTGTCCTGGGCAGTGTGTTTGGGGTTTGCCTGCCTGGCTGCTGCAGTGGGGGCGTCCCTGGGGGTGTCCCTGGGGGCGTCCCTGTGCCCTGCAGGTGGGTCAGCCCTGTCCCCTCCCCACAGACAGCCGATGACGCTGACGATGCCGTGGGACACAAGAGCTTCATCTCGGCCGCGGTGCAGACGGGGTTCTGCGACTGGAGCGCCAAGTACTTCGCCCAGCCCGTCATGAAGGTAACTCTGGTGGCCTGTGCTGGCCCCTGGGCCCTGCCCTGCCCCTTCTCCCTTCCCTTTCCTGCCATCTGGGGAGGCAAAGGGATGGATTGCCGTACATCGTGCTGCTCTGGGGAGCTGTGGGACCCCCTGTCAGTGAGAGGGAAGAAGTGACCAGAGGGAGCAGAAGGGTCAGTGAGGGTGGGACAGTGGGGTATGGCCAGGGACAGAGCCCAGGGGAAAAGCTCTGCTCCCCATGGAGCACAATCCACAAAGAATGTAGGAATGAGGAGAGGTTCTGTATCCAGATCCCCCAGTTTTGCCTGGTTGCACTGCAGAGTTGTTCCATCTGAAGTGCTGTGCTTCTCTACGTATGGAAAATTTCATTCTAGCTAAAAATAATTGGTTTTTAAAATAAATAAACGGAATAAGGAAGGCCCTTTTTTCCAGAAAGGGCAGTGAGAGGCTGGAGAAAGGAGAGATGCTGTTTTCTTTCTGACATTCCAGCCGAATCTCCTGGCTGTGGTAAAAGAGGCAGAGAAATGGTGGAAGGAGGCTGCCCTGGGGGAGGCCACGGTGCCCCAGGGGCAGCAGGACAGTCCCTCTGCCTCACTGTCCTCAGGTGGGAATTGGGAGCTGTGCTCTGCTTCCAGTGCAGACCCCTTTAACTTACAGAGGACAAAGTGAGAGTGGCTGGATGCCCACGAGTGCCTGGGGGAAGCTTGGGGAGCATCATTGTTGGGTTTTAAAGTTTAAAAAAATTTAAGAAGTTGTGTTATGGCGAAGAATAAGGGTGCTAATGACGAATCTGCATCCAGGCTTCTTCAGACGTGACTTGTTTGGGTAACTAAATTATCTCCTGAAGTGAGAGAGAAACTGAAGCCTTGTTCCAGGAAAAACCCAAACCAGAGCTCTTAAGAGATGGGCAAAGATCATCAGTGACTGGAAAGAGAGGCTGTTAAATTCCCAGAATGCTTTAGCTGTTAAATTCCCAGAATCTTTTAGCCAAAGCTCAGGTTTCAGGTTTAAGTATGGAGCAGGACAAGCAGTAAATCTCCCTCATTAAAGGAAACCTTCAGGTGCTCTGGGAGTCTCAGGGAGCCCAAACGGTGTCAGGACTTTGAGCTCCATCTCTTGGAGAGATTGCGGTGCCTGGCAGGGACAATGCCCAGGCTCCATTAACGCCTCTCCACAGCGGATGTTTGTGTCCAAGCACCGCCGTTGAGATCGTGAGAATGAGGAAATTGTGTGGTTTTAGTGCTTCCTCATCCAGGAGCTGGGGCTGAGCCATCATCACCACTCTCCTGGAATGTGCAAGTGTTGGGGTGAGGTAATTGCCCAAGTTTAAGGATATCAGAACAAGTCAGGTTCTTGATTTCCAGAAGGAATCACCAGTGAAGTGATTGCCTGACGCTTCCTCAGCTGCTGTGAAATTCCCTTTCTGCTGAAACCACCGAGTAATTCCTCAGGACACATCTGGGATGTGGGGCTGGGCTGGCTGGCCAAGCTTCAACCAGGGCTTTTTCTCCTCAAGATGAGTTTCAGTGTCTTGATTCAAGTCCAGACCAGAGCACAAGAGGAGGAAGATGATGTTTGAGCTCTTAGTTCTTATTAAAAACATTTATCTGCTCCTTAAGGAAAGCTCTTCCCAGGGAAGAGGAGTGTCTTTATTAATGAAATAAATCAGAGTAGGCAGCCAGGCACGGGCAGGGGCAGTGAGCACATGGGAAGCTCTGTGGAGGGGTGGCTTTACTACTATTTCCTGCACGTAAAATAGACTAAATTGCTTTAGGGGAGGCAGTAAAAAACGTGGAGCATTCCATACTAATTCACAGGAGCAAGGGAGGGGAGGCATGGAAATGGGGGTTTCCTGGAGCCCCAGAGTGCTCCGTGTGTCCCAGGGAGCAGGAGCAGGGCACAGCCCTGATTCTGGCAGGAGCTCCTTGAGTGTCTTGGGCTGGGATTCCCCCTGCTTGGGGCTGAGCTTCTGACCATGAACTGTCCTCACCAGCCATGGGTGAAGCTGGAACAGAACCAAATCTGTGTTTTCTGATCAAACAAGGGAGAGAATTGATTTCCATGTTACTTCTGCAAAGCAGCTTCGAAAGGCCAAGGAGAGGAAGTTTTCTGCAGGGATTATTCTGTCCTAACAGGGAATTATAGGTAACTCTGGAATTAGACTGGCTGGTGTGTGTGCAAGGCACAGGGAGAAATCCCTCTGTGAGAACTTTCTCTGAGGTTTCTTGGCTGGAAATCAGGGCTGACAGCTCGGGTGCTGCCTGAGTTTCCATGGAGTCTCTGTTCCTGCAGTCCCTGTTCCTGCAGTGACAGGAACAGTCCTGGCTGGTGGCTGCTGCTTTTTGGGAGCTTCAGCCTCATGAAAAAGGCAAAGAGTAAAGTGTACCAAGTACTGATGGAAAAAGATGACATTGATGCTTAATTCCAGCCGTTCTTTTGGAGCTGCTGCCTGCCTTCATAAACAGGGAAAGACAAGACAACTGTTCCTGTAATGAATAAACATAAAATGTCTGTGAGTGCATCTTAGTCATATTTAATTTATGAATTTAGTTTTGCTTCATGGACCTTGCCCTGAGAATGCTTTCACTGGAAAGACTGAGGGATTAATTTGCAGTGTAAATCAGGAGCTCCGTTTCAAGCCATCATTCCAGGTTTGATTTATTGATTATCTAATCAAATAAACGGAGAAAGAAAATGCTGCATTGTAAATTCTCCTTGTGCCAGGAAAAGCAGGTCCCTACCCCGGCTCTGATCTCTGTAAAAGCTTTTCCTCTTCCTGCAGTCCCTCGTGGCACAGGGCTGTTCTGGGAGCCACGGGGCGCAGGAAAGCCTCGGTGCCAGCTGTCAGGAAGTCCTGAGTCAAGGAGAGCGGGAGCCAGCATCTGTTACTGCCAGGGCTGGCAGAACATGCAGGCAGGAGCTGGGAAGGATCCTGGAAGGTGAGAATTACATAAGGAGCCCTTCCTGAGAAATCCCTGCCGGAGCTGCTGCGCTGTGCCTTGGTCCTTGGTCGAAGTCCTGGGAGAGGAGTGAGATCCTGCAACTGCTGCAGGAATGGTAACCAGGGAAAACTGGATTTACCTCTGGAGCCAAGTGCCAAGTCCTCCCTGCTCCCCTCCTGGCACCCACTGCCACAGGGAGAGGGAGAGACACAGGTCAGAGAAGGAAAACTTTGCTGGGAGGGCTCGGGTGCTCACTGGTTCCTGTGTGGTGGGAGCTGGAGCCCTGGGGAGCGCTGGAATGTCATGGTCCCCACCCTGCAGCTGGAGCGTGGCCAGGGGAGGGAGCAGGGCTGGGCTTCAGTTTTCATTGAGCCTTCCTCCCTCCTGGCAGGATGATCCCCAGAGCCCCACAGGGGATGGATGTGGGGGCCGGGACAGCCTTTACCTGCGTGCTCTGACTCTGCACTGGTGCTCCAAGGGCTCTTCCCTGGGCTTTCTTTAATTTATTCCCAGAGAAGCTGGATTTTCATTAAGGTGTAGGTGTCATCTCTCCCCTCTCAAGTTCCTTTGATGTATTTTTGCTCAGGTTTGTTTATTGCTTTTCATTAGGGGTCGTTTGTCATTGCCTTTCTAATAGGTGTTGTGCTGAAATAAAGTGCTTTTTTTTTTTTTTTTTGCCAGGAGGAATGGTGGAGGGTGGGCTTCTTGTTTTTTATTTATTTTAAAGAAGCAGAAGTCCGGGTCAGTAACAGCTGTTTTCCAAAGGATAGCGTGGTTTGAAGGCAGTGTTTGTAATAGTGACAGATGATTTAAGGACTTTCTTATTCAGGGAAAATAGGGTTTGTTTGTGGGGTATTTGTCTTCCTTCTCCAAGAGTTTTTCCTTTGGAACAACCGACATCAAAGGGAGCTGGGTCAGAATCCTGTAGCTCAGCTTCTTAACCGATCCAAGGATGGTTCTGGAGCAGGGGAATCTTGGATAGTTTTTTAAGTGTGAAAAACACCTCATATGTAGCTCCTGCCATGGTTTGGGGTGAGATCTTAGGAGTTTATTCCTTTTGATCCTGTGCTGTGACCAAGGGTGGGAATACCCATGGTGGGAGCAGCACTGGGGCTGCTCCATCCCAGGCTGGAGCTGCTGAGTCCTGACCTGGCCTCCTCCCTGGTGCACAAGTTTTGTAGGGAAGCCATGGAGTACAGAAACTTGGAGCTGTGGGGTGTGAATAAATATCATCAAATGGCTCAGAGTGGCTGTGCCTGCAGGGCCACGCTCCAGTTTCGGGGGGAGTTTTGTGTAGAATCAAAGCCAGGTGACACAGGGGCATTGATTTCCAGAACAGGGAACCAAAACAGGGGCTGTTCCTGGTAAATGGTGGAGAGAACCTGAGCATCCCGGGGATTTGGGAACGTAGCCGTGCCCTGCTCAGCCAGCAGTCCTTGATTAGCAGGGAAAGAAAGATTTCAGTGTGTTCTGAGCTGGCTGTACCAGGGCTGTGCTCCCTCTTTGATCTCGGGGTTGCTACGTGATGCTTTTCAGCTGAGGAGAGTTAGGAGAGAAATCTGTGTTGTACCGAGACCAGACCTGCAGCGTTCAGAGGGGACAGGAGCCACGGACACTGTGGCATCGCTCAGCTAATTCCTGGAGTTCTGGTGGTCACTGGTTCTGTTTGTGTGGATTCCTGTCCTGTGCAGATCCCTGAGGAGCACGACCTGGAGAGCCAGATCCGCAAGGAGCGGGAGTGGCGCTTCCTGCGCAACGCCCGCGTCAGGAAACAAGCCCAGAAGATCATCCAGAAGGGTGAGTGGTTCCCTTTTCAGGACACTGAACTGTAAAACCCCAATTAGTGATGATCCCAGTTAGTGGTGACCCCGTGCAGCCCCTCCCAGTGGTGCCTGTTCCCTCCCGGTGTGGGGCAGCTGCTGCTGCAGATGTGTCACTGGTGCTCCCCCACCTTTCTGTTCTCAGCTGCTGGGCTTGGTCACCAGCTCAGGTTCTGTTTTTAAAGGGGAGGAAGGCGGAATGCTGGAGGATAAACTCCAGAGCTGCAAGCTCAGGGTTTGATGTGGGACAGACACGGTCATGGCAGACCAGCCCTGGAGCTGCTGGACCTCTCCCCCCAGCTCAGGAGACACCCCAGGGATGTCTCTCACGTTCCCTGCTCTGCTGAGCTCTGTAAATGATTGTTGGCTCCTTATATCCCATTTTATTTGGAATATTCGTGCGTGTGGTTTGTGTGTGCTGCTCCCAACGTGCCTCAGGTCCGTGCTGCGTCAGTGGGAGCTCCCCAGGAACCTGGGATTGCATCTTTTTAGGGCTCTCTGGGGCAGCCTTGAGCTGGGATTCTCTCAGCACAGGAATTTATTCGAATAAAGTGGAACCTAATGAAGCTTCCTGAGGAATTTGCATTCCTCGGTTATCCCTGCCTGTGTGCCCTGAGCAGCAGAAGCTGGGGAGCCACAATTCCAGGAGCTCCTGGTGTCCTCCTGGCAGCATTCCTGGGAGCAGGTCTGAGGGTGGGGGCTGCTCCTCCCCAGGGATGCTTTTCGAGGCACACAGAACTGGAAATCCCAGTGTGCTGAAGGAGAAGTGCCCGGGGCTCAGCCCTGTCGTTGGGAGGCTGCTCCTGTGCGTGCAGTGTGGAGCTTCACGCCGGGAAACTGCGCAATATCATCAGCCAGAGAAACAGAGAAATGATCCTGGAGCCCAGGAGATGGCCCGGGAGATCTGTTGGAATACAAAGAAGGGGATTTTTTTATGCTTGCCTGGAGAAGTTAAATCTCTTTCTAGACAGTGTTCATATTTGGTTGCTTGACCTGAGTGACTAAAATGCCACTATTCATTAAAAAAATAATGAAAATGTGAAATATTAAAAAGAATTAAAATAGACTTACAAGCTTTTAATGAAAATTAGATTCAATGGATGCATTCTAAAACAAACTCGAGCTGAATGGATGTCTCCTGGGCTTGGGGGTTTGTGTGATGAATTCAGAGAGTGCCAAAACCCGGCAGTGTCAGGGGTCCCAACACTGTTTGTGAATAGCAAACTGCTCTGAAGACAAGATGGGAAAAGTCTTTACCCGTCATTTTAAGGTCTCCGTGGAAAATACATTTTTCATTTGCAAATTAACCTAAAATTTAAGGGAACTGAAATGGAAGGTTAAATAAATAATCTACGAGCTACAGTGAAATGCTGTATTTTAAATTGAAAAAAAAAAGGCATTTTCATATTTTATATTTTGAAGAAATAGCGTTGGTTTTTCCCTCAACGCAAACTGGCATTTCCCTGGGTTTGGCTGTGCTTGTTCTCTGTGGTTGCCAATGTGAAGGGTGAAGGATTTGTCACCACAGTTCTTGGTTTGTACCTCAAGACC
>VZTE01002025.1:137837-158196 GCA_013397775.1 Eulacestoma nigropectus | reverse complement strand
CCGGGGGTGTCCTGGTGGGAACTGGAGCAGGGGGTGACCTGTGGCACTGGGGCTGCCCCAGCCCCGTCCCTGGGGGGACATCCCAGGTGTGAGCTGAGCTCCCTCCTGTCCCGCAGGCATTTCCCGGCTGGACGATCAGATCTTCCTCAACAGGAACCCGGGCGTCCCCTCCGTGGTGAAGTTCCACCCCTTCACCCCCTGCATCGCCGTGGCCGACAAGGACAGCATCTGGTGAGGGCTGGGGGGCACAGCAGGGGCAGCATCTGGTGAGGGCTGGGGGGCACAGCAGGGGCAGCATCTGGTGAGGGCTGGGGGGCACAGCAGGGACAGCTGGGCCTTTGTCCTGGTTCTCTCTCAGAAGGTGGAGGTGTTGAAATTGTGTCCTGGGAGGGTGGGCAGGCCCTGGTACAGGGTGCCCAGAGCAGCTGTGGCTGCCCCTGGATCCCTGGCAGTGTCCAAGGCCAGGCTGGACAGGGATCACCTTGGAGCACCCTGAGATAATGGAAGGGGTCCCTGCCCACGGCAGGAGCGGGACTGAGTGGGCTTTAAGGTCCTTCCAGTCCAAACCATTCCATGATTTCCTGACATGTCATTAATCAAATGATGCCAAACTCCAAAGGAGAAATCCAAACTGAGCCGATATCCATGAGGTACAATTGGATAACGAGTGCCTCTCTTTCCAGCTTGCACAGAGAACTGAAAGTTCACTTGCTATTTCTTCCTCCCGCAGTTTTTGGGACTGGGAGAAAGGGGAAAAGCTGGACTATTTCCACAATGGGAACCCTCGGTACACCCGGATCACAGCCATGGAGTACCTGAATGGCCAGGACTGCTCCCTGCTGCTCACTGCCACAGGTAAAGGACACATTGTCCCACCAGTGGGGCCAGGACAGGGGGCTTTGGCAGAATTCCAGTCCAGGTGAGCGTTCTGGACCTTGTTCTCTCCCCTCCATGGATTGGTCCCAGCCTGACTCTTCCCTCCCTGCCCCTCCCTGCCTGGTCTCAGCTCAGGAGGCCATTTCCAGGATCAAACTTGCAAGTTCTTCCTGGCAGTACTGAAATCTCTCAAGTAGGTGCTGCAAAGACTTTCCAAGGACTGACCAGTCCAACTCTTGCTGAAGACGTTCCCAGCTGAGTCTTTGCTTATCCTTGCAAGGTCGTGGTCACCTCCTCCTGTGGCACACCTGGGGAAAGGTGATTTTAGTTGGTTCAAGCTGCTGTCCAGAGCTGAAATCGTGCAGCAACCAAAACACAACAACTCCAGTTGTGTTCCTTGGGCTGTGTCCATGTAGAGCAGGCAGGGCTCAGCTTCAGCACTGAACTTCTTGGGTGCTTCTGAGTTTCTCTCTAGCCCATATCTCACCTGAGCAGCTCTCCAGTTGCGTCGAGGGGGTTGCATGAGGAGATCTTGCCCAGACTTTGGTCTGTAAAGCTGTGAGTCAGATCTGCTCCTCTCCCAAGGAAGCATTCCCAACCTGGCACTCAGAGTGTTTTGAACAGCTTCTCCAACTTCCTGCTCAACTGCACAGGTTGGGTGTAATTAAGGGAGGGGGAAGAGGAGCTGAGAGAGCCTTTAGGACATATTTCTTTCAATTTATTGATTCTTAGCACGGAAGTTTCACAGATGGGGAGCAAATTGAAAAAAATACACAATGTTCTTGAAAGATTTGCTGCTGATGGGCTGGGCTTTGCTGCTGCTTCTGTGGGACTGTTTTGTGTTGAGTGGGTACTTGTGTGGCTCTCGGCACCAATCATGAGGAGGACAGAGATGAATCCTGGAGAAAATGAATGTCAGGGAGATGAAGAGACATTGAATGTCAGGTGTTGTTCAAGGGAGGAGAAAAGCTCTTCCAGAACAGCTCCAGTAGAACAAAGCTTTAGCTTTCTTGGATGTAAATTAGAGAGGAAAAACAACTCCAGCAAAAAGTGTTCAAAGTGGCGCTCTGAGTTTTGGGTGTGTGTGGCTTCAGTTCTGCTTCTCCTCTTCTTCCTCGTGCACAAGGAACTGTGGGAGCTGCACCAGCAGTGACTTTGCTTTGTGTTCTTTCTCTGTGCTCCCCAAGACGATGGTGCCATCAGAGTGTGGAAGAACTTTGCAGACCTGGAGAAGAACCCAGAGATGGTGACAGCCTGGCAGGGGCTGTCAGACATGCTGCCAACCACACGAGGTGGGTCCTGCTGAGGTTTCTGGGGGGGCGAGGTGAAAATCAGCCTTTGTGCAGCTCTGCATGTGGCACCCGCGACCTCCTTTAGCCCCAGCTCCAATTTTGGCACTTGTTCTTCCCTGTTTATTGTGGGTCAGGAGGTGGCAAAGGAGCGTGTGGTCTAAATCTGGCACGTGCAGAAGGACAGCACAGTGAGACATTGGCCTGCTTGGAATGTTAGGAAAGCTGGGCAGAAAAGGGTGTAAAAAAGGAACCTTGGCATCCAGCCACATGTGGGATGAAGCCAGAAAACCAGTTTGTGTAACCCTGAAATCTGTTTTAGGACATTACAGGAGGTTTTAGGATATTAAAGGAGGTTTTACAACATTCCAGGAGGTGGATGTTTGTCCTTCCCAGACCCCACCAGGGACTAATGCTCTAATGGCAATTCTCTGTCACTTGAATATTTTTAATCAAGGCTCCAGGTTTTTCTGTGTGTGCTGTGGTTCAATCAGCACTTTGTGGGATTGATGGAGGAAGTGCTGGATGAGGCTGCCTGGCCCGTGCTGTGCAGGAGGTCAGATCAGATGACCATCATCATTCATCCTGACCTTAAAAGCTGACAGTTCTCATTTCTGAGCTGATGTGGTTCATCCCAGGAGCCTGACACAGCTCTTTCAGCTATTCATTGGATTTTCCTGGGGCTGCCTTGTGTGTGTTGTTTTTCCCTTAACACCTCCCCGTTTCTCTCAGGGAAGAGGAGCTGTGTTTGAGGCACTCGAGGCTCTGCCTCACTCAGGGCAGTGCCCAGAACTGATGAGGAGCTGCTGGAAGTTCAGAGCCTGCTGTGCAAATGGCAGGACCTGCCCTTTCCACAGTGGCAGCAGGAACAGGAGGGGCTGCTGTGAGCAGGCAGGGCCTGGCTCTGCTCGGGCACAACGTGCCCAGGAGTCATGGCAAGTTGCCCTCTGTGGTGTCATTCTGCAGTTGTGTGCCAACAAACACCAGCTTTCCCGGCTGCTGGTTGATGTTTCCCATCCCTGGATCCAGGATCTGGTTTCTTGGTGCTGGGAATGTCCCCAGGCTGCCCTGGCTGTGGCTCTGATCCTGGGCAGGGAGGACGCTGGCCCTGGAACTCCCTCAGCCCAATCCCATTGTCCTTCCTTCCCCTCCACGTGCACTGTGCCAGGGCAGAGCCTGTGCTGGTTGTGCCTCACTCTGGACAGGATTTAACCCCCAGAAAGGACTGTCAGTGTCATTCTGGACAGGATTTAACCCCCAGAAAGGACTGTCAGTGTCTGACACTGCAGAACAGGCTCAACTGAGAGAGCTCTGAGAGCTGGGTGGTTGCACTTGCCAAAACAGGACTGGGGAAACTTTTAAATCTGTTCTCTTTAGGACTGGGGTTTTTTTCCTTGGCTTTTTCTTTCCCTTATGGACTGAAGCAGTCTGGGGCCTGTTTTCTTTGCCGTCCACCTTCCCAGCAGATTGGGCAGAAGAGAAGGACAGATCTGTTTGTGGAGAGAGAAATAAATGTAGCCACTTCAAAAGAGCTAAGTGGAGCAAGTCCCCGTGGAGACGAGAGTCTTCAGAGTCATCTGCTGCCAAGACCACAGCTGTGGTCCAGCACTGGCTCAGAAAACTGAGGATGCATCTTTGAAGCTGCAGAGCTCAGGAGTTTCACTGGAGTTTGTTTGCTCCCACTATTGATTTCCTTCCCTCCTCTCCCAGCTTTTCCCCTGTGTCATAATGTCACGCTCACCTCTGAATTGCTCTTGGGAACAGCCAGAACGTGACTTTCCTGGGCCATTTTCCCACTTGGAAAGGGAGAGGGGAATATGTGATACCTAAGTACGTCCTTCGGAAGCTTGAAAAGCACCCCTGGGTTGTCCGAGCGATGGGAGATGGACAGTGGCAGACCCAGGGGCTGCCTGAGAGGGAGAGCAGCCCAGGGCAGGCACAGCAGTTACACATTTCCACTGGGAGGTCAGAGCCGAGCTGGCACAGCCAGGTTGGGGTTAAACTTGGCCCCAGCTCGTTGCTCTGAGGAGCTGACCCCGGGTAGGCGAGTCTGGATTTCAGCACTGGGCCCCCTCTTCATTCTGTGTGAGGTGTTTTGCTTCTGATCTCGTTTAGAACTGATGCACCAAGAAAAAAATTCCCTTGCAATGGAAATCAATGTGTTGAAAGCAGGAATGGTCTCTGTGTGAGGCAGGGGCTGGGAACCTCCAGCGTGAGAGGTGGAGGGAGCTGAGGGAAAGACACAACTCCTGAGCCTCCTGGGGTTTCCAGGAGGGGGAAAAGCAGCATTTTCTCTTGAGCAGCGTGGGAAGAACATTGTCCTGATGTGCTCTGGAGCTGTTCTTTCGCAGCAGGAGACTTTGGGGATTCAGGCAACTTCCATAGAAAAGGGTGTTTGCAGGCTGTGGGGCAGCACAGGGACCGTGGCCTGGTGTGAGCTCTCACACAGCAGCACCAGCAGATGTGTCACAGTGATGTGGTGTCTCTGTGACAAGGGAACAGCCACAGCTCCACGGGCAGAGTGGCTTTGTCCTTGAAAGCAGCACGGTTCTGGAATTTGGGAAGATGCCCAAGTGTGCCCAGCTGGCTCAGGATCACCAACTGCCAGCTGTTCCCCCCCAGCTCCTGGAGTGCTCCTGGCAGATTCCTGCGGGGTTTTCCCTCTCCAGCCCAGTGAAGGGACCCAGGAGATCATTTCTGAAGGGCTTGGCCAGGTCCCTTCCTGAGCATGTGGAGGTCCCTGTGCAGGAGAGGGTGGGGAGGCCCTGGCACAGGGTGCCCAGAGAAGCTGTGGCTGCCCCTGGATCCCTGGAAGTGTCCAAGGCCAGGTTGGACAGGGCTTGGAGCACCCTGGGACAGTGGAAGGTGTCCCTGCCCATGGCAGGGGTGGCACTGGATGGGCTTTAGGGTCCCTTCCAACCCAAACCTCTCTGGGATTCCATTTCATGATTGTGTGATTCTCCAGAGTGGCCTGTGGTGCCTCTCACCCCTTTGCTGCTCTGCTCCCATTGTTTGGGGGTTTCATGGCAAAGCCAGTCCGTGTCTGAGGGGAACTCCCCAGTCAGGAGCTCTGCAAAGGGAGCCCCCCTGAGCTGCCTGCACTCTGGGGGTGCTGGTTCCCTGTCTGCCCTCCCAGACACCCTGACCTGCCATGGCAGGAGCCCCATGCTCCCACGGATTTGTGCAGATCCCAGGAGCTGCTTGGATTTCCGTGTGTCTCTCCTCGGTGTGCTGGAGAGCAGGGCCCAGCTGAGGCAGAGGATGGCTCCTCGTTCCTGCAGAGCTGTCAGCTCTGAGCTGCTGCCAGCCAGCCAGAGCCTGGCTCCACACACAGGCTGCTGGCTTCCTGGGAATGCTGTGCTGGAGTGAGTGAGGGAGGCATCTGCTGCTCTGGGTGCTGCTGCTTCTCTTTCTTGTTCTTCAATCTGAGTTGCTGTTTCTAATCCTTGTTTTAAGCTGGTTTTTGCTCTGGCTGACAACTCACCCCGAGCACCAGCCCCTGACCCTGTCTCCTCACAGGTCTGGCCCGAAGGGTGTCCATCTATCTGGACAGAAGCAAGCAGGGAGGTGAGTGCTGTTCCTGTGCTCAGGGGGGTGGGCAGGAGCTCCTCAGCTGCCTCAGGGGGGCTGGTTGGGGTTTTGGCGTGGCTGGATGAGTGCTGGGTGCCTGTGGCTCCTGGGAAGCTTCGCTTCCACCTCTGCCATGCCCTGCCTTGTGTCTGTGTCCAGGACAGCCCTGAGGAAGGCAGGGAGGGATCTGTGCTCCCTGGGCAGGCATGGACCCTGCTGGGATAAGGGAATCTTCATGTCAGCCTCTCTGAGCTCCCTCAGCCACAGGAGGTGTGGGGGGATTTGGGAATCTCTTTGTTCCGTGGAGTTTTCAAAGCATCCCTGGACAGAAGTGTTTGAGTGGCAGGTTCCAAATGGGGGCCACCATAAAGCTGCTGTGGGTTTGGCTGGGCTTTATCTGGAACACACCTGGGCTGTAAAGATCCTGTGGAAAGGAGACGCTGGGGAGTCCTTCCCAGGAGCCTCAGAACTGTGGACCCTTGGCAGAGATCAGCCAAAAAGCAAAGAGGGGAAATTTAGGTTGGATCTGTGGGAGTAATTCTTCCCTGTGAGGGTGGGGAGGCCCTGGCACAGGGTGCCCAGGGAAGCTGTGGCTGCCCCTGGATCCCTAGAAGTGTCCAATGCCAGGCTGGACGGGGCTTGGAGCAGCCTGGGACAGTGGGAGGTGTCCCTGCCCATGGCAGGGGGTGGAATGGGATGAGCTGTGCCCAACCCAAACCCCTCTGGGATTCTGGGACTCTAATAAAAGTACCAAATTCCACTCTGTCACGTGGAGGGAAGGTGAAGGAAGTCCCCAGCCTTCACTCACAGAGGCTGTGCAGGGTCTGTGTGGCTCTGGATCCTGACCCCCTTTCCCACAAGGGTGGGGGAGCAGGTGGTTGATGTGTCAGGGCACCCGGGGGGTCTATCCGGGGCTGCTCACGGTGACGTCGTCACCTCAGGATGTTCATCAATTATTGATATTTGCTGACTGATGGGAGCTGGCTGTGTCTGTACTGATTAATCACCCCGGCTCTTGGCAGGGGCTGATTCAGAGCTCGTTAGTGGAGTTTAGCAAATCTCTGCGGCTGTGGGAGCTGGGGCAGGACTGAGCAGAGCTGATGTGTGGCTGGCTCCGAAATCCCCCAGCAAAGGCTAAAATTAGCGGGACTTGGCTGCAGGGAATCCCCCGCTCAGTGAGCCGGGCACGGAGCAGTTTCAGGGAATTCCGGAGCCGGATCGATGCCGCTGCTGCCAGGCCATGGCAGCCCTGGCTGACGGGCAGGGCAGGTCAATAAAAACCTTCTCCAGCTGCTTCTGGTCACACAGGCAGCACAAGCATTCCCCCTGCCCTCTGAAGAACTGTAAAAATGTATGGAATTAGTGCTCTCCTGACAGCAAAGTACATCAGCAATGTTTAGATATTGCCCCACCCCTGGAAGTGTCCCAGGCCAGGTTGGATGGGGCTTGGAGCAGGGGGACAGCTCCAACCTGCACCAGGAGCTGGTCAAGGGATCAGACTCAGGCTCATCCTGGAGACCAAGGGTCAGAGGGAGCGGCAGGGAGGCTTCCCACATCTCCCAGGAGTCCACATCGTGCCTTTCAGGAGCGAGGACTTCGGGGGGAGCGACGCAGTTCTGGTCAGATTATTTTATGGCAATAAAATCAGCGGAGAAATCGCAGCTCCAGGGGTTTGCGTTCTTTTAATTGAATTCCCAGCATCCCAGCTCCTGCTGTCCCTCACTGCAGAGTCCTTGGCAGGAGGAGGGTGACACTTTTTGAGAGGATGTTGTAGAAATGAATGATGAGTGAGGTCATCCAACCCTCCCACTGCTTCCTGGAAATTAAAGCAGGGATGTGCTTCACTGCTCAACCAGGAGGGCCCGTGATTAAAAAATGATCAGTCAGAACCCAGGATGCTTTCATATTGTGTTCCATGTAGGTATTCCTGATTCCACTGGAATGCCAAGGACAGACTGGCCACGTTCCCATGACATTACAGGGGAGTGCAGACGTTGGGAGTGCAGCTGCTTTCACCACATTAGTACTGGAATTTATCCATGGAACTGTCCCATCCAGGCAGATCTCTCTGGCTCAGGGGCAGTCCTGAGGGAACAGCCATGGGAAGTTCCAGCTTCAGGAACAGCTGTTGGTGTGTGTAAACTCAGCCACACACAACTGCCAGTGCTGGCTTTAAAAGACTCAAAAACAGACTCAAAAACAAACCAAAAAACACCACCAGCTCCACCACAGACATTTAAAAATTCCTTTCCCTGAGCTATGGAAGATTTGTTGCTCGTTATTTAAGAACATAATATTCCTATGGGGAAAATTGTGCTCGCAGCTCCTGATGCATTGCAGCAGTGCAGGGCTGGTTTCTGCAGCTCACGGATTCTGGGAGCACCAGGATTCCACCAGTGGCCTGTGTCAGGGGCTGTGACAGCACTGTCCCCGTTTGGTCCTGTAAGGAGGTGTGAGGGTGACAGGTCAGAGCCGGCTCTGGGGCTGTGCAGGTGCTCAGAGCAGCACCTGTGGGCAGGAGGGGCTGAGGAGCAGCTCGGGTGCCAAGCCCAGGAGCCAAGGCCCGGTGGGTGGGCTGCAGGCTCAGTTGTAACATCCTGGAGTAGGACCTCTGTTAATTAAAAAGGAAATGATTATTAGTATTCAATCCCACGTTCGCTCCTCATCCCAAAATACTATGAATTGAGCATGGAAACATGAGCCAATCCTGTATCATCTCTGCCATGCAAACCTTTGCTTGTACATAGAAATAGTTCAGCTATTTCTGTCTCGTTCCATACTGTGAGTGCCAGCTCTGGATGGAACATTTCGCAGTCGGAGGAAGCTTTCCTTCCCCTTACACACTTCCAAGTGACTGACATTTATGTACAAGGGTTTTTCTTCTCTTCAGGCAGGTTGGAGTTCTGGTTCAGCATTCCCAGTTGCATCCCCTTTTTGGTCAGGGCGTGACTGGGGTGCAGCAGGAGCAGAGCCCCCAGCCCAGGGCTCAGCACAGGCGCCTCTGCAGCCAGGACCCACCACCTCCAGGCAGATCCTTGCTTTGGGATGATCCAAATCCTGCTCTTCCCTCTTCTAGGGAGCAGCAGTTATCACTGAGCTGGACTATGTAGGTTTTAGTAAGGAAGGCAGGAACTGCAGGATCTCGAGCCACACCATAGCCAGCATCATCCCTGGAAGTGTCCAAGGCCAGGTTGGGGTAGTGGAAGGTGTCCCTGCCCGTGGCAGGGGTGGAATGAGATGAGTTTTAAGGTCCCTTCCAACCCAAACCATTCCAGGATTCCATGATCATCTCCCTCCTTTCTCTCCAACCTGGTTTGGGGTGAACCCTTGTCCTTTCCATCTGCTTCTTTCTCATGGGAATCTGTGCAATCCCTCTGGAGCCTCTCCCCTCAGTGAGGCTTTTCCTGCCCTTCTAGATGGCATTGCTGAATATCCTCAGTGACAGGCTCCCGACAGGCACACCAAGAGAGGCACCAAAAATGCCACCTCTGCCCCCAAACTCACCTTCCCCGTCCCCCTGCACGGAACAGCCCCTGGAACCACAGCTGGCCAGGACTTGGTGCTGATCAGACAGAAACCTTGTCTTCAAACTGGGGAATGTTCCTGGGAAATCGGGAGCTTTGGATCTGCCTGGGAGCTCTTTGCCTGCTGAACTCCATCAGGGGTGGTAATGGCCAGATCCATCTCAGCTGCCAGGTTTGTCCTGTCACATGGGCCGTAAACAGATGACAAATGCAAACACTTGAGTGGTGTTTATCATCTCCATCACTGCCTGCTTGTTTGCCTCGGCTCTCCAGCCCTGCGAGCTGCCAGGCAATCTGAAGGAACAATCCATCTGACTAAAGATAAAGATCCAAGCTCCCAGATCAGCCCAGAGCCCCGAATTTCCTGCGGTGAGGTGAGGGACTGTCAATAAGTGTCAGCGACCTCCTCCATGGATGTGGCGAGATCAGGAACCGGCTCGGATGTGATGCTTGGGAAGGGGAGAGGGACAGAATGTTTTCTCTGAAGCTGTGCAAAACAAGGTCATTCCATCATGCTGGAGGAGAACTCGGTGTTCGTGGGATGTGTCTGCTGCTTCCTTTGTGCCCTGTAATGGTGGATGTTCTGGTACAAGGTACTTGTGGCCCTTTGGTGACAAAAGAGCATATCGGGCCAGGCTTAAATTTCCTGCTGGGGATAATTCCTGGCAGTAAATCCAGACAAATGCACATTTTTACCTTGTGGACAAGCACGCTGTGGAGACACAGAGATGGTGCTGAAGGCACCGTGAGTGCTCGGGGCAGGAGCTGCAGTCCTGATGCATTGCAGAGGGTTCTGACTCCAGTTCTGTGTGGTTATGAAACACTGCTCAGCACCAGAGACTCGCTCTGGCACGGAGGAGAGGGTGGACAACTGCTCTGGGAGGCAGGGATGCTGCTGTGTGAGGCAGGAATTCTGCAAGGAGAGGCAGGGCTGCTGCTGCTGCCTCTGCCCTGCCCCAGGGGCTGGAAACAGGCACCAAGCCTGGAGTTCTTCTCTGGTTCCCTCCTGTGGTGCTCCCGGGAGTTTTTGTTTGTGTTTTTAATGCAGCTTGGATGGGACGTTGTCCTGAACTTCCCCTGGAGATTGATCTGTGTCCTCAGGGATGAGGAGCAAAAGCTCTTGTAAGGGTGTTTGAGCTGTTGTCACTGCAGGGTGTTGCCGTCCTTACCAGTCAGTGCAGCAAACTGGTTTGTGCTCCCACCAGCTGTTAAATTCACTCTATTGCAGCCCTGACTTGGCTGTTCCTTGTTCAGAAACATCTCTCCCATCTTTCTGATAGAACGAGGGATCAGTCCAGGAGCTCTCAGGTGTTGCTCTATGAGGTGGCACCAGCTGAGTCTCTTCAATCAGCGTTTAATGTTCTCCCGAAGTGCTGGGCACTGCGCTGACCCCTGGCAGCCCCAGCAGTTCCTGGAAGTTGTGCTCCCCTCCCACAGGGACCGGCTGTGCTTGGCTTCTCTCAGCGCTCGCTCAGACGGGGGGCAAAGGCAGTTTGGACTCATGTCCAGGAGCAGCTGATTCAGTCCTGTCTGGAGGAAGTGTGGGGTGTCTGTGTGTGTAATTTACATTTCCTCTGACGGTGGCGGTGTCTGGAACGCGAGGTCGGGAGAGCTGATGCTCCAAGGAGTGCGGCTCTGCCCGTGCTGGCACTGATTTGCACCTCTGCCTTGTTGTGTCTCAGGAGCAGGGATGGTGGTGGACTGGGAACAAGAAACTGGGCTCCTGATGACCTCGGGAGACGTGAGGATAATCCGGATCTGGGACACGGATCGGGAAATGAAAGTACAGGTAACACCTGCCGGCTTGTCCCCAGCACCTTCTCCCTCCCAGAGCACCTCCCATGGGCCCGGTGCCCCAAAGCACCTGAGACTGCTCTGTGAGGAGCTGCCAGGCCCTGGAGCTCCTGCTGCCCTGCTGCCCTGCCCCAGGGTCCCGTTCCAAGATCAATAAACCATGCAGATGCTCAGGGAGCCTGTCAGGGCTCTCCTGGAAGCTGCTGTGCTGTTCTGGGTGGGCAGCAATGCTTGGGGAAGGTGAGGCCGTGCAATCCAGAGGGGGGCACAGGGATGCAGAGGGGGGCACTGGGGTGCAGAGGGGGGCACTGGGGTGCTGAGTCAGGCACTGGGGTGCAGAGGGGGCACAGGGATGCAGAGGGGGGCACAGGGATGCAGAGGGGGCACAGGGATGCAGAGGGGGGCACTGGGATGCAGAGGGGGGCACTGGGGTGCAGAGGCAGGCACAGGGATGCAGAGTGGGGCACTGGGGTGCAGAGGCAGGCACAGGGATGCAGAGGGGGGCACTGGGGTGCAGAGGGGGGCACTGGGGTGCAGTTGGATTTCACACTAACATGTAACTGAAATAGTGTAGAAGTCTGTGAAAGCACACGCAGCTTTCTGTGCCGTGTAATGGGGAAAGGCCCTGCCAGGGTTCGTGTCAGCCACAATCACACAGAAGTTTCTCAGAAATTCCGAGGAGAAGCAGCTGGTCGGTGAGAATGGAGGCACCATGCTGGAATAAAAAGGAAGCGGAGTTTTCAAAGCTTCTCAAAATTAATTACCCTTGGATGAACATTAATTGCGACACTTTGACCCTGCGATGCAGGATAATTAAGCCTCTGTTCATCTTAATTACTTTCACATATTATTTTTTCTATGCAAATTAAGGAGTGGCAAAATTCAGTAGGCAAAAATCTTTTAAATGATGATGATTAATGATTGCACCGAAAGTATCTAAAAACACGTTGTTTCTTTTTTTAATTGCAAAGATTGGGTGTTGAAATTCAAGTGATTGGAACTTCCTGACTCAGTAACTGGGAAAGTGAGAATCAGCACAAAGAGCAGGAATAATCGAGGGGGATGGAGGTGCTTCCCTCTTTGAACTACAAAAACCCACACCTCTGGAAGCTCTCGGGCTGGAGCTGGAGGAACAAGTGCTTCATTTGCACTTCTGCTGAGTGTTGCTGCTTCAAAGGAGGAGCTGGGGGTGGGCAGAGGCTGGAGCAGCCCCGGGCCTGGTGCCTCTCCCCGCTCAGCCCAGGCTGGAACAGCTCCAGAGGTGAATCTGCACAGAGGCACAAACAGCACTGAAGGTGGAATGAGCTCCTGCAGCTCCAGCGGGGCTCCTGCACCCGGGCCTGGAGCACCCGGGGCTATGGAAGGTGTTCCCATGGCAGGGGGTGGAATGAGAGGGGCTTTACAGTCCCTCCCAGCCCAAACCATTCCATGATTCCAGGATTGTCATTCCTGCTTTTGCAGTGCTGCTCAGCTTTTTTTACTGGTTTTAATTGAAAGTGTTTTTCCTCCCAACAGGCACAGGGATTATTCTGAGCGATTCTTTTGCCTCCAGAAGTAAAAGGGGGGAAGCGGCAGCGTGGGTGCCCGGCATGTTCCCAGCACAGCTGTCCCTGCAGCTCCAGCTGCCTCTTTCCACATCACCTTCCCAACACAGCCGTGTCTGGCGTCTCTAATGAGATGCTCTGGGTGTCCCTGTCACACGTGCCACAGCAGGGACGGGAGAGGGCACAGCACTGCCTGGCTTCTCTGGGGCTGTGCCAGGGCTCCGGAGCTGCCAGGGGCCAAAGGGTCACTGGTGGGGCTTAGGGGCACCGGAGCTGCCTCGCCCTGCTCGGTGTGAGGATGGGGATGAGGGATGGGGCAGGACCTCGGTTTAGGGCCCTGAGCGAAGTGCCCCGAAGCCACGCCGTGGTGTCTGTGTGCTCTCTCGGCAGGACATTCCCACGGGAGCTGACAGCTGTGTCACCAGCCTGTCCTGTGACTCCCACCGCTCCCTGATCGTGGCGGGGCTGGGGGACGGCTCCATCCGCGTGTTCGACAGGAGGATGGCCCTCAGCGAATGGTAACTCCCGTCCTCCCCGGGCTCGGGGGCCTCTCGTGTCCTCCTCCCCTCACACGTGTCCCTTTGTCCCCAGCCGAGTCATGACCTACCGGGAGCACACGGCCTGGGTGGTGAAGGCCTACCTGCAGAAGCACCCCGAGGGCAACATCATGAGCGTCAGGTACGCGGGACTGAGCTCCTGAGCTGTTTTCCCTTACACACAGCTTGGGTTTCCCTTTAAATTCTGTCCCTGGTATTCCAGCAGCTGGGAGGGTAAAGCTCTTGAGTTTGACATTTGCTTCAGTAATTAACTCCTGCTCCAAACTCAGTGGAGAGGAGGCAAAAAAGGATGTGGAGCTTTCCTTGGAAGGTCGTTGGTGTGGTTTGGGAGTAAACAAGGTGCTGGAATCACAAGGTGTGTGAGGAGGGGAGGGAAGCAGGAGCTGGGTGTAGAATATCTTGTGGTGGTGGGGCTTTACTGCCAACATCTCCGTGGGGTCATTTGGGAGAGAGCAAGAGGAGGAAGGTAGATGGTGCCTCTGTTGGGCACGTTCCTGGGCAGGATTCCTGTGCAATTCCCTAAATCCCTTCCTGCTGCCTGGTAAATACTGCGGCCAGAGCAGCAGGTACTGATTGGGCCATTAAGGAACAGCAGAACAGAATTCATTGTCACAAAGCCGCCGTTTGCACACAAAGAGCCTCTTCTTCTTGATTAGAAAATGGAAACAAAACATAATTTTCTGGGATTCAGAACATTCCTGAGGCGGGGGAAGGGCCAGCAAAAATGTATTGAGGTTTTCGGAAAGGGGATTATGTGATGCAGCCGCCAGATTTGTCAAGCTCCCATACTGGAGTTTTTAATCTTCCTCTCCATAAGCTCCTCCAGCAGCTCCAGGGTCAGGTCCCTGTGCCCAGGGCTGAGGGCTGGTTGTCCCCTCTCCTCAGAGCCCTTCCAGCCTGGGAGCTGCTCCTGGGGCTGCAGAACTGTGAGGGAATGTTGGGCTTCAAAAGGCAAGTCTGGCTCAGGCTGTGGAGTTGAGCCACCTCACTTCCAGTTCCTCCCAGTTCCCTCTGCTTCAGCTGACAGCAAAATCCAAGGAAAACAAATGTTAGGACACAGTGAGGTCCTGGTGTCCAGACACGTGGAGTAAAGGATGGCACCAGCGCATCCCCTCTGCTTGGAGGTTTCTAAGGCAATTTCCCGCTGTGCAAAGCGCAGGAATTCGGGGCTGGCACGGAGCTGGGTGTCTTGGGTGTGACAGGACAGGGAGGACACACTCGGCGATGGGCTTGGGAGCGACAGAGGCAGCGAGGGATCAGCAGTGTGGGATCCCTCCTGAGCTGCTGTTTCAGCACGGAACGTGCTGTGGGTGGGGCCGAATCACGGCACCGGTGGGAGCTCGGCCGTGTGTGCTCCCTGTCCCACGGCCCCGTGGAGGTGGGTGGCTCACGGGCAGCCCTGTGGCTCCACTTCCCGGGTCTGGGATCGGGCTGGGCGCAGCCTGACCCTGTGGCACTGTGTTGGCAGCGTCAACGGTGACGTGCGGTTCTTCGACCCCCGCATGCCCGAGTCCATGAAGGTGCTGCAGATCGTCAAGGGGCTCACGGCCCTCGACATCCACCCCCAGGCCAACCTCTTTGCGTGGTGAGTGCTGCTGCCATTCCTGCAGCCCCAGCACGGGGAGCTGCTGGAGTGAGCCCAGAGGAGGCACCGGGGTGATCAGAGGGATGGAGCAGGGCCTGGAGTGCCAGGACATGGGGATGGCCTCACACTGCCAGAGGGCAGGGTTACATGGGATATTGGGAAGGAATTCTTCCCTGTGAGGGTGGGGAGGCCCTGGCACAGGGTGCCCAGAGAAGCTGTGGCTGCCCCTGGCTCCCTGAAAGTGTCCAAGGCCAGGCTGGACAGGGCTTGGAGCAACCTGGGATAGTGGAAGATGTCTGTGCCCACAACAGGGAATGGAACAAGGTGGGCTTTAAGGTCTCTCTCAACCCCAGCCATTCCATGATTCCACGATCCCTGGAGAGGGTGATTTGTCTCCATAGACATCATTCATGAGGAGTTGTTGACTTTCCTGTTTTTAACCTCACCACAACAGTGCAGCTTCTTTCCTGTGTTTGCTGCTCAGGAACTTTATCCCTTTATCCATCAGTGAAACCCTGGACACTGGATCCCTGTTCAGTGTCTGTATTTCTGGCCTCTGAGTGGGGACCAGCAGCTGCTCCAGAGCCCCACGGCCTGAAGCCTGTTGGGGATGCCCTGGGTGTGTTTGGGCATCAGCTCTCCGTGTGACCACGGGTCACTGTGGTTCTGGCCACCAGGTAAAGGTCTCCACTTAGGGAAGTGGCTGCACTCTGGTCTGGCACACAGCTCAGCCAGGGGCTGCAGCAGCAAAGTTGTCCCCTCCCAGCATTGCCAGTGACTCCGTGTTCTGTCCCTTCCCTTCCAGCGGCTCCATGAACCAGTTCACTGCGATCTACAACGGGAACGGGGAGCTGATCAACAACATCAAATACTACGATGGGTTCATGGGGCAAAGAGTGGGAGCCATCAGCTGCCTGGCCTTCCATCCTCACTGGGTCTGTATCCCTGCTGGATTTTGGGGTTGGCATGTCCCAGTGTCCAGGTGGGAAGAGGGGATGGCACAGAGACCCCCCCAGTGGGAAGGGGAGCTGCCCCAGCCTGGTGCTCTGAGCTGACTCCCAGCTCCCCAGTGCTCCCAGTCCTCTGGGCTGTCCCAGACAACCCCGCTGGTGGTGCCACTGGTGCTGCTGGTCCGTGAGGGACACCTGCAGCTGCACAGGGTTCCAACCTCTGAGCCCTTCCAGCTGACGTGCAGTTCCCATCACGGCTCTGCAGCCTGGCTCAGCTTGGACTCCTTGGCCACAGGAATTGTCTGAGGAGGCAGGAGAAATGCAGGATCACACTCCCAAATTCCATGTGCTCATTTACTCCCCGCCTGGGCTCTGCAGCCGTGTCTCACTGGGGCTGCTCTCACACCGCCTTATGAAGGCCGGTGCTGTGCAGGGGAAAACTGCACGGCAGGAAAACGGGAGAGCTGCAGAAATTAAAGGATTGAGCTGATAAAGGCTGGAATGAGGCAGAACAAAAGGAGATTTTGGAGTATTCACAGCTGAGGGGCTCTGCAGTAGTTACAGAGAGAATCTGGTTGCTGCTCAGGGAGGAGGGAGGTCCCATCTGCCTGGTGGACTTTGCTCACCCAGGGAGGAGAATAAGTGGAGGAGTTGGAAAACCTGAGAAAACAATGAATGGATGGGAAAACAGGAGGGAGTTACAGGAGTTATTTTAGAAACCTGCAGATCAGCTCACAAATATTTAATGTGCAATGGGAAGAGCAGTTTGCTCTTTAAACAAGCAAAGCAAAGCCCTGTCCGGCCAGGCCAGGTCCCCTCACTGCAGGAAATGCTCATTTTCAGTCCAGGCATCAGCTCCTAACGAGCAGATTTGCAGTCATTTAGAGAAATTATGTTGGCAGTTGGCAACTAATAGTGCCCATAATTTTTCCCTGTGGCTGAAATGGGCCCATCACTCCTGCAGAGCTGTGGAGCAGCTGGGTGTCCCTGCTGGAATGTCACTGTTACCTGTGCCTGTCACTGCTCCACACCTGGACCTGGAGTCGCTCACAGGAGCGGTGGCTGAGGGAGCTGGGAAGGGTCCGGAGCCCCAGGAGCGGCTGAGGGAGCTGGGAAAGGGGCTCAGCCTGGAGAAAAGGAGGCTCAGGGGGGACCCTGTGGCTCTGCACAACTCCCTGACAGGAGGGGCAGCCGGGGGGGTCGGGCTCTGCTCCCAGGGAACAGGGACAGGAGGAGAGGGAACGGCCTCGGGCTGGGCCAGGGGAGGCTCAGGGTGGGCATCAGCAGGAATTTCCCCATGGAAAGGGTGCTCAGGCCTTGGAACTGCCCAGGGAGGTTTGGAGTCCCCATCCCTGGAGGTGTCCAAGGAACAACTGATTGTTCTCGGTGATCTCAGAGGGCCTTTCCAGCCGGGGTGAGGCTGTGACTGTGCCTGTTTGTCCCTGTGCTCTCCCGCAGCCCCACCTGGCCGTCGGCAGCAATGACTTCTACATCTCGGTGTACTCGGTGGAGAAGAGGATCAGATGACGGCGCCCGGCGCGGCCGGAGCGGCTCCAAGGCAGGGCCTCCCTGTACATAGAGAAATCATCGACTTGAATGTTTCGTGTTGGCTGCTGCTGCACCCCATAACTTGAACATTTGTTCTTCTGACTTAGCTACTGATGGGTTTGACAAGGGGAAGAGACAATCTCCTGGTTTTGTTTCATTTTGTTTTCCAGCTATATCCTCTAAAAGCTACAGAAAAGGAACATTTATTTTTGTTTCCAGTGGTTGGCTTCTCTGTCAGAAACACGGCTCCTGAGCTTGGAAGGACTTGGATGAGGCAACGCCCTTGAGAAGGGTCTTGTTTTAGTCTTTGTTCCTTGTTCTGCTGGAGTGTGGGTTCTTCAAGGACTGTCAGGACTCGCCTACAGCTCCACGGGACCCTCCAGCTGCTGCCAACCCTGTGCCAAACCCAGTTCCTGGGACAGGGCAGCGTGACCCCAGCATGGGATGTACCTGCTCCTGCTCTGCTGAGCAGGGCCAGACAGGCAGGGAAGCGTCTCCTCTGCATGAACCTCCTCCTCCCTCCCTGCAGCGTCCTCTCCGCTGGAAGCAAGGACAGACGGGGACCTGGTGGCCTGGGCAGGCAGGGATCCTGCGGGAAGGGGCTCGGGGAGATGACAAGAACAGGGCAGGATGTCCCACTCCGCAAAGCTGCACGTGAGGAAGACGAGGGAAGAAAGAGAACGAAGATCTCCAACGTCCCAGCGAGCCTGGAGCAAGTCACTGGTGTCACCACGTTCCAGCCGAGCCCGCAGTGCTGGTGGGGAGCTGGGGGCACCTCAGGCGCTGCCCCTCGTGCTGCCACTGTCCCTGTGCCACAGGGAACTCCACACCCACGTCTGGGCCCCAGGGAGCTCTGCCCGGCGAGGGAGGCTCCGGGGCCCACCCTGGGCTCTGTGTGCTCCCCACGGCTGCCGTGCACCGAGGTGAGGGTCAGGATTCGGGCACTTGGAGCTGCGGACGCCGTGTGCCGAGGCTGTGGCTCATCTGCCCCTTTGGAACCAGGCGTGGAACCAGCCGGGCACGGGGCATCACCGAGGAGGAGGAGGGCAGCAGGTCACTGCTCTGAGCAAAGCGCCCTCGTCCCGCTGTCCGGGCAAAGCCTGCTCCGTCTTCCGCACCTTCCCCGTCGGAATAATGAACGTTTGTCCCTCGGGATCCGTGCTGGGTCAGGAGCTGGGTGTGGGAAGGGAGAGCACAGCCGAAGGAAAGGTTTCCTCGCAGAGGTGCAGCCGGGGGCAGAACTCGCTCCGTGCGGAGCTCACTGCGGGGCCCGGAATTCCCGGCGATTCTTCCAGCCAGTCCCAGGGGATCTGCAGGCTCCCAGCAAACTGCCAGCCATGCTGAAGGGAATGTGGCGAGGGAAGGGGTCGGAACCCTCCTGTCCCTGTGCTGATGGCGGCTGCACCTCGGCCCCGCGCCCGCGGAGCGTCCGGCCCGTCACTGCTGCTGCTGCCCCTCGTCACCGCGTCCGTGTGTGCTGAGGCACCCGGGCCACGCCGGGCAGGGGCCCCGTGGCCACCCCAAGGTGCCACAGGCACGTCGGGACTCCGGCTTGGGAGAGGGTCCCCAAACCTCGGCGGTGGAGCCGATGTCGGGTCCCCCCGAGCACTGTCCTCGTCAGGGAGGCCGAGGGCCACGTCACAGGATAATGAATCAAAGGCTTTAAACTTTAAAACTACCTAAAAAATCCACTTCTAAGTTACCCAAAGTTAATTATGGTCTAACAGAGCTGTGCCTCTTCCCGACCTGCTCCCGGGCTGTCCGCGGGGGTGGAGCCAGAGTTTGGGATCTCACATAACCCGTTAACATTCACAGCTTCAAAAACAATAGATTTTTAACTCGTATCAGTGTATTTGTGAAAGGAACAGGACATACCTGGCGAGAGGGGAAGGGGCGTGGTGGGAGCCGCTGCTCCTGCCCGGCTGCTCCCGCCAGGCTCCGGTGCAGCCCCACGTCCAGGATGTGGGATTTTAAGGAATTCAGGCTCTTGGGCTTTTACCTGAGCATGTGTGGGCTGTGCTTCCACAGGTCTGATGCAGAGATTCAATCATGGAATCACAGAATTTAACCAAGGATCTGGAGAGCGTCCTACCTTAAAAGTTCACTTATCTCTATTTATTTTACAAAAAATAAAGTTTAAAAGATATATAAAAACCCCCACACGATTGTAATGTGAGAGTAAAACGATTACAGACAAATAAATGGTTAATAAAAAATAAATGCAGAAACACTTGCTGGCGTGGGGGTCCTTTTGTAGGGCCGGGGGCAGCTGCGGCCCCGGAAGGAGCCAGGTTGGGTTTGGGGTGCTGGGTGTGGGCAGTGTCCCCAGGGCGGGGGCGGCCACAGCGGGAGGTGTTGGTGACAGATGCGTGTCCCCGGTCCCGGTGGCTGCTCCGGGGAGCAGCAGGAACGCCGCGATCCTGGGGTGCAAATCCAGCTCTGAGGCGCTGGCTGCTCGCTCCGAGGAATGAGCTGGATTGGATAAATGGATATCCTGGCAGTGCTGGGGGAATGGTTGGACTGGGTGGGCTCAGAGGGCTTTTCCAACCTGAACAATTCCATGACTGTGGAAGAATCGGTGTTGTCCCTGTATCCCGCAACCCCTACAGCCTCCGTCCCATACCTCCCATTCCCTATATTCCCTATATTCCCATTCCCTATATCCCACTCCTTATATTATCCCCATTCCCTATATCCCATTCCCTATATTATCCCCATTCCCGATATCCCATTCCCGATATCATTGTTCCCATTCCCGATATCCCATTCCTGATATCCCTGTTCCCATTCCCGATCTCCCATTCCCGATATCCCTGTTCCCATTCCCAATATCCCATTCCCGATCTCCCATTCCCGATATCCCCGTTCCCATTCCCGATATCCCCGTTCCCATTCCAGATATCCCATTCCTGATATCCTATTCCTGATATCCCCGTTCCCATTCCCGATATCCCATTCCCAATCTCCCATTCCCGATATCCCTGTTCCCATTCCCGATATCCCATTCCCAATCTCCCATTCCCGGTATCCCCATTCCCATTCCCGATATCCCATTCCCGATATCCCATTCCCGGTATCCCCGTTCCCATTCCCGATATCCCATTCCCGATCTCCCATTCCCG
>VZTE01002025.1:124503-137683 GCA_013397775.1 Eulacestoma nigropectus | reverse complement strand
CGATATTCCCGGCCCCAGCGCGCCCCCACAGCGCCCCCCAGCGGCGCGCTCCCGCCGCTGCGGCGCTCGCTGTGCGTTGTACGGGGCCGGGCCCCTCGCGGCCGCCGTCGGGGGCGGGCCGGGCCGGGCCGGGCAGGAGCGGCCATGGGGAACCTGTTCGGGCGGAAACGGCGGAGCCGCGTCACGGAGCAGGACCGGGCCGTGCTGGTGAGCGGGGGGAGCCCGGGATGGGCCGGGCCGGGCCGTGCCGGTGAGCGGGGGGAGCCCGGGATGGGCCGGGCCGGGCCGTGCCGGTGAGCGGGGGGAGCCCGGGATGGGCCGGGCCGGGCCGTGCCGGTGAGCGGGGGGAGCCCGGGATGGGCCGGGCCGGGCCGTGCCGGTGAGCGGGACGGATGGGCCGGACCGGACCGGACCGGCCTGGCCGGGCTCCGGGCGCGCCCGTGGGCTTTGCCGGGTCCCCGCGGCGATGGAGGGGCCAGGCTGGGGCTGAGCGATCCCCGGTGCTGTCGGTGACGCGGCGGGGAGAGACCGGCGGGGGAGCGGCGCTGCTTGAGGGGCGCCGGAACTGTCAGGGCTCAGCTGTGACCCGTGTCCGTCCCTCTGTCCCTCCCTCCGTCCCTCCCTCTGTCCGCCCATCCCGCGTCCCCTCCGTGTCCCTCTCTCCCGCAGCAACTGAAGCAGCAGCGGGACAAGCTCCGGCAGTACCAGAAGCGGCTGAGCCTGGGCCTGGAGCGGGAGCGGGCGCTGGCCCGGCAGCTGCTCCGGGACGGCAAGAAAGAGTGAGGGGAAAGGGGCACCGGGGGCCGGGGCGGGGAGCGTCAGTGCCACCCCCGGGGTGGCCCTGGGAAGGAAACACCGCCGGGTCGTGGGAATCAGAATCCCGGAGTGGTCTGGGTTGAGAGGGACCTTGAAGTTCATCTCATCCCACCCCCTGCCGTGGGCAGGGACACCTTCCACTGTCCCAAGGTGCTCCAGCCCCAGTGTCCAGCCTGGCCTTGGACACTGCCAGGGATCCAGGGGCAGCCACAGCTGCTCTGGGCACCCTGTGCCAGGGCCTCCCCACCCTCCCAGGGAAAGATTTATCCCCGATATCCAATTTGCTCAGCCTTGCTCTTCCCAGGAGCAGCTCAGGGTTGCCAGTTGAGCTGCACCCAAGTTGTCCCCTTTTAGCAGAAGCACAGAACAAGCGTGGCTTTGATGGGGTTCCTTTAGGCTTCAGTTGCTTCATCCAAGCTGAGTTTCCCTCCCCCTGTGTCCCTCAGGAAAGCCATGCTCCTGCTGAAGAAGAAACGGTACCAGGAGCAGCTTCTGGATAAAACAGAGAACCAGATCAGCAACCTGGAGCGGATGGTGAGCGAGGGCCTTGGGGTGTTCCAGGGTGGGGCTCCCCTTGGATCCCGTGGAATTCCATTCCACCTGGCAGGTCCTGGCAGGTGTTTAGCCCTCTGTCCAAGGGCAAATGTCTCCAAAATTGTGCGTGTGCCACGACTTTCCCTGGAGACACGGAGTGATGTGTTTGGAATCTGCGGGCTCCCTGTTAAATGTGTGTTTTGGAAATTGCTGAAACGTTACTCACAGTAGGGATGGCTGCACTGGGGACTTCCTGGGCTTGTCTCAGCACTGTCATTTCAGAACTGGATGGGTTTGGGTTTGGGGAGGTCTCAGCTGGGACTGGCAGCTGGAAAATCCGGTGAAATCACTTTGAGGGCTGTTGGACCTGCTGGTGCAGCCGCCTGTGCCGAGCTGTTTGTGTGGATGTTTCCTGCTGCTGGTGCCATTGACAGGACAGAAAGGGCTCAACTGATTCTTCTTTGCAGCTTCTCTGGTGGTCCTGGCAGCCTGTGTCTGCCCAAGAATGGCAATCCTGGAGTTATTTAAGTGGGAAGAGCCCTCTGAACCCAGTCGCTCCCCAGCGCTGCCAGGGCCACCACTGTCCCCAGCTGCCACGTCCACACGTCTGTTAAATCCCTTCAAGACTCCCTGGGCAGCCTGTGCCAGTGCCTGGCCAAAGTGTGACAGGCTCTTCCCTTTCTCCTTCCCGTTCCAGGTCCAGGACATCGAGTTCACCCAGATTGAAATGAAGGTCATCGAAGGCCTGAAAATCGGCAACGAGTGTCTGAACAAAATGCACCAGGTGCGTGTGGCTGGGGCAGGTCAGAGGGGCCTGGCTGGAGCTGCCTCCCTGCAGGCCCCTCCCACAGCTGGATTTTGGCTCTTCCCCTCAGGTTATGTCCATAGAAGAAGTGGAAAGGATAATAGGAGAAACCCAGGATGCCGTGGAGTACCAGAGGGTACGTACAGCTGTGAGGAGCTGGGAGCAGCCTCTGCCTCTGCACAGAGCTTCTTGGATGTGCATTGTACCAAAGGTTGGGAATGTAATGTCCTTCTTTCTCTCCCACAGCAAATAGACGAGCTCCTGGCTGGCAGCCTGACTGAGGAGGATGAAGATGCCATTCTAGAAGAATTAAATGCCATTACTCAGGTGGGGTTGATGTTCTTGTGATTGAAATCCACGTTTTCAGGAAGCTGTTTGTAATAGCAGATGAAGTACCTTTTTCCTGCTCTCAGAGCTCAGTCTGGGGGGAATCTGGGACATTCCCACCCCCAGTCTTTGCCCACAGTCGTGGTGTGTGACACGTGTGACACGTTGTCTTTATTGTCCTTGCAGGAACAGTTGGAGCTTCCAGAAGTTCCTTCGGAGCCTCTCCCAGAGAAGATCCCAGGTATGTTCTCCTTGCACAGCTTTGGCTTCTCGTGCTCCTGTCCCGTGCAATGGTCTGAGACCCTCTCCCAGTGTAAATGTTGTTCTGGAAAATGGGAAGGAATAGCAGCTCCTGGCATGGGGACAGGCCCCGCTGAGCCCACGCTCCAGAAGCACCCGAGGCTCCGCTCTCTGTCTGTCGGCATCTGGTCATTCCCTTGGGGAGCTCCCTGTGTGACATCTGCCGTTCCTGTCACATCCTGTACCTGCCCTGAGACACCTCGTTCCGTCGGGAGGCTCCATAAGGAATTCTTTCCTGGCTTGAGCCAGGCAAGGCTTCCTCCCACAGCCCCGGTCTGGTCCCGACATCACAGTGCAGGGACGGTCATTTTGTGGATGTTGGATTCGCCCTGCACAGCACTGGATCTCCCTGAGGCTTGGGATGACTTGGAGCTCTTCCCACCTCGCTTCACAGCGATTTGGAACCGGCTGGATGAGGATCACCGGGGTCCCACAGCTCCAGGAATGTCCGAGCACGAGCTCCACACAGCTGATGGTCCCTGAGTGTTCCTGAGCGATCCGAAACCTCAGCGGGTGGATTTGTGTGGCAATCCAGCTGGGAAGTGGGAGAGCTCACCAAGAAGGTGACCAAACAGGCCTTGGTGGCCCTGCCTGGCAGGGAAGGAGCCCACTGGGGTTTATCAGGTGTCTGTGCTGAGGAGCTGAAAACTCAGACTGGTGAAGACTCTTCTGGGACAGCAGAGCCCTGAGCGGTCGCTCACAGGAGCTGGACCTCCCTGCTTGTGCAAAGAGGAGCTGGAAGAAGCCATTTCCCTGTGTGGAATCTGCCCAGGAGCAATCTGGGATGTGGGGAATGGGGCTGGTTTCCCTGGAGCTTGTTTACTCCTAAACAGAGCTCAGGTGTCAGCACTGAGGTCAAACAAAACACGGCCCAGGGGTGTCGGGTCACAGGGGTGAGGGCAGAGCTGGCCCTGCTCCTGCCCAGGATCTGTCCCTGGGCTGGTGGCTTTGCTGGGCTGGGCATGTTCTGAACATCTGTAATTCTTCAGTGCTGTGCAAAAGGGGCATTTCCACATGGGAATGTGGGATCATTTATAACCAACTTCTCTCAGTTCAGGTGCTGTGCTCTGCAGAGTGGACTCTGAGCCCTGGATCCTCCTCGGGAGATGGCTGCAGGATATTTGCATTCCCTGATCCTGTAACAAGTTTCTTTTCCTTCCACAGAAGTGTCACCCATCAAGAACAGGCCAAAGCCAGAGCTGGTGGCAGCATCTTAACTCCCAGTGCTGGGGATTCCCCCATGAAACTTTCACCCTGGCCAGTTTGCCATCCCGGCGTGTGCTGGGAACAGGCAACGCCTTGGCAGCATCCCAGCTGTGCTGGGTGGATTGTGGAGCAGGATTCCCTGCGCAGGGTGGGGAACCTCAGCTGATTATCGCTCTTGTATCAAGATTATTTTCTAGTGCTTTCTTTTTTTGTAACTTAAATTCCAAACTCACTCAGCTGCGCTGTCTCGGGATTAAACAGCAACTCTAAAACATCCAAAGCCAGATTTTTCTCTCTAGGTTTGATTCTGGTGAGGTCAGTCTGCCTTTGCTCTGGCCAAACCCCAGGAAATGCCACGCTCGGAGTGACGGTGTTTGTGCTGGGCGTGGGCTGGGCGAGCACGAGTCCTGTGGAGCACTCTGGTGTCTGTGTCCCTCTGTCCCCCCTCTCCTGGTTCCGTCTGTGGAGGGGCGGCCGTGTCCCTGTCCTGCTGCACGCTGGGCAGCGCCGGAGCCAGGAGCGCGGAGCTCCCACGCGTCGAGCTCCGGGCTGGGCTCGGCTCTGGCTCGTGCGGAACCAGCCCGAGGGGCTTTGATTTGGGCCAGGCTCAGCCTGGGTGCTCGGCTCTGCTGCTGCAGTGGCTCTGGCAGGCAAAGCCTGATCTGCTGTGAGCTGAGGAGTTGGCCCCGGCCACGGCTGAGCCCCGGCTGCGGAACCCTGCGGGGCTGAGCAGCCCTGGGCTGGCAGAAATCGCCTGCGATGCCAGCGAGAGCTTCTGCCTGTGTCGGGAGCCAGGATCCCTCCCTCGTTGGCTCTGCTCCAGCGTCAGAGTTCACCTTTGGCCGGGATGGACGGATGGATCACATGGACTCTGCTCCTGCCGGACGTTTCCTCGGGAGCTCGGACACCTTTCCTCGGGCTCGTGCTGCGCCAGACGCGGGGCCTGGAGCTCCAGAAATTGCCACTCCAGAGTGCTCCGGGAGCAGCTCGAGGGACCCCCGTCCCCTCCGAGGACAGTCGGAGCAGCACCGGCTCACTCGGGTGCTGAAGCTCTGGAACGCTGCCTGGGCAGCCAGGTGGTGGCAGATTTGGCTGCTCTTGGAAGGAGCTCACCTGCCAGCTTGCAGATGCTCTTCAGGACACTGCAGATCTTTATTTATTACGTTCTTGAAGCCACAACCCTTAATCTGCATTTCTGTGACAGCAGAAGGACCAGAGGGTCCATGGAGACTTTGGGAGGCTGTTGCTGGGGCTGTGGGATCTGGTGCTAGACAAAAAGTGATCCCAGGGACTGGGATGCTCCCCTGTGGTGCTGAGCCAGCGGCAGCTCTGGGTGGAGTCGTGCTCTCCGTGTCCTCTCTGTTGTGTTCCAAAGACTGGCCAGGGCATCCTCGTCCTCCTCGTGTGTCCCCAAGGCAGTGAGTGCCCTGGAGCCGCCCCATTTCCAGTTCCACTGCTGTCTCCTAACTAATGTTCCCTAACAAACCTGGGCCCACAGTCCCCGGCCCTGTGGCAAAGCATCTGCTGCCTCTGGAGCTGGCCGGGGCATTGGATGATCCCAAGGCTGTGTCTCTGGTCCCAGCCAGCTGGGACAGCCAGCTCCTGCTCCCAGCCCTCCCAGGGACAGGATCCTGCTCTGCTCCCGGTGGTTTATTCTCTCTGCTGAGTCCCGGCTGTGCTGCAACGCAGCCCATTCCCACCAGAGAGAGCCTTGGACTCACCAGTGCCGTGCTGGCAGGAGCATTTCTGGGCAGTGTGTTTCCTTCAAGGCTCCTTCAGCCCGTTGCCAGCCGGATGCCGGGTTGTTTAACGTGCCCCTGGCTAATCTGGATTCCCGGGAAGGAGCGCTGGGCACTCCTAGGAAGGTCTGGAAGGGATCTGTCCTGGGAGTGCAGCTTCCGCTGCTGGTGCTTGAGGAAAACCTTGTTCCCTGGGGTTGGCATGGCCACGGGAGAGGGATGAGGAGGGTGTGCTGCAGTCCCTCTGCTCCGGTTTTCTTTCTGCTGAGCGTCCTGGCAGCAGGAGGGACGAGCCAGCCCTCCCCAGGGACGCTGTGCCGAGGCCGGGTGGTCCCGGTGGCGTGTGGTGTGGAGAGGGAGTGGGGCTGGTGCTGAAGGGGTTAATGCAGCCCCTTCCATTCGTTGGAGAGGCCATTTACTGATCCAGCAGGAAAGTTTGGAGCAGATTGGCCGCGGCTTCCTCTGCTAATCCCTGTCCCAGCAGCTTGGGCCGGGTCTCCTTGGGAGGAAGAGCTGGGAGTGGGCCGTGACCTCTGTGTTGTGCTGTGACAATAAACTGGTTCCAGTGGCTCCACCGCCTCCTCTTCAACCTCGTGTTTTCACAGGGAGTGTTTGGGATGAGCAGGAGTTGCCTTCCTCCTCCCTCCCCTCCTTGCTCCCTGCTCCTGGGAGAGATGTGGGCAGGAATTTCAGAGCAGGCTCCGTGTGTGACACAAACAGTCCCGTTTGGTCCTGTGTGCCTGGGTGGCCCCTGGAGGCTCGGATGGAGCCGACAGCGCCGGGACAGTCCTGGCACAGCCCCGAACCAGCTATGGCTGAGAGGCTGAGAGCCTCTGCCACCGCCCTCCCCTCCCTGGGTTTACAGCGAGGCCACATGAGGGGTTTTTGTAAGAATTACTCTGGAATTGTCAAACTGATCCACGACCAGTCCGTGCCCAGACTCGGGGCTCACCTGGACGTGTGGCTCCCTCCTGATGGACCCCACTGGCCCATCCCATTTTGCCTCCCTCTGTAGGATTTGGTGCTCCCATGCCCCTGGAGTCGTCCATCCACCTGCCCCAGCCCACACCGAGCCCCCGTGTGTGCCTGTCCCCGTCGGAATGGGCACAGGGACCAGGGACAGGGTTGGCAGGAGCGGGGCAGCACCACCCCCACGCTCGGCCCCGGTGCAGGATGAGGCCCCACCTGGGATGTTCCTGAGCCTCTGACCGTGCTTGGACACCAGCTGCTCCCTTGTAACTCTGCATTTACGTCTCTCCTGCCGCTGGGAGCAGCGAGATGCCCCCGGCTCCCCCCTGCCTGCGCCAGCCGGACCCTCGGTGGCGGCTCAGGCCCCCCGGCCCGTCCTGCCGGGGCCCTGGGAAAGCAGCTGTGCCGCGTGTGGAGTGTTTAATTAGCACTCCCCGTGCCCCTCAGCTGTGGCAGCGGGGTGGGAGCCAGCTCCCGCCGGGAGGGCTGCGCACGGAGCTCTTCCAGCTGTGTTTGAGTTGGCCAGATGTTGAGTTAGAGGAGTGTGGAGGCAGCGCTGCTCGTTGTTAATGAAACCCTGGAGAACAGGAACAAACCTCCTGCCCCGGCTGCCCCCACAGCGCCCGGAGCCCTCCCCAGAGTCCCCTGGCATGGCCCCGGCCCCTCTCCACAGGCTCTGGACAGGTTCTGGCCACCGGACAATGCCCACGGCAAACCTTCCCGTGCAGGCACAGCACGGGTGACAGGGACAGGGAATCTCAGCATTCCTGGAGCCCTCGCTCCTCCTGGATCTCTGTGCTGTTCCCAACACGCTGCTCCGTGCTGGATCCAGCTCCGTGGCCTTTCACGTGGTTTGTGTGGCAATGTGGGGTCCCGGCCCCGCACAGGGGAAGGCGGAAACGAGGAGCTCTGCTGGGAGATGTTGCTGCCCATTCCCTACTCCCCTCCACAGGGATTCTGTTCCATGGGGACACTGCCCCATCCCATGGGATCTGCCCGTCCGGGACCGCTGCCCACACAGAGCCTTTGTCCAACATCCCGCACCCCTGGGAGCGAGGGATGAGACTGGGGGGGAGCAGGAATTCCAGCCAGCGTTATGCAAGCAGCAGTGCCTTTAAATAGACTCTTATTCCCTGGTGTCCGGGAGGCAGCGGAGCCGCTGGGCACCAGCATCGTTCCCTGGGGCTGTGCTGGACCCTCCCCGGCCCCCCACTCCCCTCCGTGTGCCGGGAGCTGACACGAAGCTGGTTTGGGGCAAAGGCCGGGAGCTGCCTCCCCTCCCCAGCAGCCTCTTCCCTGGGCTTTGAGGGAGTTGTGTAACGGGAGGCGGTGGCAGAGGCCTGGCAGTTTCTATGCCAACACAGCTGGATGGCAGCGCTGGGGGAGGGGGGCTGCCAGCGCACCCCCAGAACAGCTGCACAGCCCCAAACAGCTGCACAGCCCCAAACAGCTGCACCCCCGACACGGCTGCACCCCCTGACACGTTGTCATGCTCCGCTGCCTCCGATGTTTCCTGGAACACCCATGGAAACACAAAACAAGAGCTGAGAACCCCGGCGGTGTCGGATCCGTGGGCCTCTCCTCTGGGTCCTGCCGCTTCTTGGCACGAGGGGCTCAGAGGCCCTGGGGGCTCTCCCTGTCCCACCTCAGCTGCCACCCCTGGGAATGAACTCATCGTGTCCCTTGTCCCCCACCCTCCCTGGCAAACCCTGGCTCAGGACCAGGCACAGTTTGGTGAGGATCTTTCATCTTCCTCCTCTTCATCCTCTTCATCATCCACACCCTGAACTTGCCCTGCCCCACATGGGGGTCCCAGGGGTCTGGGTGCTGCCCACACTTGGGGGCACCACTGGGGTGCTGCATTCTGCACCCAAACCTCGCAGTGCCAACCCCCCCATCCCAGCTGCCCACTCGGACACACTGGGAACCAACCGCTGGCTCCTTCCCTTTCCCTCTTCCATATTTTCAGTGCCCTGGTGTCACGCTGAGTCACCAGCAGAACGATAGGCGAGGCTTTGGCAGGGAACAAGCCCAAGTTTTGATAGTTCAACTGTGGGAAAAAAAAAATCGGCGCAATTTCCTAATTAGAACAGCGCTGGGAACAAAGCGGGTCTGTCCGAGCGCGGCGCGGCCGCGGCCGGGAATGTGACCTTTGCTGGCTCGTGGTGCCAGACGGGAGCTGCCGGTGAACGGTGGTGCTTGGCAGGGGCTGAAATGCCTCAGCAGGGCCTGCTCTGACGTAGGAGCCAGAATTCCCCCTCGTGGGGGCCGCGGGACCCGTGGCGGATGGGTGGAAGGAGCACTGGGAGATGGCGCTTGTCCCCGTGTCACCGCTTTTGCTGCCCCAAACGGCCCTGGCTGCCCTGCCCTGCACTGGAATGTGGCTCCTCAAGTCGTGGGTGAAGCCGTGGCCACACCGGGTGTCCCCGAGGGCCAGCGCTGCCGCGTGATGGGTGTCCCCAGCCTGCGTCCTCAGTCTTGTCCCCAGCCTGTGTCCCTGTCCCCAGCCTGTGTCCCTGTCCCCAGCCTGTGTCCCCGGCCCTGTCCCCAGCCTGTGTCCCTGTCCCCAGCCTGTGTCCCTGTCCCCAGCCTGTGTCCCCGGCCCTGTCCCCAGCCTGTGTCCCTGTCCCCAGCCTGTGTCCCCAGCCCCGTCCCCAGCCTGCGTCCCCGGCCCGTGGCTGCCACTCAGCCAGCGCAGCAGAGCGATGCCAGGCTTTTCCGGGGCTGCGGGAGCCACAGCCCAGCGCTCCGTGATTAATTAACGAGAGAGGAAATGAGCGGAGACCAGTCCCAGGGCTGTGCTGTGCCTTGGATCAGGGCGAGCCCCGTCCCTGCGGAAAGGCTGGAGATGCCGTGTGGGGAGCTGGGCGGCCTTGGGGCTGGAACAGGAGCGGTGGGAATTTGGCGTCGCATCCTTCAGGCCTGAGATGCAGCGTTTTGCTGCTTCCTGGGAGCTGGGCTGGGCAGCCACAGCCATCAGAGGTGGCCGTGGGACAGGCAAACGTGCCCGAGGGGGCTGTGGGGCTGCCACCAGCCCAGGGTCAGCTTGAGGGACAGAAGGGGGGACGTGGGCAGGGGATGGCAGCGAGACCTGATCCCATCCCTTCTGCCACCCCTCTGTGACCGGCCTGTCCTTACCAGGCAGGGCTGGGCAGGGGGGAGGCAGCCCCACGAAGGGGAAGGTGCCCACAGCTCCCCAAGGTGCCCAGAGCCCCCAGCAGCACCTCGGCTCTGCCCTGGACGCTTCCCCGAGCTCAGCAACGTGATGCAAAATCCCATCATGCCAATTATGCAAATCGCATAAACTATTCCTGTTATTCCGAAGGATCCCCAGAGAGCTCCTTAGCGCTGTAATTCAGCATTACTCACTCGTGGAACAGGCGCTGGGGCAGGTGAGGGACAGGGGCTCGGGCTGTGCCCCAGCCTGGCAGCGAGGGGGGCCCGGCGCGTTTTGGGGCTCCCCCAGAACACGCAGCTCTGCTCCCCCAGCCCCCAGCGGGGCATGGCAGAGGTTGGGTTTGCTGTGGAGCCTTCCCAAACCTCCCCAGTCGCCAGGGATGGCAGCACGGATGTGTCCGACTGTCCCACGGCCGGTGCCAGCCCCGCTGCCCCTTCCCCTCCCTGCACCCCCCATTCCCACTCGGTGCCTCCATCTTCCCAGGCCCCACCACAGCTCTGCATCCGCAGCGCTTTGTTCTCCCACCCACTCCTTGTTTCCTCCGTCATTCCGGCTCCTCCCTGTGCCTGCGCTCCCCGGGAGCCTCCCGGTGGAGCCGAGGCTGCTGCGGCCGCTGCTGGCCGAGCCTGGCCCGTGGCGCCCGGCAGGGCAGGGCCGGGCACGGGGGACACGCAGGGGACACGTGGCAGGGCCGGTCCCCCCGTCCGGGCCGTGGGAGCCGGAGGTTGCCAGGGCCGAGCTCCAGGAGCGCTGCTGGCAGCGGGAATGTCCCCAAAACCCCCCTCCCTGCCCCCTGCATCCCACATGGATGCGAGAGTGGGAGCAGAGGGGTCCTGGGGTCCCTCTAGGGATTGCCATCCGTGCCCCCCGGGATGAGACCCCGTCCCCAGGCTCTGCGGCCCTCGGCGTGGGCAGGGCCGGGTGCTGCGAGGCAGAGAGTGACACGTGTGCCACATCAGGGAGCAGGACTGCCCACAAATCCCCGGGAACAGCAGCTCGCGCTGCTGGGAGTCTTGCTCAGATGCTGCTTCCAGTGGGATTAGGGAAACCCTGGGGTGATGAGAAGCCAGGTACTTTGTCGTGCCTCAGTTTCCCCCTCGGTGAAATCATCCCGTCCCACTTTGTGAGTCCCACTGGCCCAAGCGTGAGGCGGGAGCTGGGACTCGCTGGATCCAGCACTGCAGCTCCCACCCTGCAGAATCAGGGCCTGAATTGTTCATCCCTGGCTAATCCCCAATAAATGGCTTTGCTCGGTTTGCTGGTGGCGCTCGGGGGGATTTAACTGCTGGGAGCTGCTGGCACACGCGGGACGTCTCCAGCCCAGGGACAGCTTCTCAGTCCTGACCCTCAGGAGATTCAGGGAGCAGCTCCCACCGGCACCAACAGTGACAGAATCATGGAATGGGCTGGGTTGGAAGGGACCTTAAAGCTCATGGGACACATTCTGCTATCCCAGGTTGCTCCAAGCCCCGTCCAACCTGGCCTGGAACGCTTCCAGGGATGGGGCAGCCACAGCTTCTCTGGGAAACCTGTGCCAGGGCCTCACCACCCTCACGGGGAGGAATTTATTCCCAGTATTTAACCTAAACCTACTCACTGTTATTTGGAGGCACCTGCTGGAATCCTGGTGAGCGACGGCCGCGCTGCAAAGGGGAGGCCGAGGCTGAGTTTGGGAGGATGCTCCAGGACCTGGGCACTGGTGTGGGGTTTGCTGGCCCAGCTCCTTAATGAGGTGCTCAAAAGGAAGTGAGGGGACAGCCTGGGGTTGAGGAGGGGCCCCCCGAGGAGGGCAGGAGACAGAACTGAGTGAGGTGTTCAGGGAAAACACATCCTGTGCTCGTGGGGGGTTGGTTTGGCTCAAACCCACCTGGCTGATCCCCCAGTGACCCCCAGATGTCAGAGAAATCACGTTTAGATTATTTTAGAAATAAAAACTTCCTGACACAGCACAGGGAGGGCTCACAGTGATGTCAGGGCTCCGATGGAGAAGCCATCTGCCCGCGGCCACAGGACAGGCAGTTCCTGGGAATCTCATTAACACGGTGACACTCGGTACACACCTGCCCCGCTCGGGCTGTGCAGGGCACCGAGGGCTGGGTGGGATCAGCCTTCCCCTTCAGCACACACTGAAAAGGAGGGACAGAGAGCCAAGGGCTGCCAGAGAGCCCGTGGGACTGAGTGGACAAACAGGTGAGATGGAGATGGAGGCGACTTCTTTAGCCTGATCCTGTTCCCTGCCTGGTCTCTCCTGCTCTGGCGGTGCCAGGAGAATCCAGTGACCACCCAGAGCAGCTGGGGTTGGATCTTCCTTAGGAAACTCCGAGCATGTTCTCAGGGACTGTGACAAAAACCAGCACTGGTACCATGATGGTCTCTCTGCTTCCTGCTCTCTGTGCTGGCCAGTGACACATCCCACTCAAATGCACCAGGGGTTCTAACCCACCTTTGTTTCTCCTCTCTCTGTGTCACCGGAGGCTTCCCGAGTCGCTGAGGATGTGGCAGCTCTCGATGACCCCGCAGTGCCACGTTCCCTCCCTGGGCAGTTATGCTGCCCTGCAGCACCTCCCTCCCGTGTCCCTCCCTGGCAGCCACCGCACCCACCGGGGCGGCATTTCGGGAGCAGGGAGAGCGTCCACAAGCTGGGAACACGGAGGGGCTGGTGGCCGGAGCCGTCCCTCGGTGCAGCTGCTGTCACTGCCCTCGGACACCACTGCTCCAGCCACTGCTGCCCTGGCCATCACTGCCCTCGGTTGTCACTGGCACGGCCGTCACCGTCCCGGCCATCGCTGCCCCGTCCCCACCCTCCGTCCCCGTGACCCGGCCGGGAGCGTGGCGTGATGCCACGCTGGTAATTAAGAAGGAACCTAATGAAACTTCGAAAATAGCACAATTTCCTCCCCACACCTGCAGCCGAGCGGGGTGGATTACATAAGTTATTGTTGCCACAGCAACTTCACTCCACCCGGGGCTGGAGGTGGCCGGTGCCGCGTGTGCCGCTGTGCCGGCACCCCGGGGAGGGATCGCTCCGGGGATGGGGCCGCTGCCAGCCCCGGGGCTGCTGCCGGCTCATCCCACCGCTGTTCCCAGTCTGGCGTGGTGGTTCCCCACACCGCACCCACGGCGTTTTGCCCCCGTGCTGGGTGGTCCCGCCTCCGAAAGGGCACACGGCGAAGGCGCCGCGGGGATTCAGGTAACCCACGGGGACTCTGGCACCATGGTTACCCTGGGCACGCTCCAGCTGCCGCCGAGCCCCGGGGAGTGAATCACCCTGACAAAAAGGCAGCGAGCAGCAACCAGGAAAAGAAA
>VZTE01002025.1:82229-121884 GCA_013397775.1 Eulacestoma nigropectus | reverse complement strand
GGGGGAGCCGCGGGCACCGGGGCCCGCGTGGGGATGTCCGATCCCGGGGTGGGCAGCGCTGTCCCCGCGCCACCCCGGAGCGGGGCAGCCCCGCGCCGCCGGCTCTCGCTGCTCTGCCACAAGCCAGAGCCATCAGAGCCTTCCTCGTCTCTTGGAGTTCGGGAATCTCTCCGTTTTTCCTTTCTGCTTTGCTCCCGGTGTCCTGAGAAAATACAGTAATTTATGTGGTTTAATTTCCCCCCGAAGGAAGCGGTTTCTGCTCTGCTGGGTCTTGAGACCAAGACTAATAAAACTGCTGTAGCCTAACGTGTAACGCAGGATGTCGTTTGTTAAACTGGGAAGCTTGCACGATTTCCTGTGATTTAAGGGCTTGGATTGAGTTACCTGGGAGCACAGAGTAGGGAAAAAAAAAAAAGATAGAAGAATGTAGTACAAAAAGTACCGAGGCAGTGAAGTTTTGAAGTCTTGTTTTTGGAGATTCTAGGGTGTAACAGCTGTTCAGGCAGCGCTGAGGCACCCAAAATCTTGGCTACTCTGAATCCTGGTGACATTTGGCTGGGGTCTCTGGGGCTCTCTCCCACCCTCCCAGGCAGCTCGTGTACCCAGACTTGCCACCGCACAGGCTGTCCTTGACTGTGGGCAGAGCTGGCACCGAGGGTGTTCCCGGTGTTTGTGCATCGGCACCGCTGGGCCCGGAGCCGCCTGGGCAAACAGGGCGAGAGGGGCTGGGGCCAGGGGCTGGGAACAGCCTCAGCGGTGACTCAGTTGTTGTTTGAGGTGTGTTGTCCTCGAAGCACGGGGCTAATGACGGGTTTGGGGAGCAGGTCACCATCTCCCCGGGCACGGCCCTTAAGGAGCGCACGGGGCAGTTTGTGCCGTGCCAACACCGCGCTTGGCTGATGCCCATCCCCCCAAGAAATGAGGGGTGAGGGGGTGAGTGCTGGCCGGGCTCTTCCCTTGCCGGAGCTGGAGCGGAGCCCTCGGCCCGGCGCGAGCGGCAGCGCCGGCTCCATCGGCGCCTGGCTGCCCCAAGGGCGGAGGTGCACGGGGTGCCTTGGCCCCAACAGCCAGAGATGGGCTTGGGAGGAGTCCACAGGTCTCCATCAGTTAGCGAACACTTCAGTTCCTTGGGATGTCAGTGGGAGCAGCCAGATTCAGGGAATGGGAAGATGGAACTGGTGAAGATCTCGTGGTTTCACCCAAAGTCGGTGTCTTGGTGCTGGGAGCTGGAGGAGGATGGTCCTGACTCCGTTTGCGTTCCTTTGTGAGAACAAAGTCCCCTCTGAAGCCAGCAATGCTTTTCCTGCCTCTGGAGATGTGTGGCATGTGGTGCCTGCGAGAACCTGGCGTGTCCCTGTTCCACTGAGGACTTCAGGCACCCCTGAGCCCAGTGTGACAGCTGGGGGCTCACGTGCTGGGGTCTTCTGGATGTCCTTAAGCTTTGGAGTCTCTGAATCCAAAACCAGTCCCAGTGCTTCAATCCCAGTTACCCGGGTATTTTTTTGCCCCGTGCTTTCCTGGTCTGTGCAGGAGCCTGAACACTGCCGTGGGCAGGAGACAACCCCCAGGAGGGGCACGATGCCACTGAGCCCCAGCCCGTGGAGACCCGAGATGTGTGACTGACCCCTGATTTGCCATCTCACCGGGGTCTGGCAGCAGCAGGACCAGGGCTGGAGCGGGAGCAGCAGCTCCCCATGCCAGGCGCCCGCTCCCGCGCAGGCTTTCCCGAGGCGTTCTGCTCGGGAAGCCCATTGTCATCGTTTTCCAGAAGCAGCGCTCACCCTCGGAGTGACTGTGCTAATGAGCTGGTGGAGGAGCTGTCAGCCGCCCCCGAGCCGATGCTGCCACTACAGGCAGCTGCCTACACACGGGGAGTAATTACAGAGGGAGACGGAGGCTGCTGGCACCTTCCGCCAACGTAATCCCACCTTCCCCGGTGCTGATTCACTCCCAGGACCCCGGCGTAGCGGCACAGCTGCCGGGCTGGGCTCTGCTGCGAGCCCCGGGGCTGGGGGTGCCGGCTGGGGTGTGAGGACGGGCAGCTCCCTCTGCTCCCTCCCCGTTCCCCGCTCATCCTTGCTCCGGATTGTCTTTTTGCAGAAAGCAGGGACTGGCAATTCTTCCTTCCCCCGAAGACAGCTCTGTCTCCTCCTGCCAGATGAGATTATTGCCGTTCACAGCCCAACCTCCATTTCATTTTAAAGCCATTTTTTCATGCGGAAGATGGGTTTGCAGTGGTGTGCGAGTAGCTCCGCATTTGAAGAGGTGTTTGCCTAACAACACCCCGAACTCAAAGCTGAATTGTCGTGCAGAGACGTGGATGGAATTCCTGAGGGTCCTTTGCTCCCCATCGGCTGTAATCGATGTTACTGTGGTATCACAGCCTCCTTATCTCCAGGTCCAGAGGGATGGGAGCGATTCTTCCTCAGGTGGTTCAGGAGGGCAACTGTGGCTGCTTTGGTGCGTTTGGCAGTGGAGGGATGATGTGTGCAGCACAGGAGGAAGGAGCCAGCCTGTGCCACCCCAAATTCCATGCCCTGTGCTCCCTGCTGTCTCTGCTCCCTGCCTTGAGGCTTCCTGCAGCCCAGATGTGGGAGATCTGTGGGCTGCACCCCGGGGTGCATCCCGGGGATTGCTGGCACCGCTCCCATCCGTGGCACCAAGGCTCTGTGGTGGGCTCGGCTCCGGCACTGCCAGGGGCTCTGAGGTGGGAATGCTGCTCCATCCCCTTTGCCTGTGGACTGGCAGAGCATTCCTGGCCTCCCTGGAGATGGGACACCTGCAGACACGTGGATTAGGAGGTGTTAGAAAGCAGTAGCTCCTGTCTTGCCGGAGGTGTCCCGAAGCGCTCCCCGTGCTGCCGCAGCTGGATGCTGCTCCCTGGGATGCGGGCGGCCGCTGGCTTTGCCCTCAGTGCTTTGTTGTGCTGAGCCTGCTCGTGGTTAAGGTTTCAGTGCTGCTGCTCGTGTTGCAGGGCAGGGCTCAGGGCAAACAGCTCCTGCTCCAGCTCCTCCGGCCGCAGCCTCGGTGCCCCATCTGTGGGGAGGGGACTGGGGGACCCTTCTGGCTCCTCAGTGGAGATCCCAACCCTGAGGACTTGAGGATGGCCCTGCCTTGCAGGGCTGACCACTGGTGGGTACTCCCAGGTGTTCCCAGAGTGCTGGGGTGCTCTGTGCCTCATGTGGATCCTCATCCCAGTTCCCTTCAAACCCGGACCCCGATACAAAGATGTTCAGAGCTCTTGCCCTGAAACTTGGGTCCCCTCATGCTCTGGCATGACAGCCAGGAGAAACTAAATGCCTTTAGATGGGGACTGGTTTTTTCCCTGATTTTGCCTGTCCAGATGGGCTCCTTCTTGACAGAAACTTGGCTCTCAAAACCCCCAGGGCCGCTCCTGATGGCGCCGGGCAGGACAAGCTGTGATGGAGGAGGCAGCGCTGGGCTTTGCTGGGCATTAAATATTGATACTGAAATGATGAAGGTGCTCCTGGAGCAGGGCTGACCCATTTAGACACAAAACTTCCTTAGAGCTGAGCTGCTTCTGCAGTGTGGCAGTGGAGAGTCCCCGGGTGCTGCCCCTCCGTCCTGCTCCTCATGCTCACCCAGGGAAGCTGTGGGTGGGCCCAGGTCCCTGTGCAGTGTCAGTCCTGCAGGGAGCCATAAAATCCTTAAGAAGGTTGGAGGAGCCCTCTGAGACCATCCAGCCATTCCCTCAGCGCTGCCCAGGCCACCACTGAGCCACGTCCCCAGGTGCCACATCCCTGTGGGTTTTGAGCGCTTCCAGGGATGTGTTCGGAACGTCGCCCTTCAGCTCCTGTGCAGGAGAAGCCTGAGCCATGTCCACTTCCAGCTTGAGTTGGACTTAAATTTAGGATTTAGGAGCCGGACTTCCATGATCCCTGTGGGCTCCTTCCAGCTCGGGATCTTTTATTCTTTTCCATGATTCTACACTTTTCCTTACGGGCTAAGCGATGGGATTGGAGCATCCTGGCTGCAGCTGGAGTGTGCTCGGAGGGGAGAAAAAGGGACCTTGTTTCTGTTGCCTCTTCCCCCACCCAACAGAGCAGGGCCGTGTCCTGGAGACCTTGTGCTTTGCATTAGTTTCATTTTTGGCAGCTGAATAAAGCCGTGCCAATCCCGGAGAGCTGAGTGGTATTACCCAGGGAATTCAGCGCAGTGGAACAAAGCAAAGCCCTTTCAACCCTTGGCTGCCAGGTTTTGTGTCTGTGTTTTTCTGAACTCTGCCCAGGCAGCCCGTGGAAGGCAAACAACTTGTGGGTGCTGCTGAGGGGGCAAAATCTGGGGAGAATGAGATTTGCTTTCATTGCCACAATGTTGCTGAATATTTGCTTTGCTCTTGGTGTCCTGCAAACCTGGATTCACCTCTCCTCTGGGGGACAGCCCTGCCAGAGCCTCTCGTCCCCCCATGGAGGGGGATGAACCCCGTGTTGCCAGGGGAGCAGCTCCAGCACGTCCCTGGCTGAGGAGTGATGCTGTTCAGCCATTCCATGGCACAAATCTGTTACTTTCCCACTATTTCTCCTTGGCAGGTCTCAGGCTCTCACCTGGAGTGGGGTGTGAAGGCTCTGGAGTCACCTTCCCTTCCCACCCTAGGAGTGAGAGGAAGGCTTGGAAAAGGCTATTTTTATCTCTGGAGTGAGGAGCCCTTTTCACCGCTCTCATCCTGCCAGGCTGTTTTTGTTGGAGGCTCCAGACAATGTTTTAAAAACATTCACTTTCAGCAAACTTCCTCCTGGGGGTTGGTGAATTTTATTTGGCCAGCACAGAGTCACCTTCCCGCTCCTTCAGCCAGTCCATGAGACCCTTTGGGGGCTTTTATCTCTTTATTTGTTGCTTTAAAACGTCTCTTGTGGATCGGTGGGGAGCAGGACCTGCCCTGAGCAGTGCCAGGGTTGGGTTGTGCTTTGATTCCCTCTGGTTTGAGGACGATGTGCTGAATTTCGGATGATTCTTTGTCTGGGGATCCTGTTCCATCATTAATTCCCTCAGTTTTGTGCTCAGGACGATGTGTTTACACGAGCACTGCTGAGAAAATCACACTATTTACATATCCCTGTGCACATCCACGTACACAAACACTGCTCTGAACCTGCAAACCGCCGAAAAATCTCCTCCCTGCAGAAATTCTGCCAACATTTCTGCTGCTGAAATACTGTTCAGCCTCAGAGAGCTCAGGCGAGGCTGTAGCTGGGGATGTGCCAGAAGTGGGGATGTGTCCCTGTCCCTGTCCCTGCTGTGGGCAGGGGGAATTGTCCCTGTCCCTGCCATGGGCAGTGATCCCGCACCTGCAGCCGCTCTGTGGGATAACCCAGGTAGATTTTGGACTGGAGTTAAACGTGATGTGGGCAGGATGGAGCAATCCTCGCTGTGGTAATTAACTCCTGTGCAATTGTCTCCTACACGCTGGAGAACACCTGGCTTGTTGCTACAGATTCATTTTCTCCTTTCATGCTGAGCACATCCACCAAACTGCTCCGAGCTGCCCCAAAACAGCTTCCAAGGGCCCTGAGTTGTTGGCCTGCAGCCTTAATTAGCAGGGCAGCTCCTCATTAGCCTCGTCAATCATCTTCTGCCCTTTGCAGTTGTGGCTGGTGCTGTGAGGACCTGGGAGCTGCTGGGGACAGGCTTTGGGGACATTGCAGCCATCCTCAGCCTGCTGCTCCCACCAGTCTTGTGCTCCTGGCAGGATTAATGGGATTTCTCCTGAAATTCCAGCACTGGGCTGATGCCACCCCTCTGACGGGTGCCCCACACAGGGTCCTGCCCAGAGTGACCCAAAAGGGGCTCTTTGGAGCCAAGAAGGCTCTGGCTGAGCCTTGCACACGTGTGGAGGAAATTCAGCAGTCAGACTCAAGGGCCGGGCAGCAGGAACGGGGATAAAAATGTCTCAGGCAGAAAATGAGCTTTATAGTGTTCGGCCAGCCTCAGATGAGGTGACAGATGCTTAATCAGCTTATTCCCCGTGTGTGTCTGCCTGTCTTCCCTCCCCTGCCCGGGATGGGACTCTGCCAGCAGCCTGGGGGTGCAGAGCCCCCGTTCCCAGCAGGAATGCCCGTGGTGCATCCCTCCTCAGGGGCATTCAGGCTCTGAACTCCATTTTCAGGTGGTACCTTGGTGGGAGGGTGTCCCCAAGGTGGAGCAGGGGATTGGGACCAGCTCTGGGGCTGGAACTGGGCTTGATCTGGAGGATTCCCAGGAGAGAATGAAGGTTGTTCCTCTCCCACGATCGGCTGGGATTGGTGTTGGGGTGAGGGCCCTGGCAGGGAGGGCTGTGGCTGCGGGGCCAAGCACACAAAGAGCCCTTCTTCTTCTCCCTGATCCGATTATTCCTTCCCCCATCTTAACGAAGGGCCTTGGAGCGAGGCAGGAAAAGCTCAGGCAGCGCTGCCCGTGTTCACCCCGCCCTTTGGGCAGGTGGGCAGTGCCCCCGGGGGCTGAGGGACCCAGGTGTCATTCCTGGCACGTGGCGTGGCTGGCAGAGCTCAGGGGGTGCTGCTGGCTTTGCTCTGGCTCACTCCTGGCTGCACATTTGGGATTCTGCTCTTCAGCCCTTCCTGCTCGTCCGTGATGGGCCGGGCTGGTGCTGCTCTTCGTGGCCACCCCGGGAGTGGGACATCACCTGCCACCACCCCTCAGATCTTGGGTCACCTCCCTGGTTGGTCTGAGGTGCTGGTGCTGCCCCAAACAGCCACTTACAGTTGTTATTATGGTTATTTTTGCCATATCTGATAATTTTCTGGTTGGGGCATTCACTTCCCTCTCCTGGGGAAGCATCTTGTGCTGGGGCACTGCAGAGCCCCCTCATTCTTGTCCCTTGTGGTGCTCAAACCCAGCTTGGTCCTCCTCAATGAAGCTGCAGGACGAGGGAGGATCCTGGGGCATCTTTCAGGGAGCTGGGAGGATTTTTTTGCTCTCTTTTTGTGTTTATCAGCACAGGGCTGAGCATGGAGCTGTTCACTCCACTTCCCATCATCCCTGCTAATCCCAGCGATGTTCTCTTCCCTTTAGACAATCATGGAGCAGTTCAATCCCAGCCTCAGGAATTTCATTTCTATGGGGAAGACCTATGAAAAAGCCTTAGCAAGTAAGTGACACTGCACTGTTGGCATGGTTGGTGCTGGAATGCCAGGGGCTGCCAGCTTGGGGACGGGGGAAAGCTGGAAAACCTTTGGTTTTTGTTGAAAATCTTCGGGTTTTTGTTGAAAAGTTCTTTGTTCCCATGGGGAGGGAACTGGGAGGATGGATCTTGGACCACAGTGGGATGTGCAAGGCCATGGATATGGGAGGGATTCCAGGGAGAAAACGTTGGGAGGCAGCAGGGTAAACAAAACACATCTCCAAACAGTTAATCTTTAAATGTTTGTTTAAAATATTGAGAATTGAGATTTTAAGCTCTCTTTAAAGAGGTGTTATTGAAATGTTTAAATTGCCCAGAAGAATGAAGAGAAGGAAAAAGCCTGAAAGTCTTGATGGCAGCTCTTGACTGGGAATGCAGGATCCTATTGGAGCCATTAGGGAGGTGTAGATTTAAGTGATCAGAAGGAAGCTAGGAATTGATTAAACCCCAAAATGGACTATTTTGACTTAAACTGGCTGTTGTGCACTGCCTGGGCCCTCCTCAGCTGGGTTTTGAGGAGGTTTAAGCTTTGCTCGAACCAGAGCTGTGCTTTTCCAGGGAGGGCTCTGCTCCCTTCAGAGCTGCACGTGTCTCCTGGATTTTATTTTTCAGTAATCCCAGTGAAAATGCTCATGGGGGAGAGTCTCTCATCATCTTCAGCCAGCAGGGGAAAAACACTTTGGTGTCTCATATTCTTTAGTGCCGGGGTTTGGGATCCGAGCTGTGGGAAGGATCGCTGCTCCTGCTCCCTGCCTGCCGCACATTTTCTTTCCCACAAGTCAAGTGAGGCTCCCGGCTGTTTCCATGAGGATTCTTTAAGCCCTCCCCCAGCTCCCAGGTGCCGGCGCTGCCCCGGACACCGCGTCCTGCCAGCGCTGGGCACTGGTTTGAACTGGGATTTAATGGATCACCCAGCCGTGACGGGGACGTGCCCGTCCGCCCCGGTCCACTGCACAGGGGCTGCGGACTCTGAGCCCCAGGGAAGGGGCACGGTGCAGCCCCACAAGCAGCAGCCTTTCCCAGCAATTCCTAGGGATGCCAGCGGAGTGGGGTTCATGATTTGGGGGTGCTTTTCCCTGCTGGTTCCCTCCTGGCAGCAGGGAAGGGAGCAGAGGCAGGGTCTGACAGGGGGAAGAGGTTACCCTTGGGACTGCGTTTTTTTGTTTGTTCTTCTGAAATAGTCTACTGATAACTCAGCTTTAATTACCTGGGAGGTGGACCTGTTTACCCCGTGCTGCCCTATCCCACCAGCCACGGCATTTGGGATAACCAGTGTGATCACTGGGTTTGTGTTTTTCCCACATCCCTGCTGTGAAAGCACTTTGGAGCCAAGGACCTTCCTGCAAGTTTTAACTTGGCTTGGGTCGTCCTTCCCCTCGGATCCTCGAGCTGGGGGGCAGCTGGAGGAAGTGCCGAGCCCAGGAGCCAGAGCAGAGGCAGCGCTGGGAGGCTGGGGCTGTACAGCGTGTTCTGTGATTAGAGGAAACCCCCTGCTTATCTGATTAGAGTCAAGCGTGTAGCTGGAATGTCAACAAACAAGGCTGAACTATAATGAAAGTCGGTGATATTCAATTATTCCGCAGTGATTTCTCTGAGCAGCATTAGCAGCCTGATGCTTGCACTGCAGTGAAAACCACCACAGTGCTGCATGTACCTTTTTTAATCCTAAATTACCCTGTAATCTCACTGCTCCAGCTTTCTTTGCTCACTTTTCCTCTGTTTGTGTGGCCCCTTCCCGCGGGTTTAAGCCCTTTGAGGTAATACCTGGTTCAGGGTCTAGCATCTCCTCGGTGCCCCAGAAGTTCTAACAGCCATTAAGGGGAACATAACCTCCTTTTTTTGGTGCTTTTTAGGCATGACATACGCAGCAAAAGGGTACTTTGATGCTCTGGTGAAGATGGGAGAGTTGGCCAGTGAAAGCCAAGGATCGAAAGAGTTGGGTAAGTCCCCAGTTTGCTGCTAAATGGAGCTGCAGATTCCCGGCCCAGGAATGAAACAGATCTTTGGTGCTGCCGGGGAGAACAAGCTCAGTGTGGAGCTGATCCTGCCTCGTCTCAGTGGTGGAAGTGTCTCTGCATTTACTGTTAATGTAGTTTGGAAAACCCCCTGATACTCTCGGTGTCAGGGGTTTGGCTCGTGGCGTTTCTGGAGAGCAGCTTTGTGGTGGTTTTGTCTTCCTTTGCAAAGGAGAAGCAGCAGCTTTTGACCTGGGAGCTGGGGCTGCGCTGCCCATCAGGGGCCTCTGGAGGGGAAGGGCAGAGGGAGGAGTCTGGGGAGGGGGCAGGTTGGCTGCACCGGGCCGGGGCTGTGCTGGGGGAGGTCACCCCGGGAGTGGTGGGGCTGGGACTGTACCCTGGGTGCAGCAGCTCTGCCCTGCTGGAGCCTCCCTGTGCCACTGCCAGGGACTTGTGTTTGCTCAATCGATGGCAAACGTCAGGAGCTGTGACGCTCGGTGCCTCCTTCCCCTTTCTCACACTTATTTCTCCAGTAAAGCCTTTGGGAGCTGCTTTCCCAGTCTCCCTGTTGCCCAGACATGGCTCCTGTGTTCTCCTACCTCGAGCTGGAGGGTTTGAGGTGACCCTTCCGGCTCCCCCCATGGCTCGAGGTGACTCTCCCGGCTCCCCTTGGGATGCTGCACCTTGTTAAGGCTCTCATGCAGTGAGATGGGCTTTGGTCTCGTGTCTGTGCAGTCCCAGGTGAACCCCTCCTTCTCCTCCTCCTCCTCCTCCCCCCCATCCCTCCCGCAGCTCTGGCTCAGCAGCGATGGCAAAGTGCTCATTAAAGCGTCTCTCCGGGGCAGGCAATTAACAGAGAGGTTGAGCTGAAACGACTCTAAAGGCTGAAGGAGTCGGGGAGCAGCCCCTGGGCTCTGGGTTTGGTATCAGACCCCGCTCCCCACAGCCCTGCTGCTGCCTCGGAATTGTGCTGGGAAAGCAGCAAGTGTCTATGGAAACCGAGTCGTGGATTAAAGCTGCCTGGAGCAATCTGCTTCTGTTTAATAAATAAAACAAAGGGCCCTGTGTGCGCCGCGAGGGCTGTGCAGAGCCTGCGGGAGCTGCCGCTGCCTCCCCGGGGCTGAGGGACACCCCAGCTCTGCCCTCCTGGAAGGGAACTTCGGGGCAGCCTTATCAGAGGGCAGGAGCTTGGGGACCCCCGAACCTGCTGGCTCTTCAGAGCAGCTCCAGGTTTGCTCGCACTTCAAACCTGGATTTGGGGGCTTCTGGCCCTGGTTCCTCACCAAAGGACAAGGGTTTGGTGTCCTTAGTGCCGTCTCCCCATGTGTGGCTCGAGTATTTTGGGGTTTAAAGGTTTCCAAATCACTGCTCCTTCCCCTCTTGGTGTGGACACATCCCAGGCAGGCTCCTGGCGGCTCTGGCTGCTCCTCAGCTCCGTGCTCTGTTGATCCTGCTGATATTTGCTGTGGCAGCTGCTCCGAGCAGGAGAAAGTTGAGATAAAATTTCTGGCTGCAGCTCAGTGGAGCTGATAACAGCTGGGACACAGCCCCCTCCGAGCAGATGTGTAAACAGGGGCTGGGAAATGTTCTGCATCGGGGCTGTGCTCGCCAGAGGTGCAGCTTTTCCTGGGAACACCTTTGCCTTATCACTCCCTGGGCTGGCAGTGCCGATAGTGCCAGAAAGGAGCTCTGGGTTATTTCATAGGATCACAGAATGGTTTGGGCTGGAAGGGACCTTAAAGCCCATCCAGTGCCATCCCTGCCATGGGCAGGGACCCCTCCCACTATCCCAGGGTGCTCCAAGTCCTGTCCAGCCTGGCTTTGGACACTCTCAGGGATGGGGAATTCATCTTAGAACAGTAAACAGGAATTCTCTTAATTGCTGCTTCCATTAATGTTGTGCCCCCCAGCTGCCTCCCTGAGTGGGATTTCCTTCCATGAGTTTCTAGGGAAAACTGCTTCAAGATGTCAGCCAGGACCATGGGATGCTCTGGTCAGGATTGCAGCTCATGTTTCTAACCTCCATGGACAAAAACCTGAGATACTTGGTTTTCCTCCAAAACCCTCTCTTTCCTAACCTGGCTGCTTTCCTGGTGTCCTTCCTGGGGCAGGAGGGGTCCCAGCCCTCTGATGGTGCTGCAGGTTTGTCCCATGGAACACGGAGCCCTCTGGAGCACTGCTCTGAGCTCAGCTCCTGGCTGCCCACGGGGCTGCTTAGCACTGTGCATTTTTTCTAAATTCCCCATCAGATTTTAGGAACCGTGTGTAGACGGGATAATCCCGTGTGGGAATGGGAAAGTGGCGACAGTAACGCGCTTGAGCTGTAATCGGCTCTGGGGGCTGAGTTTTTGGGTGCAAGTGTCTGCTGGAGCCTGTCTGAACCCCACTGCTGAGGTCTGGGGTGTGCAGAGTCGGGGCTTTGGGGTGTTCTTAACCCCAGTGATGCTCTGAGCAGGTCCAGGGTGGAGCTGCCATTGTCCCGGAGCAGCAGAGGAGTCGCTTTGCTCTGTGCAGTTCCCTGCTGGCCAGTCCCTGGTGTTTGGGATTAGGTCTGTGCCCACAGGTCCCCTTGAGAGAGGCTCCTCGGGCTGTTCTTCACCCCCTTGGTGGCTGTGGCAGTGACTTTAGGGCAGATGAGCTGGTGTGAGGAGCCTGTGTCTGACCAGGGAAGGTTTGTTCCCGGCTCAGTCCTGGAGTGGTTTGTAGCCCCTTCCAAGAAGCTCCAGCCGCATGCACGAGTCCTCAGGTGACTTTGGCCCTTGTCCAGCTCCTGCTTAGGTCCCTTGGATGCTGCTCAAAATGTCGTTTCTTTCGTCCTTCTTGAAAACTAGGCCATGACAAAGTCATGGAAAGGGGTTTTCTTCTCCTGGTGAGCAGAGCTGGAGACATTTCCCCCGGGATGCTGGGGCCGAGCAGCACCTGCAGGAAACACCTCCGGGGCTGGAGGTGGATTTTGCTCAGCACTTGTTTCTGGAAGGTCCCTCGGATGAGTGAAGCTGCCCTGGGTGACACACAGGCTGTGAAAGGGCAGCACAGGCAGTAATTACTCAGCCATTGTTGAGCTGAAAGGAGCCCCCGGCACATAATGGCTTTTTATTTCCACAATTAAATCAGAGGTGGCACCTTCATGGCTTGGATGGGAAGAGATTTTACAGCTCATCCAGTCCCACCCCCTGCCATGGGCAGGGACACTTTCCACTATCCCAGCCTGGTCTTGGACGCTTCCAGGGATGGGGCATCCCTGAGTTCAGGCTCTGCCCCGCAGCTCCGGGGTCTGTCCCGGAGCTTTGTGCTGCTCTGGATCCTCTGGGAACAGGGATTAATCTGTTAATTGGATTTGTGGTTGTTTTGGGTCGGAGCTTCCTGCAGCAGCGGAGGTGCAGATATAGATCCCACAGGTGCCAAAGGTCGGCGTGGAGCTCCGGGTGGGATCGGGGACTGCTGGAGCTGGTGGTGGCTGGGTGTGGTTTGGGGCCAGCAGAGCTGCTGGTGTCCACTGGGAACCAGTCAGAGCAGTGTCCAGGAAGACACAGAACTCCAGGAAATACTGTCCTGTGGTTTGTGGTGCAGTGTCCTTGCAGTGAGGTCCCTCTGCTGTGGAGGTGAGCTCCTGGCTGGGAACTGAGATCTTTCTGCTCGATCCTTTAAATTTGTGCTTAACAACGCACTTAACGCCTTGTGGGTGACAGCTTTGTGCTGGTGGAAGAAAGGGAGCTGCAGGAATGGGCTTGCTAAGGGTGCAGAAATACAAGACAGTCCTCTCACAGCCTTCTGCTGCCTCAGCACGGGGCTTTTCCACTGCCTCCATCCCTCCCATGAGGAGCAGGCGGCCAAGGCTCGTTCTCACCAACCTGTGTTTGGTACGTGGTGGTGGAGGGTTGTAAATGAGCATCTGTGAGGGCCATGTGGCCTGGCTGGGGCTCCCAGCGTGTGGCAGATGTGTGTAACGTCTGGGTTTCACCTTCCCTGGTGGTGGTGACAACTTCCAGGATTCCCACCTGCTGTGTGCCCCGGCACTGTGCCTGGGAAGGATCCTGCAGGGATGCTCCCTCCTCCTGGGGGAATGGAGGGGTCCCGTGTGTGTCCGTGGGCTGGTTTCTGCCGTCCATCAGCCATGGGGGGAGCTTGGCAGGTTTGAGGAGGGGCTTTGGCTGGATGTGCCCAGCTCCAGGTCCTGGAGGTGTTTGCTTCCCCTCCGGAACCGCCGGCGTGCCAGAGGGATGGGATCATGTGGGGCCAGGCTGGGCAGTGTGAGGGTGTGTTCTCCTGTGCTAATTAACCCAGTGCCACCAGTATAGCTCCTGCCAGAGCACTTGGACACTGGGGACTCACTGGTCTGTGCATCCTGGTACAGATCCGGGACTGGCCCCCATCCAGGGGGAGCGTGGGGGGCGCGGAACATCCCGGTCTCTGATGAATCCCTGGTGACAATGTCAGTGGCAACTGCCCAGCCCGAGGGAGCCAGTTACTGGGAGCTGGGAACCCAAGCCAGGGTGCCTTGGGAAGCTTCTGCTTTTCCCTTTACCTGGTGTCTCAATAAACAAATGAAGAACGCCTTAAGCTGTGCCAGGCGGGGCTGGAGCGGGGCTGGAGCGGCGCTGAGCTCGTCGCGCTGACGAGTCGCTGATGAATTATCAGCACATCGCCCAGTCCTCTGGGGCTGGCAGGAGTGAAACCGTTGTGGAGAGGAAAGAGATGAGTCAGCGTGGAGAAGCTGATTGTTTCCCCACACTCGTCTCCTTCCCAGCTGTCACACGGAACAGCACTCGGGGAGTCAGAGCCTCGGCCGGGTGAGGCGCGGGGCTGGAATTGCTGCTCCCTGGCACTTGGGAGCTGCTCTGTGCTGGGTCTGTGAGCCCGGGTCAGACTGTGCTGGTGTGAGGGAAGAGCGAAAAAGACTGCAGAAGTTTTCAGTGGATTTGTTTAGGTTGGAAGAGCCCTGGAGATCACTGAGCCCAGCCGCTGACCGAGTCCACCATTAAACCGTGTCCCCAAGTGCCACCTCTACCTACACTTGGTTTGGCCTTAAATTTGGCTGCATCAGGCCTTCAGTGCCGAGGTGTTGTGTGAGCAGGGTTATTTTATTGCTGGCTGGTTTTTGTGCCCAAGCCCTGACCCCGGGAGCTGGGGCAGCCACGATGCTGCTGGTGGGTGATGGTGTGGCTGGTGGGAGATGGTCCCCTGGCCACTGGCCACCATCTCCTGCTGCCCTTGCAGGACAGCCTGGGCTGCTCCAGCATCAGCATGTTCTGTGTCTGAGCAGTCTGGCTCCTTGATTAATGCATAGTTGGTATTTTTATTTAAAATGGCCCGTATCCTGTTTTAGAGGGGGGTCAAAAAATAACCTCGAGTCTCTGACAACTCCAGAGGAAACCCCTGAGAGCTGGGTTCCCACTGCTTCACCTTCTGGAGGGGCAGCTGGCTCCCGTGGTGCCAGCAGGGATGGGAGGGATGTGGAACAACCTGTTTGCCTGTTGTGGGCTGGGTGTGGAAGGGAAGGGCCCACAATAGCTCCTATAGTTCTTCTCCCAGAACGATACTGTGAGTCAGCCGCAAGCAGCAGCTCCTCCTCCCCGTGTGCTCGGCAGCCTGCGGGGAGGGGAGAAACCCCGGCTCTGCCTCCTGCCCTTGCCCGGCTCTGTTTGTACCTCTGGGTGTGGGTGAGATGCTTCACCCGGGGGTTCTTCACCTGTAGGATGTGTGTTTTGGCAGCTCGGTACAACTCACGCGGTGACCTGAGCTCCTGTCCCGCTGCGCAGTGGGAGTTCAGGTGTTTAACTCCCAAATCCCTCTGGCAGCTGATGCCAAACGCCCCTGGCGTGGGCGGCCGTGCTGCTGCCAGGGCGTGTGCCCTGTGCCGTGGTCCCAGCCCTGCCGCTGAGCTCTGTGGGGTGGTTCCCCCAGAATTTCACGGGGGTACCCCTGGCACAGCGCCACAGATTCTTTTCCGAGCCGGGTTTTGGAATATTGAGCCCAAATATCCCTCAGTCACCGTCTAACTTCAGCCCTGCAGCTCTGGCTTGGGTTTGGGGCGAGGTGTCTGTTGAAGTCTCACATGGTCTGTAGGTTTTTGTGAAGCAGGTCCTGGTGTGGAGGTGTCTGAGGTGCTCTGTGGGGATTCACGCCGTGCTGCTGCTGTTTTTAGGGGATTTAGTTCAGATCCTGCTGCCCAGCTGGGCTTCCAGTGGTGGCAGAGGCCACGGGAAGCCTGGAGCTGGTTCCTTCAGCTGGGGAGAGGCTCCGGAGGAAGCTCATGAGGCTCCGGGCAGGCGTCCAGCTGCCTTCCTGTGCCCTCCCAGCTGCTCTGGGGGCTCGCCTTGGGCTCGTGGTGCTGGGCTGAGCACAGGGGGACAGCAGTGTCCCCTCACCAGGCTGGCACACAGCGAGGCTGTGCTGTGGGAAAGGCTCCGTGCGCTGCTGGCTTTGATGTGGAGCTGGAACGCCCCGATAGGAGCTGAGGGGGTGGCAGCGGAGGAGAAAGTCGAACCCAAAAGATGGATATCAGTGCTGAGAGATGCACCACGAGCCGCCCTGGCTCCTGGGAACGGCCAGTTCCCTGGGAGAGGAATGTGGGAGGGGGGCAGAGCCTTCTTGTCCCAATGCAGGGGTGCCCAGGGCTGGATTTGGGAATGTGGATGTTATTTCTGGGTGCCCCAGTCCCCGCTCTCGGGTGGGTCAGGAGCTCAGTGATGGTGGCCAGAGCCCCACACCGGCGCTCCTGGGATTTCCACTGCAGCCAAACGGGAAGGGAGAGGGACAGGGGGTGGTGCAAGCTTTGGGAATAATGAGAGAGCCACCCTTGCATTGATACCCCCTGACAAAGCCACCTCGGTGTGACGCCAGGGCCTCCTTGCAGTGGGAATTCAGGCACTTCCCACCATTGAGCTGTCACTGCCCAAGCAGGAGTGATTTCCTGGCGCTCCTGTGGTGGTGACCCCTTGCCTGGACCTCCCTGCTCTCGTGTGAGTGACCCTGCAGACGTGTGTGGTGTCTGGGAGTGAGTGTTCCCCTTGGCTCAGCACCTGGAGAACCGGCTGGAAGAGTCACGGCCGGCTCGGTGGAAATCTCGGCACGCGGTTTCCTCACGGAGAAGGAGCAGAGCTGCAGCTCTGCCATCTGCTCACCTCTCTCTTTGCGGGGTGCTCTGGGCATCGCTGCTCTCTCAGGGGGCACAGAGGGACGGTGCCACAGCCGGTTCTGTCACGGCGGCGGAGGGGCCGGTGCCTGCCAAAGGGTCGGATTTTAACGTTTCCAGAAGGGTTTGAGACACGGTGTATGGTGCAAAGTACAAATTGCTCCAGCCAGGAGAGCAAAGAAATGTTGAGGCAGGTTGTTCCTGGTCAGCTGGGGGTGCTGACGCTCGGCTGGCACGTGGCCCATGTGCTCAGGGACATGGGGGGACAGGCTGGAGCTGGCCCAGCGTGCACCAGCTGTGCTGGGTGAGGGTCCCACTTGTCCCCCTGCCCCAGTGAGATGCCGGCTTTCGTTTCCAAACAGCTCCACAGAGGTTAGGAGCCTCTTGGGAAGCTGCAACCTGCCATGCTGGAAGGAAAAGCTTCCAAACTCAGCCCTGAAAAGAGCTGACACAGCTGGGCTGTCCCCAAGGCTCGCTCTGATCCAGGACAGGGCTCTTAGTGCTGGCTCCGTTCCTAAAAGATGCTCCCGTGTGTGTGTCTGGCTCCGGCCACGCTGGGGCTTCTGCTGCGCCAGGACACAGCCCTTCCTCCAGGAACAGCACTGCGTGTGGGGCTGGAGTCCTGCACTGGAAAAGAAAAATTCCAGGAAGTGGCAGAACAGAGCTGGGATTCCTTGGCTGCAGTGGGGACCCCTTGGCCCCTGGCGCTGGTGGCAGTGGCAGCCCTGGCTCTGCCCTGGCTGCCCGTCCCTGGCTCGGCCCCTGTGGCCAAACAGGTCTGGTGATTGTGAGGCAAACACCACCCCAGGGCTCAGCCCCGTGTCCTGTGACCTGCACTGAGTGCCAGGGCTGTGTCTGTCCCTGTGCTGGGCCTGGGGACCAGGGCTGCCCCTGCTGCTGGGGTCCTGCTGCTGCTCGTCCTTGTTCCCCTTCCTGCTGCACAGGGTTTCCCTGTTTGTCCAAGTGTCCCAGCTCAGCATTGTCTCACTGCAGCTCCCCAAAGGTGGGCATGGGGGGTACTCCAGGAACCCCCTGGGTCTGGCTGGGGATCCCTCCTTGCCAGCAGGGTGCTGCCTGCCCCAGCCCCGGGATGTCCCCTGAGCTCGGTGCCTCAAACCCCTCCTGTGTCTTGTCTGTGCAGGGGACGTGCTCTTCCAGATGGCAGAGGTGCACAGGCAGATCCAGAACCAGCTGGAGGAGATGGTGAGTGCCCAGCCCGGCGTGCCGGGGTCTCTGTCGGTGCAAAATGCTTTTCCATGCCTTGTCCAGATGACACCAGCCCCTCTGACATGGATTTGCTGAGCTCCAAAGGGTCTGCATTGCTTGGGCATCCTCTTCTGCCCTGCTGGGCCCTCTCTGAGTCTGTCCCTCGCTGCTCTCAGCCTGTGCAGCCCTGCTCCAGTGCCATCCCCGGTGCCATCTGCTGCTCCCCAGGTAGGCTCTGCCAGCCCTCCACGAGCACCGTGTCTTTTCTTTCTCCCTGCAGCTCAAGTCCTTCCACAACGAGCTCCTGACGCAGCTGGAGCAGAAGGTGGAGCTGGACTCCCGGTACCTGAGTGTGAGTTTTGTGTGTGTGAGTCTGGCACAACCCCGGGCTCAGGTGTCCCTGGGTGTCCCCCATCGCCTGCTCCCTGCTCGGGGACGTCGTGTCCTGCCACAGCTCCCGCCCCAGGTCTCAGACGGGTCCCCAGTGTCACACACATCACCACGCACAGGACAGCCTTGTCCCCTGTCTGCTCTCTGGGCCTTGGGGATCCCACTTTTCCAGGGGCTCTGCTTGTTTCTGTCACCCCTTGGCAGCAGGAGCTGTGGCCAAGGCTCAGAACTTTCTCCTGTCGCATCCAGGCTGCGCTGAAGAAATACCAGACGGAGCAGAGGAGCAAGGGGGACTCCCTCGACAAGTGCCAGGCAGAGCTGAAGAAACTTCGCAAGAAGAGCCAGGGCAGCAAGAACCCGCAGAAGTACTCGGACAAGGAGCTGCAGGTAGGACCCCGGGCTGGGGACACGAGCAGCGGGTGGGGGGACACGGGTGGGTGCTCGGTGCTGCCCGGTGGGATGAGGATTTGCTGCTCTCTTTAGAGCAAGGGGCACGGCAGCTTTAGGGGTGCCGGTGGGCTGGGGAGCTGTGGCTGGCAGGGGGTGGCAGCCAGCGGTGGGAACGGGCTGTGCCCATGGCCACGCTGCAGAGTGAGGCTGGAGCCGCCCGCTCTGACCCTGCTCCATCCACCGCTCCCGCTGCTTTTCCCCTTTGCCTTCGTGAATGACCCCAGCGGATCATTAATTCCTGCCGTGCCTGAGGGTGTTTTCTTGTGTGTTTTCCCTGCCTGTGCCCCTTCCCCCGCCCGCGGGGGCGGTGCCGGGGGCGGCTGCGGTGAATCACCGCGGTGTGATGCGTGTGGGCACCGCGCTCGGGGGCCGGGGTCCCTCCGGGGGCTGCGCTGAGGGGTGGGCACGGCGGGGAGTCGGAGCTCCCCACAAAGGGGGAGGTGAGGTTGGGTCTCACTGAGGAGCATCCAGGGCACATCCGGGCAGTGCCGAGGGGATGTGGCACTCGGGTCCCCGATGGATCCCACTCGGGTCCGCGATGGATCCGCAGCAGGAGTTTGTGTCCTCTGCACTTCGCAAACTTCACTTTGAGCTTTGCCCCGAGCATGGCTGATCCAGGCAAACTTTCAGGGATAATTGATGCACCAACGTGCCCTGGCTGACAGTCGAGTGCTGCTGCCACGGAACGATGGAGGCACAAGTGGTGCTTGGAAAGAGGAAGATGAATTCCTGAAGCTAGGAATTAGTCTTGTCTCCAGGGCAGGGGGGTGTGTGTTGTGCTGGAAGCAGGCTCTGTTTGTTTCTTCACATGTCAGAGATGTGTGTCTGCTGAAGGAGATCTGGATCCTGGCGGCACTTCCCTCGTGGGGGTGAATTTAATGGCATTTAGTGGCATTTAGTCGCCAGCAGAGAGTTACAGTGAGGTTTGTGCCGGGGAAGTGACATCCTTAATTGCACTGAAATTTGGGAAATGGTGCTGTGGATCAGAACAAGCACTGAAGGAGAAGAATGCAGCCACTGTCATCCGCTGTGGCTTGGCCTGTGGGTCCCGCATGGAGCCAGAGCTCTGGGAGGTGCCGAGGTGGCACAGCCGGAGTGGGGCTGGGAAGTGCCAGAGTGGGGCTGGAAGGTGCCGGAGTGGGGCTGGAAGGTGCCGGAGCAGGGCTGGAAGGTGCCAGCACACTCCTCTGTGTCCAGCCTGCTGTGGCGGAGGCTCTGCTGTGTTCTCCAGAGCTGAGCAGCTGAAACCACTTCTGAGCGTGGCATCTCCACAAGCCTCGGCTTTGAAATTCCTGCTGAGCCAGAAAAGCCCTGTCGGGCCCCGAGCCCAGCGTGGGGGGACACGGGGATCAAACCTCTGCTCCCCCCCACCTGCGAGAGCTGCTGACAGGGACAACAGAAGGGAATCGCTGCCAGAGCCAGCCCTGTCCTGCCAAACCCCGGGGCAGAGATCTCCATCCCACACCGAGCCGGAGGAGGAGGATGAGGGAATCCATCCCAGGGTGGGCTGAGGCTCCCGCTGTGATGTGGCGGGGATGGGGCAGCCCTGCTAGCACGGCTCTCCGGGCAGGGAAACGGGATCAGACGCTCATTCCCTTTAATCTTTCAGCAGTAAGTGTTTAGGAAGTGCTTATCTCCGAAAAAGCCTTATGATGGCTTTTGAGCTTACAGAGCTGTGAGACCCTTCCGACTCAGAATGTGCCGTGATTCCGTGGCTGCCCTGCTGCACTCGGCGGGGGTTTGCTTTGCCTTAGATCTGAATACAAAGTTAAAATTGCTGAATGCAGCCGGGAGGGCAGTTCCCCTCTTTCCTCTGCTGACTGCAGAGCTGGTGTTCCCTCGGCAGAAAAAGAGTGTTTGGGGCCACCCCCGATGCTGCTTTTGCCTCTGCCTGGGCATTGGAGAGTGGGGGGATTGCAGCACGGGGGGTCCAGCCTGGAGGTGTGTTGGTGTTGGTGCTGGCCTGAGGAGAGAGCCTTGTCTGGGGCTTTGAGGAGCTGGAACTGGACTTTGGGGAGCTGAAACTGGGCTTTGAGGAGCTGAAACCAGGTTTGAGTGGATCAGGAGCATCTACAGAGCTTTGTGGGGCTTTGCTTTCCTCAGCCTGGTTAAAGCAGAGCAGCCTGGGTTTGCTGAGCTGGCCCCAAGCCACCCCTGTGGCCACTTGCCAAACCCCTGGTGGTCTCCTCAGAGCTGCTCAAGCACCTGGGGATGGTTTTGGGATGCTGACGGCTGCACCGGGCGGGTGCCTGGGGACCGCAGACCCATTAGGCAGGGCTGGCTGGAGTCTCCTAATGGGCTGTGGCTGGTTCCTTCTCTCCCCGTGGGAGAAGCTGCTGTTGGTGGAAGTGTCACCTCCTTCGAGGCAGCAATAACATCTTGCTCTTCTGAAGGCTGATCCCCGTGAAGCTGCTGGAGCAGCTGCCAGCCAGGAGTCTGATGCTCTGTCATCATCTTCCTTCGTATTTCATGCTCTGGGAAGCAGAGCTGCTCCTTTCTGCCTCTTCACCACTTGTGGAGTGACCACATCTTGTCATCACCTGCCAGTGAGATGGGTGGGTGAGACACGTGGTGGCAGCAGCAGGACTGTCCTGCAGGGACCTCCAGGTTTATGTAACGTTTGTCAAAGTGAGAGCAGGTTTGGGGCCATCCAGGCCCTGGTTTTGGCAGAGGACAGCCCTTGTCTGGGCAAGGGCACCAGTGTGGCTGTGTCTCCACACTCTGCTAAATCAATCAGAGATTGTGCAGCAGCCCAAACATCTCACCTCTTACTCTTTAATTCAGATGTTCCCCCTTTATAAAGCAGAAATAAATTCTGGAGTTCAGCAGGGACTGCACACGGCAATGGCTGGGGAGCAGCAGCTTTGGAGCAGGGGCCTGAGGAGGTGTGATGCTCACAGACTCTTGCAGGAGGCTTCTCCTGAGCTGCATCAGCCCCTCATTGCATGGAGAGAGCTGGTCCAGGCGTGTCTGCGAGTCCCACATCACCCGGCCACTGTCTCGTGCTGGTTTTGTGGCGTTTCCAGACGAGGACGAGCATTGCAGCATTCAGTGGCTGAGGAGTTGAAACCCCTCGTGGTTTGCAGTCCAGACGACTCACGTAGCTCTAAACCAGCTCCAGGTACCATCAGTGATTTCCCAGCTCCCAAGCCCCGTCTGCCGTGGTCAGGAGCGATGCTGTGGTTGGGGGTTGTTGCTGCTGAATGTCACATTAAGCCAGGCTTTCATTCCTTATGAATCAGTCCCGAGCTGCTGTTCCACACGAGGAGTGAGGGCTGGGAGCCGCCTGCCTCACATGGCTCATCTTCCTCGTGGAGTGACTGAGATGGGGCTTGACCTGTATTGAAAACCGGGAGAACAAACCAATTCCATTCACTTCACATCTCTGATGAAGAGGAATGAAAACAATATTAAGATTAAACAATCACCAAGGAAGCTCAAGTGCTGTAATTTCATTAAAGGCTGGTTGTGATCAGGCTGTGAAATCAAGGTCATGATGGGTTTGGGACCTGGATTGAATCAGCAGCTCAGCAATGAAGTTATGTTGGTTCAAAGTATTTATCAAATCATATTAGCGCTGTGAGCAATTGGATTTCTGCATCGGGCTGAGACAAAACTGGCTGTAATTCAGCCTAAATAGCAGTGCTGGGGCTGGGTGTTTGTCCTGAAAGGCTGTGCCTGACCCAGGTGACAGTGGGTGACCCTGGGTGGGCAGTGGGGGCCAAGCTCAGCCTCTGCCCACACCTACCCCTGCTCCCATGGGAGTGTTTTAAGCATTAAATACCACTGTGCCAAATAACCTGGGGGGTTTTATAAACTTTTGTCATTGAAACCTCATTTGGATATTCCCATCAGGAGAAATAATTTTAGGTGTAGGTCAGGAAGCTCCAAATGACACGGCGTTTGCACAAACCAGGTTACGAGGTTTATGTGAAAGTCAAACAGGGAAGGACTCAAAGCTCAGTGGCTCCAGGTGACTCTCTCCAGGTTTGGCTGGGATTTAGGCTGAGGGGGGATGTGTGCTCAAACCCAGCAAGAGAAGAAAACCCTTTCCAGTATCTAAAGAGGCTCCAAGAGAGCTGGAGAGGGACTTTGGACAAGGCCTGGAGTGACAGGACAGGGTGGAATTGCTTCCCACTGCCAGAGGGCAGGGTTAGATGGGATGCTGGGGAGAAATTCCTCCCTGTGAGGGGGTGAGGCCCTGGCACAGCGTGCCCAGAGAAGCTGTGGCTGCCCCTGGATCCCTGCAAGTGTTCCCTGGAAGTGCCTGTGCAGCTCAGGGCTGTGTCATGAGCGTTTGGGTACCAAACCTGTGCACTGAGCTGCTGCTCCGGGGTGTTCCCGTATTGAGGGAACGTTTTAGGGAGGAGAAGGTGAAGCGCCTGTAGAGCCGGCTGGAGCCAGCGCTTCCCTGCTGCTTTGCTCTCTGAATTTTATGTAACATCACACGTGTGCGTGGCTGGGGCCGGGCAGGAGCAGGGCAGGGCTGTGGCTGCTGCAGATGTGACCGTAACGAGGGGAGACAGCCCCTCCCGGGGGAAGAAGGCAGCCCGGCGTCCCTGGAGCGCGCTGGCTCTTGGGCTTGGCTCCCCAGGATCCGCTCTGCGTTCGCCATCACCTTGGATAACCATCAGCAGCCGTGTCCCAGCATCCCCACGGAGCTTTGGCTGCAGCCTGAGCGGGGGAGGCTGGTGGGCAGCACATCAGGGGCCAGGGCCTTCCCTTCTCCTGGCTGGGGATGCTGGTGCTGTGCAGGGCCGGGCGAGGTTGTCCCCTCCCAGGGGGGCTCCTGTGGCTTTGCGGGGTTTGTGTCCCTGCAGAAGGCAGGGAAATGTGTTTGGGCTCCCGTGGTGACCAGTGGTGGCCATTCCTTGCTGTGGGGCTGGTGCTTTATTTGCCGTGCTACGGGAGAGGTTTGGTCAGGGCTCATCCCGAGCTCTGCTCTCCTTCCCGGCTGTGGAAGAGCCTCTGATATCCCCGGGCTCGGATCCAGCATTGCTGTGCCTGGCTGGACACACCAAGCAGCCTCCCTCCCTCTGTGACACACTTGGGTCGTGTGTGGGGGCTGCAGGAGCCAGGAGGGGACGGTGCCTCCCCCGAGGCTGCTCCGGGGTCTGCCAGCTGCCTCGCAAGGAGCAGTTTCTGGGAATGAGGAAAAGCTGTCGGGGCTGAGGATCGCTGGCTGCTTGTTCTGCTCCTTTTGCCTCTGTGCCGTGGTGGGGTTCCAGCAGGTTTGCCTTGAGTCTGTTCCCCGGCTCAGACGCTCTTCCCCTGCTAATCAGCCTAACTTCTTTTTTATTTTATGCCATTACTTTCTAGCTATTCTCCCTCGTGGTTCCCTAACCAAATCCTCCCTTCTCTCCATGTTTACTCCTTCCAGGTATTCCAGCCTGCTGCATCGATCCGGCACAGTCCTCTCTCTTCCCTGACCTTTCCTTTGTCTTTTCCCACTGCTCTGTGCCGCTGGTTCTGACCAACCCATCCTTGGGATGAGAGCTGGAGCTGGCGCGGTGGCACAGCCCCTGCCTGCTCTGCATCCCTTCCAGTGCTGGATAGAAGGTGCCCGCCTCGTGCTGCCCTTGGCTTTCTGGTCCCAAAACCCACGGCTGTGGTGTGCTGGCGACCCTGAGGCAGCTCCTCTTGTCCCTGGGGCCGGTCCTTCACTCAGCCTGGCCAGTGCCGAACACACTGAGAAGGGTCTGCAGTGATGATTTCTGTGGCTGAGCTCAGCGTTGCCCTTGGCTCGTGTTCCCTGCGTTCGCACGTTCCTGGCTGGGAGGGAAGGTCTGAGCTGATTTCCCAGCGAGGCTGTGCTTATCAAAGGCTCGGCTGGAGCTCGGTGCTGCTCCACCTGCGCTGACAGCAGCGTGCGCTCCGCACAGCTCGGGGCTTGACATTTCTCAGCTGTTCTTTGATCTCCGCCCCCCCCCGAGCTGTCGCTGAGGCGCTGGGGAGGTGGCAGGGCTGTGTGCCCCGGCTTTCTGTGCGGGACGACAGCGGCTGCTCGAGCTGGGGTTTGGCAGCAGCGCGTTCCCTTTTCATCTGCTCGTGTTGCTGGTTCTCCGTGTGACCCGCGGGGTGACTCGCTTTGGCTCTGCAGCGGGCACTGCCCGGCGCTGCTCCAGCACCGCTCGTGTGCCCGGCTCTGGGGGGGTCCCTGGCTGAGCCCCCACGGCCGGGGTGCCCCAGGAGCGGGCAGGAGCCCCGGCCCCGCCAGCCCGGCCCCGCAGCAGCATCTTGTGCCAGAGCCTGTGCCCGGCGCCGCCGCGTGCTGACACTGCTAATTAGGTCAGCGGCTCCCGTGCATTGGAAGTGGATGCGAGAGGCGGGGGGGGGCGGCACGGGGGAGTTATTTGAGGCCTCTCCAACCTAGAAACCCAGAAAAGATTTTCCGGAGCTGTTGGGTGGCTCTGGTGTGTGCTCTGGCTCTGGGCACGACCACCACCCTGGCTGCCTCCCTGCCTGCTCGGGTCACAAGTGGGGTTTCTTTTTCCCCCTTCAAACTGGGAATTTTATTTAGACGATTCTTAACATGTGAATTTGAAGGTGACAACCTCAGTCAAGGTCTCAGTTTACAAGGCAGTGCTTGAGTGGTTCGTGCTTGTCAGTGGGGTCTTGGGGAGGCTGCTGAGCCCCCGAGCACACGGAGCCTGGCAGGGAGGCACCTTCCCCCAGCCCTTACAGGGGATCGGGTCATGGCAAGCTGAGAAGGGCGTTTGGCTGTGGTTCACAGTGTGGGGTGGCTGAGATTTCCCCCATTCCTGGGGAATGGGGACATGAGCAGCAGCCCTGAGGTCCTGGTGGGCACCTGGCTGCAGGTGAAGCCTCACTCCTGGGTAGGACAGAGCTTCTCCTTGGAGCGCAGTCCCGAGATTGTACACTGTGCTTTGTGTGTTACTTTCCCCTCGTGCATCTGGCATATTTAACGGGCTTTTTATTTAAATTTGCCTTTCTGGGCGTTATCTGAAAGCCCACTGTCGTTCTGAGCAAACCCAAACTGAAAACCACCCCGTGAACAAGGAGTGTCGCTCGCCATTTTGTGATGGAATAACGTGTAAAATCAAGGCTCTGGATAAATCAATGGCACACGGAGCATATTTACATAAAGTATATAAAGCTCTGAGTACTAAGTTTAGAGCGTGGGCTCTGCGCTCGCGGAGCGGCGTGTTCCGACTGGCTGAGACAAGCCTTTCCTCAGCGCAGGAATTAGCAGGAGCCTTGCAAAACCAGCCTGAGAGCAGAGATGTAAATAAGGCTTGTACCTGCGTATTTAAATCCTGGTGAAAGCCGGAGCTCTCGCGTTGCTAAGATCGGGGTTTCTCCCTGTGTTGTGGTGTGTCTGGGCTGGAGCCGTGCCCGCCCGCCGTGCCCCGGCACGGCACTGCCTGACCCAGGGATGCTGATCCTGCAGGGAATCGCGGCGGGATGGGCCTCGTGCTGCTGAACCAAATTAGCTGGAGCTGAGCTCTGTTCACTCCTCACCTTCTCGTTCTCGATGGCCCAGTTAGTAAATTAAGCAGGATGAGTTTTGGAGATCGGGGTCTGTGTGTGCTCCTGTGCTCCTGCTATTTCAGGTGCTGTCAGGGTTGCGCTTTCCTTCCAGAAATGGGGCTCTGCAGGAGGGGGAGCGTTGTCCTGCCCCTTCCCCTGGGACAGGAACTTGTGGGGCTGTGTGGGCAGCGGGGCTCGGTCCATCCCGGGCGTAGCAGGGCTGTGCTGGAGGGGCCGCGGGCTCTCCAGGCTGGCACTGGGGCTTCCATCCCCCGGCTCCCATCACTGCTGCCGGGCTGGTGCCTCTGGGCTCTGTCCCTGTGCTGTTCCCAGGCTAATAATACCCGGGAGGAGGCGGCGTGCTGCCGTCCCGAGCCCACTGCGGGAGCGGTGCCTTCCCGAGCGCGTCCTCCTCCTACAGCCTGCATCTCTCCTCCGGGGGCTTTGTGTGCTGGGGCTGCTGCCGCCTCTTCCTGTGCCGTGCTGGCCCCAGCCCGGCTGCTGCCCGGCTTTCCAAGTGCCGTGCCCTCTATCTTTCCCTGGGGGTGATGCCAAAACCTCCATCACTTCCACTTCTGCGCTCAGTGGCATCAGCTCAGTTCCCTTCGTTTATTTCTCCTCATGACTACGGGCGTTTGCACTGGATTTTCTCATTCTGGAGGAAAAAGTTCTCCTTCAGACAGCGTTGTTGGTTGCAAACTGGGTTTTTAATCCATTTCTCACTGACCCCGTTTCCCTCATCCAGGTTGATGTGTGTGGGGAGAACCAAAACCTGCTGGCTCCAGCACAAACCCTGCACAGGGTTTGCTCTCAGGAGGTGCTCAGAGCAGGGTGGGAGCCCCAAAATAACCCCCCTTTGAAGTCTGGGATGTCACCAAATCTTGCTGCTTTTGTTGGTTTGCTCCATTTCATGTGTCTGCTAATAAATATTGTAGCATGCTAAAAATAACTGAGAACCGTGAAGAAGCAGCAAAGCTGCTTTGGGCCCTGAATTTCCAGTTTAATTCCCGTCTCAGAGAACCTCGGGCTGCCTGAAGCAGGTCCAGCCCTGCCTGGGCTGGGGGTGTTGTGGCTTTCCAGCGTTGTGGTGCCACTGTCCTAGGGAAGAGATGGTGGCAAGGAGGTGTCACGGTGCAGGACAGCGAGGGGTCAGAGATGCTGCTCTCAGAGCTGCTCTCCTGGTGCCACATCGCAGGTGGAGGCTGGGAGCGTCCAGTGGGATGGAGGGAGGAGAAAGTGGCCGGGTCAGGGAGCTGGGGGCGCATTATGTGTTCTGTGGTCAGGGATGCTGGTGCTGCCCTGTGGTCCCTGGAGTTGCCTGTGCCACCTTCCCATCACACAGGGCAAGGCGGGGTTCCCCCAGCCCAGCCCGGGTGCTGCTGCTGCTGTGCCAGCTGCGGTGCTGGCAGAGCCCAGCGCGGCACAGCCCTGCTGGCACCCGTCACGTCGGGAGAGCAGGAGCCAGCGGAGGGGCTGCTGGCGCTGGCAGGGCCGCAGTGTCTGCCAGTCCAGGGTGTGGCACCAGGGAACAGCCGGGGGGTCCCGTGCCAGCGTGGAGCACTGCCCTGGCAGCATCTCTGTGTCCCCTGGGGTAAATACGGACTGAAGGCGCTGCCGGTAGCTCTAGAGGCGCTGGTGGCTGTGTTGGAGGGCTCCACGTGCCATCCCGCTGCAGCCCCCCCTTCCCGGCAGCGGGCAAGGATCGGCGCAGCCCGGGCAGCAGGGGAGGGGGCCGGAGGCGTCAGCCTGGGCCGGGAGCCGCTGGTTTGTGCGCCGGCAGGGACGAGCCGGGGGCTGCGGGGGCCGCTGCCGGTCCCGGGCCATCGGGGCAGCCCCCGGCCCCCGCCAGCGCCTCCGAGCCCGGGTGGTGAGCGGGCGGCCGCTGGGTACAGCTCGTCCCGTGCAGCCCACGGGCTGAGTCAGCGCCTCTGCGTGGGGGGCTGCGATGAGTAAGGGCGGGCTGGGGGGGCTGAGCAGGCACACGTGTGTGTCCCGTGCCGGGGTCCCCGCCCGCGCCCTGCCCCGCGCTCGGTGGGCAGCGGTGCCGGCAGCCCCCTCCCTGCTCCTCTCCCTGTTCCAGTACATCGAAGCCATCAGCAACAAGCAAGGGGAACTGGAAAACTACGTCTCCGATGGCTACAAGACAGCTCTGACGGAAGAGAGGAGACGGTTCTGCTTCCTGGTGGAGAAACAGTGCGCGGTGGCCAAGAGCGCCATCACCTACCACGCCAAGGTGAGTCGGGCCCGCCGGAGCCGGTCCCGGCTGCCCCATCACTGGGTGGATGCTCCCGGCTCGAGCCGCATCCCATAGAACAGGCTGATATCCCAAAAGCCACGGCTGGTGCAGCCCCTGCAGCCCGGGGGACCGAGGGGCTGATGGACCAGCAGGTGACCCCGGGGAAGATGCCCCAGCAGGAGCAGCTGCTCCAAGTCCCTCCTGCCCATGGCTGCCCACATGTCCTAGAGCAGGGCTGGAGCTGCCCCTGCCCGCCTGGGAAGCGGCAGCACCCGCGTCAGTCTGGAGCAGAATCCATCCAGACGAGGGCTGGGAGCGCCGGTGCTGCTCCCGCAGCCTCGTGCTCCCGTTCTGGTTGTTCCCCACCACCGCCCTCCGTGGCTCACAGCAGCCATCTGTCACCGCCGTGCTTGGCACTGGAGCAGCAGAGGGAGTTGGGATTAGTCAGCTCTGTCCTGGCGCATCCACAGGATGGATCCACGCTTGGCTTGGCGAGCGTGGTGCAGGAGGGGAAAAATACCCCCCAGGGCTGGCGGTCAGCAGGAACGAACTGGAAACTTGCTGCAGCCGCACACGGAGGGGGATTTTGCAGGAGGGACTTTGCAGGTGGCTTGTCCAGAGCGTGGTGGGTGTCCTGCTAAAAACTCCATCCTGCTGCTGCCCATGGCTCCGGCAGGATGCTCCACAGGATCATGAGGCTGGACTCGCTGGCTGACGTCAGGGAAATGTGCAGGGACTTCGAAATTGGATTTGGAGGGGTTTTGATATGCAGAACCACGTTTTGTCTCCAGATGAGGCGGAGCAGAGATATGGTCTCGCCCTTTGCTGCACTGGGGAGTGACCTCAGGGGGGTTGGGACATCTGCCCCCTCTGAGTCGCATAACAACTCAAACATTCTGGGTGAATAAAGACAAGTTTGGCTCCATCTATTTCCCCCTTGGAGCATGGCAGCAGGTGGCTGCCAGTCCTGCAGGCAGGGAGCAGTGGGGCTGGGATGCAGCGCAGGGACCTGGAGGCTGTTGGGGCTGAGCACCCAAAAGAAGCAGCTCAACCCTCGGGGTGTGGGGACAGCCTGGAGCACGGCTGTGCCCTGCCAAGCTTTCGGGCAGGTTTTATTTCCCTGCTCCACGTGGAGCCCGGCTCCCTGCCCAGCTGCCAGCAGTCTGGAGATGCTGCACGCAGGAAATCTTGGAATAAGATGGGGAGATGGATTACCTTTTCCTTCCCTCCTTCTCATTTTTCATGACACCTTCCTGGCTCTGCTGCCGTCAGATCCTGAAGCAGGATGTCCCTGTGCGTTATCTTGCCCGTGCCATGCACAGAGCCATTGATCAATCCCAGATCACCTCAGCCCCGGATCCATGTGGTGCTGCCCAGGGAGGGGGGCAGAGCACCTGCATCCCTGTGCCCTCATGCCTCATTTTCCTCTTGCAGGGGAAGGAGATGCTGACGCAGAAGCTGCCGCTGTGGCAGCAATCCTGCTCGGATCCCAACAAGATCCCGGACCGCGCCATACAGCTGATGCAGCAGATGGCTGCCAGCAGCAATGGCACCATTATGCCCAGCCCACTGTCCACATCCAAGTCCAACCTCATCATCTCTGACCCCATCCCTGGTGCCAAACCTCTCCCTGTCCCCCCGGAGCTGGCACCTTTTGTAGGAGTAAGTATCTCTGTGGTGGAAGCTGTCCTGCCCTTCTGAGCAAAGCCGGAGGGACGAGCCCAGGCCGGTGTCACCGCTGTCCTCGGCAAGTTGCCCCTGGGTGGACTGTCACTGATGGCAGGGATGGGCAGCTCCGTGCTGTGCCATCCTGGGGTGTGGGAAGCAGCCTGACGTGGGGATGGGCAGCCTGTCCCACCCCATCCCGCCAGAGTCGCTGAGCTCTGGCAGAGCAGGGGCTCCCAGGGGCTGTTTGGGGAACCCACAAGCTGGACTCACCTGTCCAGGCTGGCCCCTGAGCTGTGAGACTGAACCCAGGTACCCCAGTAACTGCGGGAGAAAGGCCTGGAGTGACCCATGGGATGAAGGACCCTTCGGAGGAGAGTGTCCCCCTGATGGGGGGCATGAAGCCGAGCAGTAGAGCTCAGCAGGGGAGCTCAGAGCAGTAAAATCCCCACTGCTCCCCCCAGGGCAGTTTGGTTTGGGTGGGAACTAAACCCAACAGGATGAAGCTCCGATCTGCCTCTCTCCCTGGAGCCATGTCCTGCTGGGGAGCTGCAGTGGGATGCCCCTGGAGCTGCAGTGGGATGCCCTGGAGCTGCAGTGGGATGCCCTAATGACGCCACTCCCGTGTCCCCCTCCCCTCCTCTCTCCATAGCGCATGTCGGCGCAGGAGGCCATGCCAGTGATGAACGGAGTCTCAGGCCCCGACAGCGACGGGTACAACCACTGGTCTGAGATGAAGCCAGCACAGCCCAAATCTTTATCTCCTCCCCAGCCTCAGAAGCAGCTGAGTGACTCTTACTCCAATACACTCCCAGTTCGCAAAAACGTGCCAGCGAAAAACAGCTACGCCTCAGGTGAGGCCCCGGCCTCGCTGCCGGGGGCCCTGGAGCCGGCTCTGCTCCAGGGGACCGGGTGGGGATGGTCACTGGGGGTGCTGGTGGGAAGGGGGCAGTGACCGACAGCATCCCTTCAGTGTCAGGTGCTGCTCGTGCCTCTTGACCTGGGCGTTAGGAAATGCTGGAGCTGGGCTCTGCCCTGGGGTTTCACAGGATTTCCAGGAGGAAAATCTTGTGGAATCTGGCACAGGGAACCCGCTCCCTTTGCCGTGGCTGGTGGGGGATGCCAAGAGTCTGGTCCTGCTTGTTGAGGGGGAAGGTGTGAGTCACACTGAAGGTTTTGTGCAACCTGCGCTGAAATAAGGAGGGGTGGGGGCCTGTCCTGTGCCTGGGGATGGCCCTGGGTCAAGGACTCGGGGCACCCACTGGTCTCTGTTCCCCCAGCTGAAAACAAGACACTGCCACGCTCCAGCTCCATGGCTGCCGGGCTCGAGAGGAACGGCCGGACGAGGGTGCAGGCGATTTTCTCGCACGCTGCCGGGGATAACAGCACCCTCCTGAGCTTCAAGGAGGGTGACCTCATCACGCTGCTGGTGCCCGAGGCCCGGGACGGCTGGCACTACGGAGAGAGCGAGAAAACCAAAATGTGAGTGCGCTGGGTGTCCTCGGGAGCAGCCTCATCTGGATCCTCCGTGGACAAACCTGGCTTTGGCTTCATCGCCGCTTTTGCCTTTCAGGAGGGGCTGGTTTCCTTTCTCCTACACACGGGTCCTCGACAACGATGGCAGCGAGCGGGTCCACACCAGGTGAGGAGCATCGTGCTGGGTGATGGGGAGTCTGTGTGCTTGGGATGGGAATTAGGAATTCCTATGAATTCTTGTTAGGAATAACAGCACGGGGGGGGGTGGTTGCTGGTTCTGGGTGGCTTTTGCCATGAGTGGATGGGTGGCCTGGGGGTCTCCACACGGAGCTGACGCCTCTGCTCTGGGCCCCCCAGCCTGCAGCAAGGGAAGAGCAGCAGCACCGGCAACCTCCTGGACAAGGACGACATCTCCATCCCGCCGCCGGACTACGGCATGGCCTCCCAGGCCTTCCCGGCACAGGGCGGCAACACCTTCAAGCAGCGGCCGTACAGCGTGGCCGTGCCCGCCTTCTCCCAGGTGAGCTTCTCCCGCCGGCTTCTCCCGCTGCGGGGGGACGTTTCAGGAACGGGGGATGCCGGAGCAAATCCCCGGGCACAGTCGCTGCTGGGATGGGATGAGGGGGAGCGCTCCCGGTCCCGGCGTGCTGCGGATGCGTGGGGGTGCCGAGGGCGGCTCTCCAACCTCTGTTCGTTGTTTTAGGACTACCTAATGCCCTATGGGTGTGCAATTAAAGACTATTCCAGTGGCCTCTGCCAAGCACCCTCCGCTCACTACAAGCCTTACACTAGGTCGACAGCTGTAAGTCCGACGCTCGCAATGTTTCCCTTGGGATTTACGGAAATTTGGCTGTTTTGTGCCTGGTGACCTCGTGCCTTGCCCGGGCCCTGCTCCTGCCGAGCACCTCTCCTGGGGTGAAGGGATGCAGGGAGCCGATGGATGGGGAGGAACGGGCAAGGCACGGGGGGCAGTGGCACAAAATGGCCCCGTAAACCCCCAAAGGACAACACTTGCCGACTCCATGGGAGTCTCCCACCAGAAACAGGCTGCTCACAGGCAGCTGGAAGTGTTTTCTCTGGCACGTGCCAATTCAAGCCGGTGACGGTCCCGTGGGGACACTGGGGCAGATCCTGGACTGGATTCCAGAGTGTCCAAAGCAAGCCCAGGGCTTCTTGGATAATGAGCCAGGGAGAATGCACGAGCAGATGGGATCAGCCTAACGCAGGAGCTGCTGGTGTAGTGGAGCTCTCCCCACCAGAATGAGCTCAGTGGGTTGAGCCACGTTGGCATCACGTGCTGGCAGATGGGGAGAGGATGAGGAGGGAGAGAGGCGGCCAGTCAGCACCGACCCTTCGACAGGACATGTCAGCTGGGATCTGTCCTCTATGCAGGGAGTGGAGTAGCACAGCTCCACTTCTTGGTGTTCTGCTGGGGTTTTCCAGCAGGATTTGCTGCTGGGGTTGGTATTTTGTGACTGGGAGCATTCCTGGGAAGGTGGGAATGTGGGTCTCTGATCCCTGGTGCATGGCCAGCTCCAAGGCCAGAGACTCCCCCTCTTTCCTGGGGTGGTCCCATGTTTGTCATGGAGAGCAGAGCTGCTCCAGTCGTATCCCAGGGCAGGCCCTTGCTCAAGGAGGGATGTCCTTGAGGGATGTTCTTGGGACCTGGTCCCCGTCTGCCCCTCGGTCCCTCCCTGCAAAGCCTGCTCAGCACCGGCTAAAGGAGAAAATGGTCCAAAACCCTGTGGGTTTCTGGTGGGAGTGAATACAGACAACCCCTCTTTCCACGGAACATTTCACTGGTGTCTCTCAGTCGTGCAGTCCCTTTCCAACAGTCTCAGCATCTCAGCAGCAGCCAGAGCTCTGTTCCACAGAGGGGCTGGGCAGAGCAGAGCAGGGCTCTCCCAGCTGTCGCTTTTCCATGTCTGGCCAGATAAATTCTACAGAGAGTGGTGAACTTCACTCTGTGCTGTCTGAATCCCACTCCAATCATCTCCATATCTCCCTTTCCTCTCCAAATGCATCAGCTCTTGGCCCTGGGTCCTGATGCACTTTGGTTTGTTCATGTGACCCTCCAGTGGCACCTGAGCAGGCACAGCCCACACGTCCCTCACTGTGCTTCCTCCCCTCCTCTCCACAGGGTCTCGATGACTACGGGACGAGGTCTGTCAGCAGGTAAGATGTCACCTTCCTCTCACATTCCCTGCGAACTGTTGGTGTTGGCTGTGGGCGAAGCCGTGGGGCTGTGTCCCCACAGGGGTCCCTTCCCGGGCTCCCCAGGGACTGGCAGTGACCGGGATGGGGCCAAGTCTCATCTGTGAGAGTGGGGGGACCCAGGGAGGGTAGGTCCCAGGGCCAGCCCTGGTGTCCCCAACCTCGTGCTCCTCCAGAGAGTCGCGTCTCCTGACCTCCTTCAGGCTCACGCCTGGGTGGTGAAGCCACGGAGAGCCCACGCTCCAGGGTCTTTCCCCGGCACCTTCTCCATCCCCTCTGCCTCGGAGCTGCCCCACCTCGCTCTTGGGGCTAAGCTCAAGCCCGTGGCTGGGTGGAGCTCGCCGCCCGTCCGTGGTGGGTCCCGCGGTGCCGTGAGGGGAGCTGGGCTCCCGGCTCGGTGCTGCCCGCGGCCACTCTGGCATCTCTGTGCTTTGTTCCGCAGCGGCAGTGGCAGTTTGGTATCAACGGTGTGAGGACACCTGGGCTCGCGGCGGCCCCTTGCTGCTTGGAAGAGCTTTTCTGCTTCTTTCCCCCCTTTTTTTTTCCTTCCCTTTCGTTTCTCTTTCTCTACTTCTTTTGGATTTGAAACTCTTGTGATCTTCAAGGAAACCATGGTGCTTCTCACCCCTCCCTGGTGTTCACAGTGCCCTTGTTTCTGAAGCCTTTTTGGAGCAGAAACTGCTGCCAGGTCTGTGCTCACAGCCCAGGTGCAGTTGTCACTTAGTGGGACCCGGTGTTTGTCCTCCCGTGTGATGTTAGCGATGCACTGTCCCCCCCGGGGCCGCGCCGGCCGCCCCGCACGAGCCTGGACCAAACTCCCAGACTGGATCACATATGCATGGCCTCTGGTGTCCGTACTGTTACTGAGCATCCGGGATGCCCGCGCCCGGGATGCCGTTCCCGGAGGGGGGGCAGCGTCCCCGCGCCTCCCCCCCGGCCCGATCCGCTTCCATCCCACCGCGGTGGCTTTGGGAGAAGCGGATGGCACAGAGCTCCCGCCCCGGGGAAAGGGCTGCTTCTGGGCTGGGGTCCCGCCGGCCGTGGGAACCCCCCCGGAAGGGTTACTCCTGGTTGTTTTATAAATATATATATATATTTTTTGTAGCAAGGTATTGTTACCTCACGTTAGGGCTGGGGCTCCGGGGACGTGCTCGCATCCCCAAACCGGGCTTGAGCGAGGCAGCCCCGGCGCTGTGCCCCCACGGGGGGCTCGGCAGTGCCCGGGGGGCTCCCACCCCGCACTGGGGGTCCCGCTCCCGCACCAGCCCGGCCGTAGCCCTCCCAGTGCCCGTGGCCGTCTCCACTGCAAAGCTGTTCACGCTTTTTTCTGATGTGATTTTTAAGACCTCTGACATTGCCTGTTTACTGGGACATTGCTGGCAATAGACCCCCCCCCGGACCAGTTTTTGGGTTATCTCCTCGCCTACGGGCACACTGTTCCGAGCCCCTCCTGCATCGATGTCCAAATTTTGCTAAGGATTTTTAACCCAGGATATTTCACGATGAATGACTGAATGTAGAGGGGGAAAAAAAACCACAAACCCAGCCTAGCAAAGCCTGTGTGGAGATTGTAAAGTGCTGAAAAACCTTTTTTTAAAAGCCAGAGAGAATTGTGCCCTGTACTGAGTTATTGTTTGAATAAAAGTTTTATTTATTGCATTGAGCTGGGCCTCGGTGTCTTTTTCGGCTGCCGTGCCTGCGTGCTGCCCTCACCGCCTGCATCGCCCACCGCGCATTCCCAGGCCGTGTTTTTGTTCCCTGCTCCATCCCTGGGGACGCCGGGTGCTGCCTGTGCGCGCCCAGCCCCGCCGGCACTAAACAGCTTCGCTGAGCGGGAGCAGCGACAGCTGGTTTAGGGCCGGGTCCCCTCTCCCTGAGCATCTGAGGGGGTGATGCTGCTACTGCTCCCGCATGCCAAGGCTCCGGCTGCGCTTTCCCGGCGGTGGGAAAGCGGCGATGGCCGGCACGGGGGGAAGGAAGCCGCCCCCTCCCTTCCGTAGCCCCCGCCGTGCCCGGCCGCTGCACTCCCACAGCTCCCGGCTGGCCGTGCCCTTCCTTCCCCTCCTCACAGCACCAGCGACTCAATAAACACGACTTTTCCTCCTTTTTCTTCTTTTTCCTCCTGTTTCCTCTGCCCGCCGGCGCTGCGTGCGGGGTGGCCAGCGGGCTCTCGGGCCGGGTGGCCACCGTCTCGTGGCCTTAAGTCTCTCCTTAACCACGACCTTCTGTTCCCATCAAGCGTCCCGGTGTCCTCCAACCTGCCTTCTGTTTCCCTTGCAGCCCCGATGTTGAAGTGGCCAGGTTTTGAGGTGCCCCTGCCCGTAGTTAGTAAGTGACGGTGTCGCGGGGCCGAGCCCTGGGTGCGCTGGGCAGGGTGACTGCGCGGGGACGGTGCCACCGCTCTGCTTCCCGCTGCGCCCGGCCGAGCGCGTCCCTTCCCTCAGCCACCGCTTGTCCCCGTCCCGCTGGCGGGAGCTCCGGGGCTCCCCGGCTGCCGCTGCTGCTCGGCTGCTCGCCCCGCTGCCGCGGCTGCGCTTCCCGGGATGCTGAGCTGCCCCTGCGCTTCCCCCGCGCCCCGTAACCGGCTCTTGGGCTGTCGGTGTCCGGTGTCCGTCGCTGTCCCCAGCCCCCTCCGGCGGGGCGGGGCACGTCCGCACTAACCGCAAGTTTTTTGAGCAGCTTTTTTTGTTGTAGACTCGTCCCAGGAGCCTCCTCGTCCTGGCCCCAGGGACGGGATGCAGGAGCCTCCCCAGGAGTCGAGACCCTCCTCGCTGGCACTGCAGAGCCTGGAGAGCCCTTTCTCCATTTCTCTTTGATCCATGAGCTGGTTTCCCTGGAGCTGCAGGCTCCATCCCAGTGGCTCTTCTCTGCCAGTACAGAAATGGTTAAATGAGCCCCGGGTGACTCATCAAAGCAACTTTTCCTCTCCCTCCAGTCCTGAGAATCTATTTTGGCATCCTGGGAGGGAAAGTGATCTAAGCATCTGCATTAATTAGGTGTGAAATTAATTACCCTATTTTTAAGCAAAAGTCATTTATCTTTTAAGGAAAGAAAAAGTGAACGTGGAGAGGTGAGAGGTGGCAGAGAGAGGGCCTGGGGCTGGCAGTGAGTGCCCGTCCCAGAGGGGTGGAGGTCCCAGCACCTTCCTTCTGCTCTGGGGACATTCCAAGGCTTCTGGGGACATCCCAAAGCTGCTCGGTCCAGGTGCACATGGGAACCACAGCACTTTACCTGAACCCACGTCAGGGGGAGCAGGGCTGTGCCCCCACGGTGGGTGACCGGCCACTGGCCCAGCTGTGGGACCTGGTGTGGGGGGCTGTGGCCATTGCTTCCACTGGGGACAGGAGAGGGATTGTGTGGCTGCCTGGAGGGAGGGCTGGGGGCAGACGAGACAGAGGGGCTGCAGGGAGGACAGGGGGCTGCTTGGTGGCTCCTTGCCTGGTGCATGTTCAGACCCGATGGCCCCAGGCTCCCCAGGCAGCCAGAGGGACCCCCAGAACTGCCCACACCCCCCGGGAGTTAACTCCTGCTGGGAGAGGACAGAGGAGACGTCCTGGAGAGGGGTAAGGCTCCTTCTCCTGTGACCGCTCCCCGTGCCAAGGCAGTCCTTGTACCCCGTCCTGGCCAAGTGACGATGGCAGCAGGAGGGTGCTGGGGACACCCCAGGTAGGTGAAACCCAAGGGCAGCCTGTCTGGGCTCTGACAAGCTCATCCAGGTGTCCTTAAGTCTCCCACACTCTTCCTCTTGAATATTAACTTCTCCAGAGGCAGCACAGGGCTCGGCAGGGAGCTGCCAGCTCTGCCCATGGCCAGGAGGAGAAGCCATAACCCCCTGCTCCCCAGAGCAGCGCGGTGCAGAGCTGGGTGATCCCGCAGTGCTCCCCTCTGTGGGAACTGTTTGGGGCCAGCCTTGGAGGAGGCTGGAGCAGCCTCACCAGCCCTGGCCCCCAGTGGCACCCCCAGCTTTAGGCTGAAGGAGAGCGAGGTAGGAGAACATCCCACTGCAACTGCGCTCGGCTCATCTCTGACCCACCACGGCTTAGCTGGGAGAGGAGCTGAGGAGTGGGGGCAGCTCAGGGAGTGGGGGCAGCTCGGCCGGGGGCTCCGCAAGGCAGAGCTTTTCCAGTTTAATCCCTTCCCAAACGCTGCTGGTCCCGGGGTCTCGCCACTCGCCGCTCGCTGTGCCGGTGCCCTGTCCTCTCCAGGCCTCCACCCCCTGTTAACTCCTCCTTCCTCTTCCTCTTCCTCCACAGGAACCCCTTTGCCAACGTCCAGCTGAAGCCAACGGTGACGAACGACCGCTCGGCTCCGCTCATCAGCTGATCCGGGAGCGCTGGCGCCCGCGTGGCACTCGCGGCCTCCTCATCCTCCTCATCCTCATCCTCATCCTCGCCGCTGCATGTCCGGCTTCCCAGGACTCCATTTTTAGGCGGAATTTATTAATCCTGCTGCTTTGAAAGCCAAAGGCTCAAGCTAGTGCCCTAGTTCTCTCTTCTCTAGACTCCCTCGGTGGCAGAGGGTCACAGCGCTGCCCTGTCACCTGTCCTTTCCCTGCGCTAATGAGCGCGGTGGCGGCGCTTCCCGGCGTCAGAGCAGCGTGTCCCAGAGCCAGAGTGGCTCCCAGGCCGAGCAGCAGCTTGCTGGGGGTGGAGAAATGGGCTCAGCTGGAGAACAACTCTCCGTGGGCTCACAGCGCTCCAGTGGGGCGGCAATGGCAGAGGGGACACGGTCCCCCTGCTCTCCCTGCCCAGACGGGAGGGACCCCGAGGCCAGGCAGGACACCGGAATGCCCCGTGCAAGCCAAGGGATGGTGGGAGCCGTAGGCAGCTCCCAGGTTCCCACCAGACCCCGGTGGCCCACCCCGTGCTCCGGGCTGGGACAGGGCAGTGGGTGCCAGCACTGCAGCCCCCGCTGGGACGGGGTGAGCTCTGGTCCCAGAGCTCCTGCTGCGCCAGGGCTCGGGATATTGTAGGGAATTACGGTACTGCTGTAAAATATAAGCTAGAAGAAAACCACTTGTGGAGGTGAGGGCAGTGTGTGAGTGAGCCTTGGGGTGCCTGGGGCCGGGGTGCCCCTGCTCCCTGCAGACAGGAGCTCCCATCCGGACCTCTTCCTTGGCTGTTTGCTCTTCCTCTATTCCTAGGGCTGCATGAGAGAGAGAGATAGATAGAGATAAATATATATAAATAAATATATACACACTTGCTAAGCTTATTGCTGGGGGTGCCCATGAGCGAGGTGGCTCCCGCAGCCCTTCCCGCAGCTCCTGAGTGACCAGGGTCACATCCTTGCTCCAAAAACTGGGAGAAGAGTGTTTCCAGGCAGGAACTGTGTCTCCCGTGGCTGAGGGGTAGAACCCGAACAGAGTTTTGGCTTTTTCCGTTGTATTTCTCATTTTGCACTTTCTGATCACTGGTGCAGCACGTCCTGCTCCCCACAGCCCGGGCAGTGGGTGCTTGGCTGGGCACTTGGCCGGGCTCGGAGTGTCCCCAGCCCAGGGGGGCTCGGTCCCAGTCGGATGCGGTGGCTCATCTCTCCCGGGTCCCCTCCGATGGGTTTTCCAGCTCCGCTGCAGGAACAGCTTCTCCTGTGGCCGCCCAGGCTCCAGCTGTGCACGAGGGTTCCCTGCTCCACGATGTGCCTCCTCTTCCTCTCCCGTGCCTCCTCTTCCTCTCCCAGGGCTGGAGCAGATGGGTGGGGGCCACACGGGGAAGGGGCGAGGGAAAGGGCTCTGCTGGGGTGTGGGGCAGTGGGTGGGAGAGGGCTGGTGGTCACAGCCCGGGGTGGGGACAGGCCTGGGGTTCCCTCGGCCACTGCGGTGTCCTCTTCCACCCCCGTGCCAGGGGCTGTTCCCCTGGGCCCCCCAAGCTGCCACCCTGGCTCCAGCCAGCCCCCGGGGGCTTCGCTGCACCTCCTGGCTCGGTGGCACCGGCAAGACGTAACCTGAAATAATTTTTTATGAGAAAACGTAATTTATGAGCAATTCAACCTCCCCCAGCCCTCCCTCCTGCAGCGTTTTCCCTGGCCAGAGGCTCCCGCGTGGCCCCGGAGCGTGGCCGGGGCCCTCCCGAGCTGGCTCCACCCTGGGTGCTGGGCAATGATCGGGGCAGGAAACGGCTTAAGATATTTTAAAAACTTTATTATTGGCCTGATGAGATTTGACACACATGCTGGGAGCTGTATGGAAATCAGCACTGATAAAAAATACAGCAATTATGACCCGTATTGAGAAAATAGACCATGTAAGAAGAGCCTTTCTATTAAAAAAGTTACCCAAGCCACAGCTCTGTCCTCATCCG
>VZTE01002025.1:43721-57214 GCA_013397775.1 Eulacestoma nigropectus | reverse complement strand
GAGATAGGGACAGGGACGGGGACGGGGATGGGGACAGGGACGGGGCCGGGGACAGGGATGGGGACGGGGGCAGGGATGGGGACAGGGACGGGGACAGGGACGGGGACAGGGACGGGGACACCGCTCGTGCCACGCGGCCGCTGTCCCGCGGGACCCCCGGGCTGCGTGCGGTGGGCGCGGGCACGGGCAGCCAGCCGGTGAAAATCCGCATCCCCGTTACGCAACGGCGCTGATTTATTCAAGCCTGAACCGGGCACTGGCCTAGAAATGAGCCCGGGCGATGGCGGGGAGGGGCCGGGAAGATGCCCGAGCACACGGAGCCCCGGGGAGCGGCGGGAGCAGGGCCGGGCACACCCCGGGCGCCGGGGGTGGGTGTTCACCCCACAGCGGCCATACCGGACGGGGCTCTGGGTCCTACACCGGATCCACAGGGCACAGGCACGACACCCCCTGCACGGGCTGAGCCCCCTTCTCCCACGCCAGGGTGGCCAGAGCCGGGGGCAGGAGCCGCTGGCACAGGCTCGGGGTGGCCCAGGACGGGCTGTGCAGGGCGGGGGTCGGAAGCGGCGCTCAGGAACCCCCTTGGAACAGCAACAGCAGCGGAACAAGCGCCGTGCCCGGGCTGTCCCGGCACACCGGGATGGGCGCTCCAGCCTGGCACAGCGGGGAGAGGGAACAGAGACTGCACGGCCACGGCTCCGCGGTGCAGGACCCAGCCACCCTCTGTGCCCCTGCCCCGCAGCGGGAGGAACTGCTCGTGCCCCACAACACCCAAATCAAGTGCCCAAGCAGGGGCAGGGATAAGGGCCAGCCACGGGCTGCCTGGGGACCACACCGCCCCCGGGGGCTGCAGCCAGGAGCCCGCGCTGGGACAAACGCCAGCGTCGGGAAGTGGCCGAGCCCCTGTGCAGCTTCCTGGGGTGACAAAGGGTCCCTCTGCGGCTCCGTGTCACCGTGGGGGCTCTGGCAGTGCTGCCATGGAGCAGGGGGAGGCTCCAGCCGAGCGCAGGGATCAGCAGGAGGGATGGGAAACACCCGGGACTCTGCTGAGAAAACATTTGCCGGCCCTCGCTCCAAGCCCGGGCCCGAGGGAGGGACCAGAGCGGCCGCACGCTCCCGGCCGAGAGGAAACAGATGCCACCGGCCCGGCCCAGGCATTTCCCGGCCCTGTCAGGGGCTGTTGAGGAATCTGCAGGTAGCAGAGGCTGTGGCATCACATCCTGCCCCGGCTCTGCCTCCCTGCATCCTACTGGATCGTTCAGTTTAGAACGGGAAGCAAGGCCTAGATCGAGGTGCTGGGCACCCTCGGAGCAAGGGAGGGTCTTGGGATGCAGGAATGGGGTGGGGAAGGTGGGAGTGGGCACAGACCTCGAGGAGGAGCCGCTCGGTGCCCTGGCACTGACGTGCACAGGTACAGAAACAGCTGTAGAAACCAGCAGGGATTTATTATCAGAACAAAACTCCCAAACATCTGAAGGCCACCAAGTGTCCCGGCACAGCCACGGCACCGAGACCAGGCTGTGAAGAACGAGGGAACGCGGAGGGGAGAGCCTCACCCCGAGCCCAGCCCCGCTCCCTGGCCGGCAGGACGGTCACTCCGTGGCCAGCTGCCGCTGCTGCTCCAGCAGGGATTCCAGGAGGTTGGCTCTCTGCACGGCCGCCTGCAATGGAGCACAGGGGAGAGCTCGCAGTGCCCGGCAGAGCCGCAGCCGGGCAGGCCCGGGGAGCCCTCACTCACCTCGTACTGCTTCCGCAGGCTGCTCATGCTCTCCTCCTTCCTCAGCACCGCCGCCTTCACCCTGACACGGACATGGGGGGCTGAGCACCCCAGTGCCAAACACCGGGCTGGGCCCTGCCCCGGGGGGAGAATTCAGCCCAGGGAGCTCAGCCCCTCTCCCCCAGCCAAAGCCGTGCTCCAGGTGCCATCACACACTGGCAGCACCGTTACTGCCTGGGTGGGTGCTGGGGAGCGTGGACTGACTTGTCTACAGGAAGAAAGGCACGTTAGCTCCCTAAGGCTTAATTATCATAACGTTTTAGGGATGTTCCCACTGCCCTCAGCCTCTGTGGCTGTGTCCTGCCCCTGGGCCCTGCCCCTCTGGAGAAGATCAGGTGGCTGCCATCACAGGTATCATGTGTGAGCCACGGAGAGCCCCCAGGAGGTGTCAGGGATCCTGGCCAGGGCTCCTGCCAGGGAGGAACGCAGACAGAGCTGTGCCCCACTGGCCTCTCCTGGCACTCATGCCCTGCAGGCAGGCACAGGAGCAGCCCTGGGGACAGGACAGGACAGAGCAGGCCAGCAGTGACAAGGGACAGAGGATTCAGGCTGGCTGAGCAGCAGCCAGCTCGGGCAAGACTCCTCAGCCCGGTTTGCCTGGATAGGGCTGGAAGCCGTTTCCTGAGGATGCAGCACTGAGCTCCTGCACCACTCCCGGGCTCCCTCACCTCCTGTGAACCTCCTCCAGCTCCTGCTCCTTCTCCCGCACCAGCCTGTCCAGCTCCAGCTGCTGCCGGGCCCTCAGCTCCGCCATCTCCGCCTTCAGCCGCACGTTCTCCTCCTCCGTCCCCACCAGCCTGTCCGCACAGTCCTGCCGGATCACCTCAGTCAGGCCTCTGTGCCCCTGGGACAGCTGGTCCCTCACATCCAGGCACGGGCCAGGCAGGGCCCCGGCTCTGCTCCTCACCCACCTTCCGGATCTCCTCCAGCTCCTGCTCCTTGTGCTTCAGCAGGCCCTGCAGCCGGACGCTCTCCCCTTCCAGCTCGGCCAGCCGCCCCTTGAGCTCACTGCAGCGCTCCTGCAGCTTCCTCTCCGACCGCTCCAGCTCCTGCAGCTCCACCTCGTACTTGTCTCGGATCCTCTTGATCCTGTCGGCAGGAAGGACAGGCAGCCTGGCTCATCCCGCTGCTGCAGGGATCATTCCAGCCCCCTTCCTGCTGCAGGGGGACCAGGGCACAGCAGCAAGGGCAGAGCTGCCCCACAGGAGATCCAGGGCTCTTTCCTCAGGTGAGAGGTAAGCTTTGTCCCTGTGAGCTGCTCCTTCCTGCACTAACACTGCTCCAGTGCTCACTGCAGAGATGCCCAGGGGCCAGGGAAAAGGGACCAGCCCCTGGAGGACCTGGGACCTCCCTCCTCCCTTTCCCCCTCACCTGTTCTCCGCTGCCCTCTCGCACTCCTCCTTGGCCAAGGACGTGTCGGCCTCCAGGCGCTGGATCACCAGCTCGATCTCTTTGTCCCTCTCCTTCCTCATCTCCTCCCGCAGCTCCCGCTCCCGAGAGAGCAGCCAGGCTTCCTGGGAACGGAGACAGCAAACGTGGCCTCAAATCCCCTCAGAGCCTGTGGGCGGCACCTCTGGAGAACAGCTCTTGCCATTACCTCCTTCTTCACGTAGTTGGCCTCCCAGGCCTGCTTCTCCAGCTCCAGCTGGTCCTTCAGCACCTTCAGTTCTGCCTGGGAGGAGAAGGGAAAACAACAGCTCAGCCCTGGGAGCATCCCGTGCTGGCTGGGAGCAGCCGCCGGCGCTGCCTCGGTGGGGTCCGAGGCTTGGTGGTGGCAGCACCCAAAGGGCTGGAGGTGAGGGGGAACCAGACCTGGTGCCGCCTCTCCTGCTCCTCCTTCTCCTTGGCGTACTCGTCCCGCAGCGCCCGGGTGAGGGCCGAGCTGTTGGCCTCCAGCTGCCGCCGCAGCTCCTCCGCCTCCGCTCGCTGCCTGCACAGACACAGCTCCCAGCATCCCCACCAGCACCTCTTCCCACGGGAGCCCGGCCCCAGGGCTCCAGGGCTGCCCCCAGCCCCAGCCCCCAGCCCGCCCACCTGGCCGCTTGCTGGCTCAGCCGCTCCTTCTCCTCGGCCACCTCGGCATAGAGCCGGCGCCGCTGCAGCTCCAGCGCCTGCTCCTCCTGCTCCAGCTGCTGCTCACACCTGCGGGACACAGACGCTCCAGGGACGCGCCTTCGAGCGCTCGGCCTCCTCTCCGCCCTGCCCTCCACGATGCCAGAGGATGCTCCCGGCTCAGCGGCATCGCCCACCTGAGGCCGGTGGAGAGAAAGGGGCTGCTCCCCGTGGAGCTGCGAATGTTGGGATCCCACCAGCAGATTGGTGCTGGACAGCACCCCAGAGCTGCGACCCCCGAGGCAGCGCTGAGCCCGGGCTGACGCACCTCTGCCGGGCCCGCTCCCGCTCCCGCTGGCTCTGCTCCTCCTTCTCCCGCTCCAGCAGCCCCCGCAGCTCCTGCGCCTGCCGCCCGTAGTGCTGGGCCGCCCGCTCGTCCGACTGCAGCAGCTCGGCCTCGTGCAGCAGCTTCAGCTGCCGGATGTCCTCGCGGTGCTTGGCCATGAGCTTCTGGATCTCCGGCTCCAGCCCTGGACAGCGGGAGGGACGGTCCCAGATCCCACCCCGGTGCCCTTGGCCGGCTCAAAGGGGCTGGCAAGAAGGAGGGATGAGCACAGAGGGGTTTTCCTGCCCTCTGGCATCTGCTCCACCAAAAATGGAGCAAACACTGCCCACACCAAGGAACTCTTCCCAATCTCTCCTGGACCACCCTGGCACTGTCCCAGCTCCAGCAGCTGTTGAGGGAACCTGCCCCTACCTTTCACAGTGATTTCTTTGATCTTTTTGGTTTTCTCCTCAATCCACTTCTCCCGCCGGACTTTCTCAGTTGCGCTCATGAGTTCCTTCAGTTTCTTAATTTCCTGTTTGGAAGCAAATGGGAAAACCTTAGAGAAGCTGGGAGAAAAAAGCCCTGGGAGCTGGGCTGTTGGGAATGAAGCTGTGGAGCTGCGCATGGATACAGGCACAGCCCTGGCCAGGTGTGTTCTTCCAGCCCAGAGAAGCGGCCACACACTCTCCCAGTGCCTTCTCCTCTATTCCCTTGGGAAAGTGCCAGAGCACCGACGGAGCAGGAAGGGGAATTGGGGGCTGCCAAGGGTCCCTGCATGCAGGGCAGCCCATCTGTCCCTGTGTGATGGTGCTTTCCTCTCCAGCCTTCCCTCTCCCTGCCACGGAAAGCCCTCTGGCAGGGGCTGGAGCGGGGCCAGAGCAGGTCGGGGCATGAGAGCAGAGGGCAAGGCACAAAAGAGAGCAAAGACCACATTTACCTCACAAAAGGGGCCCAAAGTGCGCCAGACCTGGGGAGAAAGAAAGGAGGGGATGGAGAGAGAAGGGGAATGGTGGGGGAGAGGCAAATCCACACAGCCGTGTCTGTGGGAGCCACGGGCAGGGCAGAGCTGGGCAGGAGTCCATGGCAGCGAGGGGAGACAGCACAAGGGGCAGGGACAGGGACACGCCAAGGGACTGGCCAGGAGTGTGCCACGGGGTCGGAGCCTGCTCCAGAGACCAAGGGACCCCCACAGTCTGGCCAGGCATGAGCTCAGCTCCACAGTCAAGGACAAGCAGGGACTGGGATGGCAGAGCTGTGATAGGCCCAGCGGTGCTGCCTTCCTGCCAGGCCTGGCACAGGGCGAGCTGAGCTGTCTCCATCCGCAGGAGAAGCAAAATTCCTCCGTGGCACTGGGTTTGTGCCAGCACCACACCCCGGGTCATCCCCAGCCTGGGAGAGCTCTGCCTACAGCAGGATCATGGAATCACGGAACGGTTTGGGTTGGAAGGGACCTTAAAGCTCATCCAGTGCCACCCCCTGCCATGGGCAGGGACACCTTCCACTATCCCAGAGTGCTCCAAGCCCTGTCCAACCTGGCCTTGGACACTTCCAGGGATGGTGCAGCCACCCTGGGGCAGCTTCTCTGGGCACGCTGTGCCAGATGTGTGGGAAGGGTCTCTCCGAGCAGAGCCTGGGAGCTTACACTGTCCCTTGGTCAGTGCCACACTCCTGGCTCTGGGCAGCAGAGGACAGGAACCTTTTGGGGAGCCAGGACAAAGCTCCGTGGTGATAGGGACCTTCTGTGCACAAGGAAGAGCTCCTTGGAGTGTCCAGGTCCCACTGAGGTGACAGAGACCGTACTGTTCCAGGCAGAGGCCCCATTTGAGCAAAATCAGGACACACGTGTCCCCCACCTTCCCTGTGCCCTCACCAGCTCGTGCTGTTCCTGCATCTGGGTGATCTTCTGGCCGTACTTGTGGTCCACTTGTTTCAGCTCTGCCACCACGGCCTCACACTTCTCACTCAGCACCTTCTTGTCATCGAGGAGCTGGGCAGGGCGAGGGGCCGGCATCAGGCAGGTGCAGCCACCTCAGCCTCTGCCTTCAGGAGCTGGGATGAGGGATTACCTGGTCGATGAAGGCCAGGTGCCTCTGGATAGCTGCCTCATACTGCTCCCTCTGCAGCCTGAGCTGGTGGCCGAGCTCCTTCTCGGTCTGTTTGACGTGTCGGTCGGTCAGTTCCCGCTGCTGAGTCTGTGGGAAGCAGGGATCAAACAGCCACGACACGAAATCACCACCAGGCCAGGGAAACCAGAGACAGAGCTAAAGCAAAGCCCTGGTGCCCACATTTCCCACCCCTGTCAGCAGGAACACCCAGCCCCCCTGGGACAGAGGAGAAGGGAGATCAGCCCCAGGAGAAGGGGGTCCTGACTAAATGACCTTTAAGGTCCCTTCCAACCCAGACAATTCCATGATTCTGTAAAATCAAGGGATAACCCTGATCACATGCTTCATATCCCCAAGAACCAGACGTGAGGCTGACACACCAGAGCAGTCTGCAGCAGGCTGATGGCTCTCTTCTTCTCCTCCACTTCCAGCTTCAGCCTCATCACGGAGCTCGTCACCTCCGTGGCAACAGCCGACACCTGCTCCACGTGAGCCAGCTCCTCTTCCAAAAGGAAGCCCTGCCACAGCAGAAAGAACGTGATGAGAAGGTGGTGGAACCACCTGGAATGAGGACAGGGAGAAGGGGGATGATTCCCACCAGGGTCCCACACCACAGATGGACTCACCTCCCGCTGCGTGGCCGAGGCGGCCGACCTGGGCCTCTCCTGCTCCGACTTCTCCATCTCATCCAGGAAACTGATGATGCTTTGGAGCTTGGCCTCTGAGAGCAGAGCCCCGTCCTCGGGGACCCCCGGCGAGTGGTTCAGCTTCCCAAACTTCTCCAAGTTATCAGCAGTCAGGGAATTGGAGCTGGGCTCTTGCTGGGAATTCACCGTGGTGAATGAGCACCCAGGGGAAGGCTCGGGAGAGGAGGTGCTGGTCACTGGAGCCCTCCCAGTGTGCCCCAGTAACCAGCCTCATCCTCTGGGCTAAACCCTGTCCCACCACCAGCCCTTGCATGGATTTGCTGTTCCTTGCAGATGTCCAAGCCCTCGATGCACCAAACAATTCCTCTATCACCTCCAAACTCCTCCATCTCCACCTCCAAATTCCTCCATCACCCACTCCAAGCTCCTCCACCACCTTCCCCGGCAGTGCCCGGCTGTTTCTCACCAGGCAGCTGTCACTGTCCAAGGATGGACACAGCAGTCCCAGCCCTCGGCTCACCCTGTCCATCCAGGCATATCTGTCCTTCTTGAGGAGCTTGGGCGGGGGCAGCAGCTCCGGCTCCTCCTCCAGCAGCCGGAGTGTGTCCAGCAGCTCATTGAGCGTGACCTTGGACGGAGCCCTGCTGCCAGCAGTCACCGCTGTCTCCAGGTCCTCATTACCCGTCTCCCTGGAGCTCACATCCTAAGGGAGAAGACGAGAGAGTGAGAGGGCTTTCTGGGTCTCCCCAGAAGCCAGCGAAGGCTCTGATGTCACGCTGGCAGAGCAGCTTCTGCCAGGACCCCCAGGAGGCACAGCCAGACCCACCTGCAGTTTGTCCTCTGCCCCGGGGTCCTGCGAGGGCACGGAGCCAAGAGCTGCCAGGCCGCCTCCTTCCGGCTCCGCGGCTGCCGAGGGGGAAGCGGCCTCTGCAGGAACCAGGCTGTTGTCAGGCACTCGCCCCAGCCCTGGGAAGCAGCTCCTGGGAGCAAGCGGCTCCTTGTCCCCTCCTTCCCCTCACTCCCAGAGCTTTGGGGACACGCCAGAGGGACTCACCGGTGTTGTTGGCTTTGGTGAGGCTGCCGGCCGGGCTGACATTCCTGGCTGAGGCAGGTTTGGCACCAGGCTTCTTCTTGGGCACCCTTCTGCTCTCTTTCACCAGCACCAGCTCTTCTGCCGAGTGCTTCATCTCCGAGGCCTTTTGGGCTCTTTTCTGGTGCAGCTCCTGCGGGGACAGAGGAGCCATCAATGTCCTGAAGTTTTGGGAAGGCACAAGCCTGTGTCTGCAAGGCTGTGGCAGCGTTTTTGCATGCTCCAGCTGCTCACTGTTCTGTCTCCCCCAATCCCCCCCCGATGGAACATGATTCCAATTAGTGCAAAGAAAATTTGGGGTTTAAACATCTCCAGCTTTACTGCCAACTCCTGCAGCCTGTGCCAACCCCATCTGCACCACCAGCTGCAAGAGCAGGGTGACAATGACGTGTTCCTTCCTGCCAAGGGACATGGAGTGGTACTCCGCCCTCTCCGGAGGGCCCCTGCTCCTGAGGAGGGTCCCATTCCCAGGGCACGCACATCCTCGGCCATTCCAAGGAGCTTGGAGTCTCCCTGTCCCAACGTGGTCACCATTTTCCTGAGAACTACATGGAAACCAGCACTGTCTTCCCAAGGCCAGAATGAGCTGCCAAGGCTTGGCAGGAGCACAGCAGGAAACCGCTCTGCGGCACCTCCATCTCCGGAGGGAGCGCTCCATTTCCAAGGCTGGCTCTGATCCCGCCCCATGCCAAGGCCCTGGAGATGCAGAGAGGCCTCTCGCTGCCTCGCCAGATGATGCCAACGAATGGTGCCACACAGGCCACGCCGGCCCGGCCCTGGCCCTACCTGGATGGCAGCGTGCCGGGCCAGGCGCGCCTTCTCCTCTCGGATCTTCCGGCGTTCCTCGTCCTTCCTCTCCTGCAAATCCAGGATATTCCCCTCCTCCATCCGCTGCTGCCTTTCCTTCCAGAGAGGAGGGTCACAAATGTTACTGAGAGTTCTCCAGCACCCACCACTGAGAAGTGTGAGGGGCACCCACACCTGGGTCACCCCATATCCAGGCTTTCCATCCTCCCCTCTGTGCAGGTGAGGAGCCCTCAGCACAGCTCCACTTTGGAGCAGCTCATTTTCTTTAGATCTTCAATGCAATTATTATTATTATTATTATTATTATTATTATTATTACATCATCATCTGGGTCTGCAACCACTGAGGAGACAAGGCTTAAAAATAGACTCACACGCAAGAGCAACGGAGCTTTTCATTACTGGGATAAATAATTGAACACAAAGAAACACAAATAGCTGCGAAACCTCGTCACTCTAACAAGCCACCTCATTAGGGATTCATTAGGGCGAGCCAAGATGGGGCATCCCTTCTCCGGCCACCAGTGTGGCCCAGACAGTGGCAATGAAGGGAGGCTTGTGCTGCTACTGTCAGTGTCTGCCTGCTCCCAGTCAGGGGGCTGGGGAAACTGGAGCCGTGTGGCGCTGAGCCCTTGGGCCTCGGCTCCTGCTGGAACCCAGCCCAGGCTAATCCCTGGACACAGCCAGCACAGCTCTGAGGGAACAGGACCCTCCTCGGCTCTCTGGACCATGGTGGGGCTGGTTGGGTGCAAAGCCAGAGCCCCCTGGACTCTCACAGCCCAGATCTGGCGACTAAAGGGACCCGAATTGTGCCACCAGCACGGCCAGCGGGGCACGGGTGGGAGGGTCTGGGCTACAGAGCAGGGGACAGGACCAACCTCCCTTTTGGCAGCCATCAGGCGCCCCAGAGCCGCAGCCGCCGTCCTGTGCCGCTGCGAGTGCCGCCGGTACCAGCGCTGGATGGTGACAGCGGCCAGGTTCACCTGCTGGATGAACCTGTGGGGACAGGGAGGGAGGGTCAGCACGGCCCCAGGTGCAGCAGAGCACAGGCGGCTTCCCCACAGCTCCGGGACCCGCAGGTGCACCGAGAGTGGCCTTTCCCCAGTGTGAAATCCCACAGGACAAGAACAAGCTCCCCTGGAGCTCCTCAGCCCTCCTGGCACCGTCCTCCTGCCCCTTCCCTCACCTCTCGGCCTCCTCCTCGGTCACCTCCTTCCTCCGGGGAACGCTGCTGCTGCTGCTGCTGCTGCTGCTGTTGTTGTTACGGGTCATGATGTTGTTGCTGGAGAAATTCTTCTGAGACTTCACGAAGCTGCTGCTGCCTTCCCCGTCCTCGTTCGAGGTCGCTTTGACGACATTGCTGGGACAGAAGGTGAAGCCACTCAGCCCTGTCCTGTGCCACACAGGACCCCAGGGCCAGCTCGGCTGCAGAGCCCCCACACTCACTTGAGGGAACTGGGAGCCTGGTTGGAGCTCTTGGGAGCAGGGCCCTTCTCAGCAGTGGAGTAGTTGTTGTGCACCATGGTGGTGACGCAGTTGCCCATCGCGCCCTTGTTGCTCCTTGTGTGGAGAGAACAGGAGCGTCAGGAGCAGCACCCTCCCCTCCCCGGGTGTTTTCTCCATGCAGTTCCGCCCACTCCCCCCCTCAGGACCCCCTGTGCTACCTGTTGTTGGCGGTGAAGTTGGCAGCCAGGAGCACGGTGGCTTCCTTCCTCCTCATGCCCGCGGGCGGCTCGAGGCCGTGGGAGCCGGAGGGACCCGGGAACGCCCGGGGCTGGTCATCCTGCCATGGAGTCAGCAGGGATAAGGGCACCAAACCACCTCCTCACACACCACCAGGAGCACAGAGCCCACCAGGCCCACCCACTCCCAGAGCCCGCTGTCCTCACCAGGATATTCCATGTGGTTTTCTTTTCCGGGGAGGTTTTGCTCAGAGTTGCCAGTTTCTTCCTTCCTCCTGGATCACTCTCAAAGAAGGCCAGGAAGTCTCCTGTCTGCTCCAAGCTTTAGCCAGACCCAGGGAAGGCAGAGAGGAGAGAACAGGGGTTCTGGGATAACTCACAGCCACAGGACACGCTCTGGCCATGCAGGGCACTTGGATACTTCAGTGTGGCACAGGGGAGAAAGGGGCTGGAGAATCATTATACGGCCACAAAATGCACAGATGACTCGTTTTTACAGAGAGCTTTGGGTTCCAGGGTGGTGTGTGCTGATAGGGATGGGCACAGAGCAGCAGGAGAATGGAAAATCCCAACTCGGAGGGCACTGGCAACAGGGAACTTTTGTCTCCTCACACAGCCCAGTTATGGCCTGGAGGGTCCATGAGGGCTGTTGGAATTAAATGGAATGTTTTTTGTGACAGCCACAGAAATACACTCCATTTCCCCAAAGAGAAATTCTTCCCTGTGATGCTGGTGAGGCCCTGGCACAGGTTGCCCACAGAAGCTGGGCACTTCTCTGGCAGAAAAGTGTCCCAAGCCAGACTGGACAGGGCTTGGAGCAACCTAGTCTAGTGGAAGGTGTCCCTGCATGGGACTTTAAGGTCCCTTCCAACCCAGGCCATTCTGTGATCCTGCGAAACCCTAAACAAGGGACCTCCTTTCAAAAAATTAGCCAAAGCCCCAGACCTTGGTTTTCCAGGGCCAGGTTTTAACTCCTGATTTGCATGACGGAGCTCAGGATACATTTTGGAAAGGCTCCTGTTCCCCCACGGGACCAGGGAGGTCGTTCACATGGGTGGGGTGTCCCCCAGTGGCACCCACAGGACAGACGGACACACGCCCGTGGCTGGAGCTGTACCTGTGCGAGCTGTTCACCCGCTGGTTCACCTGGGTGGTGCTGTTGGACCTGCGCAGGTTGTTCATGGCCCGGGATCCGGCATCCTCCTGCGGAGAGCAGGGATAAATCCAGCAGCCACGTTCAGGAGGAGCACAGGCAGGCTCCCCCACCCCCCTCACCCAGCGGGACACGGAGTTCCCAGTGCCCCAGGGCTGCCAAGCTCTCCTTGAGGCAGCGGGCAATGACACCTCGCTCGGGCGCTGCTGAGCCAGCAGGAACACGTTCCCTAGCACAAGCTCCCGGGAACAAGGGCACGGGAACGCTGCCAAGGGATTACTCAGCACGGAGCACAGACTGTCTGCTGCTGGATCCTGACGGAGCCCAGCAAGCACCTGGGGCTCACTCCCTCTCTGGAACCCCCACTCGGGAGCCCCTGGTGCGGCAGGAACAGGGGCCTGACATCCCAGCAGGAGACACCAGGACATCGGGCGTTTCCAGATGGAAACTGGTGCGGGGAGCTGAAGAGCAAGGAAGGGAAAAGAGGGAATCCTGACGCTCCCCACTTGCTGTTCTGCGTCGAGCCGAGAACCACGAGCAGCGACCGCCGAGGGCGGTGCCGGAACAAAGCCAGGCTGGTGCTGGGGGTGCCACAGCCGGAGGGACGTGGGCACGCACGGAGCCATCCCGTAGCCCAGACACGCGCTCCCTGCCCGCGGTACAGGACGGGGGAAGGACACGGGCTCACCGGGGCGTTCCTCTTGGCTTTGCCGTCGGCGGCCACGGACACGGAGCGTGCCACGAGCTTGGCGGGAGAGGCGCTGCCAGGGCGGCGCGACACCGGCGCCGGGAGCCCCGTCAGGATCAGGTCCGCGACGTCGGAGCTCTGGACGGAGCAGCAGCTCCGGGTGCTCTTCATGCTGGAGCAGAAGGAAGGAGCCCTGGAAGCACAGCGCAGAGAGGGGGGAAGGCATGGAGCATCCCGCCTCGGAGCCAGGCGCTCCGGCTCCTGCAAACACCAGAGCTGGAACTGCTTCCCAACGGGACAGAACAGCTCCCTCCAAACTGCCCCACGGCAAATAACCCCAAGCACAGCCCTGCAGAGGCTCCAGGTGAACTCTGGCTGTCCATGAGCTGCCGTCCCATTTATGGGGCTGGGATTCCAGCAGAGGACTAAAGGGAGGGAAAAGCCCTGCTCCCCATCCCGGGCTCCTTCACTCCACACAGCCCATGGCTGCCAGAGGATCACACGGGCCCAGAACAGCCCTATCTGTGCAGGCTGGAGGTTCAGCTCACCCCACATGGGGCTGGGATGCTGAAGAACCACCTGGGCAGCTCCCAGTCGCTGCCGAGAGTTCGTTCAGGAGTGTCCATGCCCTCTCAGGGGGCACAGGGAGGGCTGGGCCCCCTCCCAGCTCAGGGCAGCACATTCCCACCTTTTCCCCTCTGCATTACCCCAGCCCCCAGTGCTGAGCCAGGAAAAGACCACATCACTTTATTTCTTCGCATTTATTACCCACACTGTCCCTAAACCCTCTCCCCTGGCAGCCTTGGCTTCCCCTCTCAGGGCTCCGCCTCAGCCCTTGGCAATGCCTCCAGCTCCACAGCCTGGGGAAACAAACGGCTCTCATGGAAACCGCTGGGCTCACGGCAGGAAAGCAGGGCTCAGGAGCCCAGGCCCAGCACAGCACCCTGAGCCCCCAGCCCCCCAAATCCCTGAAGCTCAGACTCCCTAGCTCTGAAGCCCCAGGCCCCCATGGCCCCAAGCCCCCCTATGACCCAGAGGCAAGCCCTGGCCCCCAAGCTCCCAACTCCCTGAGCCCCTCGGGATCACCCAAGTCCCACACCTATCCCTCTAAACTCCCAAAACCCAGACCCCCCACATTGCCCCACTCCCAAGGCATAGGACCCCA
>VZTE01002025.1:8171-30809 GCA_013397775.1 Eulacestoma nigropectus | reverse complement strand
GGGGGGGGGAGAACAACAAAAATTCACAAAAAATTAAGTACAAACTCCTGGCCCAGAGGGATCTGTGCCAGCAGGACCTCGAGCCTCTCCAGAAATGCGGACTCCAGCCCGGAGCTCCACACCCAGAGGAGGGACGTGTGTGGGGCTGGCCGGCTTTCCACGTTCCTTCGCTTCGGGAATGATGGTGGGAAGGGAAAAGCGCTTGGATTTTCTGAGAAATTCAAGTCTAGTACCCAAGGGTCCCCCTCTCCATTGAGGGACTTCCCAGGGTTCAGCAAGTCGGGGCAGGACACTCCTCCTTTTCAGGAAAAACTGGGCTGCAGGAACCAGTGCCCAGCCCTGGCCGGGGGCCCTGGGAAGTGGGAGGCCGAGGCCGGGGAGGGGAGCGCTCGGCACGGCTGCGGATGTTCCCAGCTCAGTCCTGGCCTCAATGCAAGAAATTATTTACTCGATTGGAGGAAAGTTTGTCATTAATTGGTTCATGGAGGTGGGAGATGGCTCCGGTCGGAGACGACCGGAGGATCCAGAGAACTCCAACACAGGCAGGGCCGTTCCCACAGCGGATGGGAACGACGAGCAGAGGCAGCGAGATGATGTTCAAGGGGAAATAAAAAGGAAAGAGGGGGAAATAAAAAAAGAAGAGGGGAGGAAATAAGAAGGAAGAAGGGGGGGAAGCTTTCCTCGCGAGCAGGAACTGGAGGAGTTAAACCCAGCAGTTCCCCTGCCCAGAGCAGCAGGTGAACCCCTCGCGGGCCCAGGGCAGCCTGAGGGGCCGGGGGAGGCCCCGCTCTGCTCCCACAGTGTCCCTGGCAGCTTCCATCATAAATCAGGCAGAGGCACGTTCCCCGCTCTGCAAACAATGCAGGAAAAGCCCAAAACACAAACAAAACACAAACCCAAACGTCTCCACGCCGCAATAAGGCCAAGCTGCCTCTAAGCCGTCATTTGCTCAGCAGGAGACAAAATAAAGTTCATCATCGGGGTGTGAATTAACAACCTCTGGGGCTGCCTGGAAATCCATCCGGGGCTCCGGGTGCTTTGCGGGGAACAGTTTTGCTCGGGCTCTGCCTGTCTTGTTGCCCTCCAGGTCCCTTTGGAGCGTCTTCCAGTAACGCTGCGCCTCGTCATGTTTTATGAGCAGCCTTGGACTTTACAGGCAAGGCCTGAGAGGCTGTAAAAGCTTTTTGGCTCCCAAGGAGAGGCCGGGGCGTGAGGCAGCACCGGGAGGGTTCGCTCTGACCCCCCGGCTCTCCGGCAGCTCTGCTCACACGAGGGGAAGCCGGGGCGTCCTGCAGCTGATTTGTGTGTGTGCGTGCCTGGGTGTGTTGTGGTTTGCCAACAGCCTCTCCAGGCTGCCATAAAATTTCATGATTAGCAACCTAAAAGCTTCCCTTCTCCCCCCGCTCCTGGTTCGGATCATTGCAATGGTCCCAGGCAGGCACTAAATCCCTCCTCACACGCTTTTCCAGCCTCTGGGAGCTGAAATGTGCCTCCACAGCCCCTGCTCTGGGCAGAGGCAGCGGGATGGACCCCGCTGTGCTCACCTCCAGTCCAGGGGAGCCTTAGGGACAGCACAGGGAGCTCCGGGACACACCACCCACTCCAGAGTGTCACCCCAGGGCTGACCAGGGACACGGGGTTCAGGACCTGCTCGTGCCAGTGCAGCTCCAGATCTGCTTAAATTCCTCCATCGCATGATATGGAGCAAGATCCAGGAGCTCGTGCCAAGGAAAACGGAGCCGAACAAGCGGGGCAGAGGGCCGGGGGCAAACGCTGCCCTCGGACGTGCCGAGCAGCCCCGCAGCCGGAGCAGGGCAGGGACAGGCCCTCCCCGGGGAGCCCCCGGCCCAGCTGCGCCTCCGGGAGCCCTCCCTCCCCCCGGAACGGGTCCAGATTTCACAAGGTTATGGAATGGCATCCCTGAAATTAGTTCACAGTTGTCTCCTGACGCACCAGCAGTAAAAACCAACCCAAATTACCAGAGGCTGCTGGTTCCTTTTCTGTGTCACAGGCACTATTAAAAGCTCGCTCGCACAAAGCACCAGGGAGAGCCGCCGCGGAGCCAAGCTGTTCCTGCAGCTAAGCAGGATGCAGGAGCCACGTTCCACACATCTCCGGGGCTGCTCCGGCCGGGAATGCCGGCAGGGACCCACCCAGCCCGGGTCGGGCAGGTTGCTTTTGGGGGGCAAGCACACGGATGCGGGGATGGAGGATGCAGGGATGCCGCGTGCCAAACGCAACCCCAAATTTTGCCCCGATCCACGTAACACAGCCCACCCCATCCCACAGGACACCGGGATGGCCGGAGCGCAGTGCCCGGCACACCGGGAAAAGGGCTCTTGCACAAGGAGCCTGAATCAGGGCTTTGTTACCCAACATTGCACAACGCCAGGGAGAAGATGGAGCAGCAACAATCAAGTAAGGAGCTGAAAAATATTACAAAATCTTAATCCCCCCCGAGACCCTCGAGGGTGCTTTAAATACGGAGAGAAATTGCCTAATTAGCTTTTTTTTTTTTTTTTTTTAAATGGATAATTGCCTTCCTGAGCTTTCAGAGGCAGCTTAGCAACCTTTTAACAGAGGCGCAGCCGCGGCGCGGAGCGGCAGGACGGGGCTGGAAGGGGTTTTATCCCTTTCCCGAAGAGCTGCTGACAGTAAAACCTCCAGCACCACAGGCTGGGGCTGTAATGGGCACTTGGGTGTCGTTAGGAAAAACACGATTCCGAGGCCGCTGGTCAATACGTGTTCACATAAAAGGCCAATGTTCTAATATTCATAATCCCTGGGCCCACGGGGCAGGGCTTTAATGAAAGTCTCTCCAGTTCTGGGCTCCACAACATCAAAGAGGCCAATAAAACTCCTCTCACACACTGACAGGCGGGAGGCAGGCGGGGAAGGCAGCGCTGGGGAAAGGCCCTGCGGTTTGCCTTGGATGGGGCAGCGCGGGAAAGGGCACGGAGCAACCCCGTGCCCAGGGAAGGGGCCGAGCCCCCTCTGACCCAGAGGCACGGAGGCACCTTGTGCCTGGGAGAAGGGGTCTGGGAGAACCCGGAGGGAGCAGCACCCTCCAGCCAGGAAAGGAGCCTGGAGCACCACCCTGCAGCCAGGGAAGGGGCACAAGGCACCCTGTGCCCTGGGGAAGGGGCTGAGCACCCACCAGCCCAGGGAGAAGCCGTGAGATGCTGCTGCAGCCCCGAGTGCGGAATACGGCCCATCCGGAGGGCACCCAGGTGCCGGGGGCGGCCCAGCCCGCATCCTGCGCCCCTGGAACGACAGGATGCAGCTGCTGCGGCGCGTTCCAGGCGGCAGCTCCCGCTCTGCAAAACAAGGCGGGTGAGGACGAGGGGGAGCCGCGGCGGGGGATGAAGGGCACCATTTAACGCCTCTCATTGCTAGTCAAGCCGACATCCTGCAGAGGCACAGGGAGGCACAGATCCAAGGAATCGCAGCGGCGGCTCTCCCGGGGCAGCCCCACGTCCACCCCGCAGGTCCCTGTCCCCTTTCTCTGCCCGGCTCCATCTCCCTCCTCTTCCTCCTCCCCGGGGACGGAGCCCCCGCTGCCAAAGGGACCTCGGGGGACAGCTGAGCTTTCCCTCGGAGCCGCACGGCTCCTCCCTGGGAAGTTTATGACCCGGGAGCACTAAACCCGCCTTCCTCCCGGGTGGGATTATTTAATCCAGCAGCACTCAGAGCTGCTGCCGGCGGGCTCCGGGATCGCTCGGATGATCAGAGCCTGGCATCCCGCTCCGCCGCTCCGGCTCACGCCGAGAAGGGGGGAAGATTCAGCATACTCCAGCCGACACCGTGTTTTATGGGATTTTTTATTTTCCCAGTCAGAACACGTGTCATTAGCGATTCCTCCTGAAAGGAGCAGCTGTTCTTTGGCCATTACTGCTCCAAAATTAACCAAGACGGAAGAATTCAATCGCATCCCTCCTCCCGGCCCTGCTGAGGGCTCCATTAAGGGATTGGGAGCGTCTTTTGCTTGGAGTTCACCGGCATCCACGTGCCCGGGAAGGCACACACAGCCTTGAGTAAGCCACGAGTAAACCACAAGGAAACTCCACCACGGAGCAGCCCCGGAGTGAATGTTATCGGCAGCAGCACCGGTGTGGGAGACGCTCCAAGCTGCCGGGCAGGAACCCGGCCAAGAACCAGGAGGGAGGATAATCTCCAGAAGAGCCAGCCCCTTTCTCCCTTCCGCTCTCAATCTCTGCGAGGATATTTCAAGGCCTCCAAAGAACAAAAAAAACCCCGCAGGAGCAGAGGGAAACAAAACCGAACCGAAGGAACAGGACGCGGCAGGGCCGAGGGGCAGCGCGGGGTCAGGCGGCACCTGCGCGCCACGGCCTCGCTCCGGAGCAGCTGGGAAAGGGAGGAGCGGCCGTAATTCCATCAGCAGCCCCAGCAAACAAATAATAAATAACAGGAACCAGTAAACAAAGCTGAGGCATAATCACAGGCTTTGTCAGAGCGAAAGCAGAGTCCAAATTTATATCCCCAGCACCAAAAAAAGAGGCAGTTCCCATAAATTTCCGCACCTTTGAGGGTGATGGATGGCCGGTCCTTGGGGTGGCACAGGGGGAGAACAGTCCCGCTGGGCCAGGTGGGCACTGTGCTCATCCCAAATGGGGATTCCTGCTCTGTTCCCCCAGGGGATCCCAGGCCTGCGCCCCACCTTTCCCTGCACAAAAGAACAGCTCCCACAAAGTACCACTGGAGGTCACAGCGGGCTTTTCCAGCAGGCAGAAGTGCAGCTTTTCTTGGGAAAAGGCCACAGGAAGCTGGGAAGATGCACGGAGCTGCCTGGAAATCACCCTGCTTCTGCCACACCTTCTCCTTCTTTTTAAGAGGTGAAGTTGGGAACAGGGCGGGGAAACCCAACTCCAGCAAGCACATACCTGGAAGTTTGACTGAATCCTGGTCAATTCTGTTCTCCTTCCTGTCCAGGTGCTCCAAGCCCACTGCTTCTGTCCTCACGGGGGTGTCCTCGGTGGCAGACAGGGTGGTGTACGTGCTGATCACCAGCATTCCCAGCCCAATCCACAGGATAATCTGCACAGAGTGCCAGAGGGACAGTTAGCACAGGAAAACCAAGGGGACTGCTCCCCATGGCATTCCCACGGTGCCTCCACACAGTTCCGACCTCAGCGCAGTGACACCTGTCAGGGAGAGAAGAGAAATGTCAGAGAGAAACAGGAATAGCAGTTGCTCCTGGCTGAGGTTCCTATTTGGGTGCAGAGCCATGGGAATGGGAATTTCGGAGGCTGGAAGCTGTTGGAAAGGCGGCTCCTGCATTGGAAGGGCTCAAAAGTGAGTGCACAGGACACAGGGATAGGAAAATGCATGTGGCAGACACAAGTCCTGCTGCAAAGACTCATTCCCTGGTATTCCCAGCATGAGAACTCCATGAAATCGGGTCTGGCTGAGCACAGAGGAGCCTGGCCTGGTTACAGCCCCCAACGATTCCAGGGAGCTGCTTAAAAATCCTTGGTTTTGAAAGCAAGGGTAACATGTTCACACACAGGTCCTGGTCCCAGGGCCCAAGGAGCTGCTGAGAAGTCACTCCCTGATTTCCAGAAAGCTAGGATCAAACGGGATAAAAATAGAGGGATGGAATCTGGATCCCGTGGAGGGAAGGGCTCTTGGAATTTCTCTACCTCGAAAAGGAGAAAGTGATGAGGAGCAAAAGAATTTTTACAGCTTGTTATGTGATGACAAATTGATCTAAAAGGATCGAATTCCACGTGAGTCATGGGAAGTGTTGGATGGCACTTGGACAACCTGGTCTAGCGGAAGGTGTTCCTGCCCATGGCAGGAGGTGGAACTGGATGAGCTTTAAGGTCCCTCCCAGCCCAAACCATTCCACGATCCCATGACTCATCCTCTTCCCCCCCAAATCCTCACTGTGCAGATTTACATCCCAATTCACAAAAAGCACAACAGAAAGATGCTTCTCAGTGTGGGGAAAACCAGGAATGGCCACAGGGAGCACTTCTACCCACTGGAAGCTGCCAGAAAACTGCAAATCAAGGGGAGAGGTGAAATTGGAAGGAGGAATTAAAACATTGGCACTTCCAGAGCGGGGGGAGGAGGGGCTGATGCTTTCCTCACCCGCCTCGTGCTGAGGGAGGTCGCCCAGAGACACGGAGCAGCGTGGTCAGAGCCCGGCCCAGGAGACCCCGGAGGGCCTGTTCCCGGCACACCCCGCAGACAGCCCGACGCCTTCGGAAGGAAAAGGGTGGCGGGACGTGGAGCAGCTCTGGATCAGGGGCAGCGTGGCCAGGGAGCAGAGGCCAGACCTTAGAGCTGCTGCAGAGGAAACAGGAGCAGAATGTGCTGCCTGCCTTGCCCGGGGTGCACAAAGAGCAGATATCCTGCCATCCACCCCCCCGGGCAAACGCCGAGTCAGCAGCTCCTGCACTGCTGCCCTGGGCTCGAGCTGCTCCACTTCCTCCCCTCCCACAATCCACAGCCCCGGCACAAATGCATTTTGTGCCTGGGAGGCTGTTCTGGCACCTTCCAGAAACAACAGCGGAGAGGAAGAGCGTTTCCACAAAGAGGATCTATTCTGGTGCCACAGGAACCAGGAGCAACGTGGGAGAGGAGGGAACTGTAGGAAACGGCTGAAAACATTAAATGCTTTAAAAGGATTTTTGTTGTTTCTTATCTTAGTGGGGAACCAGGGGCTCAAATGCCTCGGATTGAAACCCCTTTGATTGTTGCACATTTGGAGTTCAGCTGCGAGCTCCCGGAGCAGCGGGTACGGGCACACGTGGCAGTCGCAGACAGGCTGGGCTGTCCCCGAGCCGCCCTCGCCCGGCTCCTCCCGGCACCCCCCTCCTCACCTACCCCCTCCCCAACTGAAGACCAGAATAAAGAGGTCCATGATTTGGCTTAATTCCATGGAGATGCTTATGACATGGAAAAGCAGGCGGTTTGTGCTCGAGGGACCACCAAGGCAATCGAAGGAACGGGAGTGAGGGCTGCAAGGACTCGGGGCCTCAAGGAACCCATCCAGGCAGAGGAGCCACCAATCCCCAGAGCACCCAGAGATCCTGGAGCGAGGGGAGGCTCAGCACTGCAGGGCACTTCTGAGCCAAGGCCTGGTCCCCTGGGAACGATCTCCCCCAGACCCAGCGATCCCACCGAGAGCAGAGACCCTTCTGCAGAAGCCCCTCTCAGCACGGACACGGCGAGAGGCTGTGGAAAGCCCTGGGGCAGGTCAGCACGGCCAGGGCCTGTCTCCCGGGAGCCACGCTCCGAGCGCGGACGGGAATTCAGGAGAGGAAGTTTACGCGGCCGTTTCCTCGGCCGGCCGCGCTCCCTCGGCCCTCCTTCCTCCCAGAAGATGACTCCAACTGTGCACAGCAGAGCCATCAGCTCGGCCCTTCTCCTGCAGCCACGGGAAGCAAACACGCTGCATTTGTGTGGCGTGACGCCATCCCCGTCCTCCTGGACACGGAGCGTTCCGAGGGACGCGGTCATGGCGAAGGAATGCAGAGCCCCGGTCACCGCCGGGTCCCTCCTCGCCGGGTCCCTCCTCGGAGACGCTGTGTTTGGGGGGCTGTACCCCTGGACGTGCTGGTGGGGAAGGTGTGCTGGCCCCTGCGCTGCCAGGGAAGGGCAGAGGGAATCTCTTTCCCACCCGCACAGGAGCGAGCCAAGGGGTCACTTCCTGACCTCCGGCAGCTCCTCTTCCCCAACTGGGACAACAGCAACTCCGGCCTCCCTAGGAGGGGCCTCTCGGACAAGCTTGTGTCAACACTGGGAAGGCAACACCTTCCTGTTGGCAGTTACACACTCTGTTCACAGACCCCCACACGCCCTTCGGCAGCTCTGCCAAGCCCGGGGCTCCCGGGGAGCAGCAGGACGCGGACCTTTACAGGAACAGATGCTTAACCACAAGAAAGGGAACACTCTCCCTGCTTCACTCACAGCACTGTGTGCCTGACTCCGGGCTTTTGAACTGCTCTGGGACCTGCCTTTCCAACCCAACCCTTCCAACCAGGGCACTCCCAGCCCAGCCCGGCCGAGCAGCAGCTCCAGTCATTCCCAGTTCCTCAGCAGAAGCCCTTTGCTGGCCAGCAAACATCTGCCCATTTCCCTCCCCCGCCTGAAATCCTCTTCACTACTTCAAGTGCAAAATCCGTTTCGTAGCCTCAGCTTGCACCATCTTCTGTAACGACCTGACCTTCCATGTCACCACCTGCCCGACACTGGACACTGCTGGGTGCCAGAAGTGGCCCGATAAAAGCAGCCAGTTCTCAGCAGCACGAGAGCCAAGATAACCCAGAGAGGTGTAAAAGCTGGCACTGAGGTTTGCTGCTCTGAAGGAGGCTACAGCTGACGGAGGGAAGGAGGGAGAACGTCCATGTACGCTGTTTGGACAGGGACAGGAAGGGAAGGACAGCTGAGCCCAGGGCTGGCTCCTCTCCCCCCACCCGCCACCTTCCTCAGGAGCTGACTTTGATGGAGTGGAGCACCTGATCAAAGGAGAGCAGGAATGAAGGAGGAGACCAAAGACAGAGCTCCAGGGAAAGAATAAATGAACCTTTGCAAAGACCTGAAGGGAGGAGGAGAGGGTGGGCTCCGAGTTGGGCTGTGGAGGCGGGGAGGTGCTGAGCAGCCCGGCTCGGGCAGGCAGGTGTGTCCTCGCTCCGAGCAGGAATGCAAACCTGACAGGCAATGGATCACTCAGGGAAGGCTGGACAGCCTGCTGCCAGCCCCTCGAGAGGTAACCCGGGGCCTGATGCTTTAGATAAGCCCTTCCTCCTTTGTGGGGATTTCTGCAGGACAAACATCTCCCTCGGCCTCGTGACCGGGTTTGGGGTCAGGCATTGTGAGGGCCTCAGTGTCCCACCCCGAGCAGCCGGGCTGAGAGCTCAGCCTGTCCTGAGTGCAGCCTCGAGGCACTGCAGGGAAACACTCCGGCTCAGCCGGAATAGAAAGCAATTCTTGAAAGTGCTCTTTGTTTCCCTGAAAAACCCAGGCTGGCATTCAGACTCCTGCTCGGGGTTTCACTCAAAGAAGTTCGGAGCTAAGTGTCAGAATTCAGAGTGAAAGCTGGAAAGTTGGACTATTTCCTCGTGTCAGGGAAAGCACAGGGAAGAAAAAAAACACACCCTGCTTAAAAAATTCACGTAGGTTTGCAAAGCCACAAGTCATTAAGCACAGAACAAGCCACCAGTTCTGTGGGCCCCAGAAAAACGTGCTGCTCTCCCCTGCTGACTCCGCGCTGTGCCCAAAACCTTATTCCCAGTCCAGCACTGTCCTGACTGGGAATGTTGGGACAGAGGCCTGTGAAAAAGGCGGTGGATTAAATTATTGTTAGAAAAAACCCCCAAAACCTGTTAATTTCAGCCCATGGTATTTGCAGGAGCAGACAGATCAAGCCCAGCAAAGAGCCACTTTGTTTCAGTCCCCGAGGAGGCCAATTCGAACTGGAGCAAAAGGAAAAGTTAAACTTCTAACAGCCTCTGAACGACCCCAATCGCTCAGAAAATCAATTCCTGAAGCAACACCTCGATGTGTGTGTTCCTTTTTACTATTATTTTGGTTGAAAGCAGAAAGCTGAGGGTCGGCAGCACAAACCACATCGTGAAGCCCTGTTTGTTTTACCCAGCCTGGGCAGGTCGGGATGTGAGGCTTTAAGGTTTTACAGGCTGCCTGGATTTCCTGCTCTGAGGATCTAAAACCTGAATCCCACCAGGAGGAGGACTGGAAGCAGCGTTTTATGCATGAAATGACTGTTTCACTTGCTGCTGGAAGGACTAAAAGAGCTGGTGTTCCAGCTTGGGCCAGCACCTCTGCCGCTGTCTGTGCATCCTGAAGTGGTGGACACCCACCCAGAACAGCTCCCACCTGTCCTGGGCAGACTGGAGGGGGAGGCTGGAGGAGGTGCTGAGCAGTTTCTCTGCTGCAGCCAAATGGAGCACGTTCCCAGGCTCTGCAGAGGGCTTAGGGGGATGTCAAGCAGCATCAGCACTGACCTGTGAACAAAGCGCATTCTTGTGGATCTTCTTGTAAATAAGAGCTGGGCAGATGAAACAAATGAGGCTTCCCATGGTCGCACCTGTCAGGCCCAGGACTGTTTCCACTGGGGAAGAAGAGGAAAAGTCAGCACAGGTCTTTTCCAGGAGTGCCAGAGCAGCAGCACGGGACGGCTGCCAGAGCCCCCAGGCAGGATGGGGTGTGAGTCTGGTCACCCCAGCCAGGAAAACAAATAACAGAGACCAGAGAAAGCAGCCAGCCCTTGTTCCCAGCTCCTCACTCACCATTCGGGATCATGATGCCTCCGACCATGGTTCCAAACACAACAGCCAACGTCAGGGCTTTGAACCGCAGTGGGGGCATGTAGCCCCCGGCAGCGAAGGTGCCGTCCTTCTGCTGGGAGGGGAAGGGTGGAGGGGGAGAGTTTAGCTCCTGTATCACAGTCCTCAGCCCCTCAGCAATTCCCTCAGCCCCCCAGCAATTCCCTCAGCAATGCTCCCAGCAGCTCCAGCGCATCCCAAATGGGATCTCCTCAGCTGCGCCCCAGTCCCCGTGCAGGGACTCAGAGAGCAGCCCAAGGCCAAGGGCAGGAGGAAGGAGGACAGGGGTGCAGCAGGAGGGAGAAGTCACAGGGGAAGAGCTCTGGCTTTGCTAGGGAGAGGTGCTCCCCAACAGCTCTGGGAGCAGGACCATTCCCGCTGCGCTACACCACAGGAGCAGCTCCTCCGACTGGGAGAACATCCCATGGAGGTGGCAGGGGAGGATGGGTGCTGCTGGGCAGCGGCTGGAGGAATTCCAGAGGCCCTTGCTTCCCACCCCATCCCATCCCACCCCTCGAGTGGGAGGTGTGGAAGGCAGAGGCCCCAGTGTGTCCTGCAGACCCGGCGGGTCCCGGCTCTGCTGCTGCACAGATGGGAGAGGAAGGCAAAGCGACACCTTCAGAGCCCAGCCAGCCACGAGCTGAGCCCAGGCGAGACCCGAAGTGTTCCCAAGTGTTTCCAGCGCTTCCTCCTCTGCACCCGCTGGCTCTCACCGACCGTCTGCCCCCATCCTCAGGCCCTCCCAACATGAGAAAAGAGCCGGGGGCTTCTCACAGGCAGAAGTGGCAGGATTTAGAGCTATAAATTGCTCAAGTTTTATTTCCTGCCTAAGAGGTTTCTATTTATGCGGATACACAAAGGCCTCAGAACATTCCCACAATCTCTTACTGTTATTTGCTGAATCCCATCGGCGCGCTCCGTGCGCACAATGCACAGAGGAGAACACGCCACTGCCACAAGGGACTCACAGTCTCCAGCAGACAGACCAGCTTCAGTCACAAAGGCTGGCTGAGGAGCTGGCCCTGGGAAAGGTGGAATGTGTGGGCGAGGGCTGTATCCCATATCCCACCGCCCGCCCCCGCACCGGGCCGGCACCGCAGCCCGGGAGGCGCTGGAGGAAGGGGACATCCGAACCCGGAGGGGAAAGGGCTGCTGCAGGGCTGCTGACAAAGGTGCTGGGTGAGAATAATGCAGCAGGAATGAGCAGGCACTCAAGGAAGCAAGAAGAAATGGGGCTGGGCTGGGCTGGGCTCCGAGGCCGGGAACAGGAGCTTGAGCTCAATGAGTTGGCCAGCAAAAGGACGGCAGCTGGAGCAGCAGGAAATGAGGAGGCTCCGCTGCTTCCAGCAGCACATTTCTCCCTCTTTCTGAGGGGAAGAACCACCTTGGCTCTGAGCTGTGTAACGTGCCTGTGCCAGAGCTGGAATCCCCAGTGGAGCAGGGAGCAGCAGCCATGGGACACGGGCTTTACAGTGGGAACTCCAGCCCTTCAGCCCATGGCATTCCTCTGCAGAGAGGACACAAACCTCCAAGTGCCAGGGATTAACCACTGTGCAGAGAAGGATTTAGAGATGGCCACAGGCCCCTGCTGCACTGCCACCACACCCTGGGCACTGAGGATTTCATGGGAGTTGAGGCTTTCTCCCTCTGGATAGCGAGTACTTGCCACATGCCATTATCACCAGAGTCTCATGGAGCCAAAGCAGGTTTGGGGCCCAGTCAGAGACCCAAGAGTCACAAAAACCCTTCAAAAATCAAGTTTCACACCAAGGCAGCCCTGGGATCTTACCTGCTGCTCAAAGAGCAGGGTGTTCAGTGCCTGTCTGCACGGCAGGATCATCATCGGGAACCCCACCGCCACCGACATCATGAATCCCACTCGGATCATCTCGGTCACCACGTTGGAAGGGAAGTTCATAAGGACGTTCCCAGCAATGGCTTCGGTGTAACTCACGTAGCCAAAGAAGCCCACCTGGGGAGGGGAGCAGGGTTGGACTCCACAGCACTTCACACCTGCTCCTCAGAGAGGGGCAGGACAGTGACCTCCCGCTGGAGCAGCTGGGGGGAGTGTGCGGTCACTCCCACGGGCAACCTGCCAGCAGCCCCAGCACCCCAAAACCTGGGACGGGTCATTAATCAAGAGTGGGAGCTGCCTAAAAGCAAGTTTCTCAACAAATCCAGGGGTTTTCCTGGAGGACACACATTGCTTGCTGCCAGGCCCATGGGTTGTCCCTCTCCCACGAGGGACTGTCACAGTTCCCTGCAGCAGCCTGGCTCGTGGGCCAAGACTCTCCTCAGGAATTATTAACCCGGTTTCATTAACTGCTGCCTTATGAGGCTTAACTTCCTTCACAACAGGCTGGAAAAAGCTCTCCCAAACTCTGGGCAGCAGCCCCAGCTCCAGGCTGGGCCGAGGAAGAGCTGGGCCCCCACTCTGCCTCCATCCAAGGAAACGTGCTACCCTGAAAATTTGGACTCTCCCAATGCCCCCTGTGATCTTGGGTTCATCACCTCCCACCTAACTCCGCTTTCAGCACGAGGGCTTATCTGTCAGAATAAATACAGATAAGCAGAAACCAGCCCCAGCTGTAGATAAATCCTCATCCCCGTGGCCCCTCCAGATTTCTGGCAAGGGAAGAGAAGGGGAAGTTCCTACCATGATGTAAAAGGTGGTGACCACGTTTAGGGAAGAAGCAAATATGGAGCTCATGATTTTGACAGACGGCTCATCCAAGCTGTCGTAAGTAGGCAAGACCTGACTGTAGAAAGGGTAAAATATTTAAGGAAACCTGCAGAAAACGGGAGAAAACCCCCAATCCCAGCCTGTTCTCTGCCTCAGCCCAGCAGCAACGAATCCCTGACACCTTCCCCCTCTGGAGCATAAACACCCGCTGCTATTCCACAATTTATACTGCTAATGCCAAGAGATTTCAGAACACTCATAACTTTTAAGTGTTGCAAAAATATTCCTGCTCTCCCCACCCCACCACGTGGAGCGAAACGTGTGATGTAAACATTCGGGTTCAGAAAGGGTTGCAAAATGAATGACCGTTTGTTCCCGGGGCCGCGGGTGGCTCCGGGCCAGCCCCAGCGCCGGAGATTATTGTTCTTGGAGCTCTCCGTGCTGATAATTAAAGCAACGCAGTGTTTACAGAGGAAAAGCGGGAAGAAGGTTGGAGCATCCCACTGTCTGAAGGGAAAGTTAAACAAACAAATCGGAGCGCAGCGCCTGTCCTACTTCAGCTCGCTTCATAGAAAGCCGGGAGCGCCGATTCCCCGGGATTTGGGGTATTTACAGCCTTGGAAAGCGTGGGGAATGTCCTTTTTGACATCAGGTGCATATTTTAGCAACTCATTAACCTCTTGTTACTTTAATTCTAGCGGCTACATCCTGGGATCGTGTTACAGGAGGAACTCTCGGGAGAAAGGGGAGCGGGAGCGTGCAGGGAGATGGGAAGGGGTATCCCCAGCTCCAGCGGGCACGAAGCCATTCCCAGGAAGTGTGTCAGGCTGAGGCCGAGCAGGAAGATCCTTAACCCTTAATCCCTGAACGTCAAAGGAGGCTGAGCACGTCGGCTCCGGGACACGTGCCGGGGCTGGAGGTACCGGCAGGGAGCACGGCCGGCTTCCCTGGGAGTCTTTCCCTTTGGGATTCCTCCCTGGGAGTGAGGAGACTGGCTTCCCTGGGAGTTTCCCCCTTTGGGATTCCTCTCTGGGAGTAAGAAGACTGGCTTCCCAAAGTCTCTCCCTTTGGGATTCCTCTCTGGGTGTGAGGAGACTGGCTTCCCAAGGTCTCTCCCTTTGGGATTCCTCTCTGGGTGTGAGGAGACTGACTTTCCTGGGAATCTTTTCATCTGGGATTCCTCCCTGCCCTCTCCACAGCCACCTCCATTACATTAACCAGCTACATTCCGGCCATCAGCCTCCAAGGGAAGGGTCCAGCCAAACATTCAGGCTCAGGAAGGAAAAAAGAGGGAAACGGAGACTCTGCAGTGTGTGGGATGGTTAAAAAGGTGATTCAGAGCTTAGCAAAATTAAACCTACCCAGCTGAGACTTGACAGACAAAATACATATAAAGACAGAAATAGAATATATAGAGAGGAAGGAGAGAGAGAGAAAGAGAGAATACATAGATGGAAAGAAATAAAAAATGTATATAAATATTGCCTGGGCTGGGGACAGTGTATTTTCCTGATGTTTGGAAAAAACACACAGCTTTAGATTGGGTTTGCCACAAAAGTGCTGCCCTGGAGGCCACATTTAGGTCCACACACACAGGTCCAGAGCAAACCATTTCCCTGCACTTCCAGCTCCCAGGAAAATTGTGCTGGGTACTGTGTGGCTTCCATAAGGAAAAAAAAAATAAAAGGGATTTGTTAACAAGGTAAAGCTGCAAGAGAACACAATTCCCTTTGCCAGTTGTAATGGAGACATTAAACAGCAAGCCTGGAGCGTGCCGGGGTAGGATCTGAGCTGCCAAGAGAGCCAGTAAGTGGGAAATGATGATTTGGATCTTGGAGTGGGTGTAAACACAGCAGTCTGAGCAAATTTTATCTGTCACATTCATTTACTGTTGGCACGAGACCCGTTTGCTGGAACTACAGGGGGGAAGCCCAGCTCTGCCAGGCTTCCAGAGGAGGACGGTCCTTCCAGAGGAGGCCAGTCCTTCCTGTGTCCAGGGCTGGATTTGCACCGGTTAGAGCTGTCACGGTTCTGGCCAGGCACGCAGTGCTCACGTGCCGCTCTGGTGCAGCAGAGAATGCTGCTGGAAACCTGGAATAGCCTGGTCTGCCCTCACCTTCTTCCACTTGTCAGCAGAAACCCTCACAAAAACAGGGAACTGGAAAGGTGGAAATAGCCTGGTCTGCTCTCACCTCCTCCCACATGTCAGCGGAAACACTCATTAAAAACAGGGAACTGGAAAGGTGGAAATAGCCTGGTCTGCTCTCACCTCCTCCCACATGTCAGCGGAAACACTCATTAAAAACAGGGAACTGGAAAGGTGGAAATAGCCTGGTGTGCTCTCACCTCTTTCCATGTGCCACTAAACCCAGGGAACTGGAAATGCAGGAACCCTCCAAAGCCAACAACTGTGTGATCTTTGGAGTGTTCTCCAGGAAATCTGGGGGAAGCAGAGCAGCCCCCAGCATTCACTCCTCAGGGGAGGCCCTGTGGGGGTCACACAGTGGGGTGACACAGCCCCACAGCCTTTCCTGGTGCTCCAGCATTCCCTTCAAGAACCAGGGGAATTTCATCCCTCGTGCAGCTGCAGCAGAAGCTCCCGAGGAGCTGTTTGGCTCCAGTGGTCTCATGTTGCTCCCTTACAAGAACTCCCAGGTGAAATGCAATAACAAAAGGGTTTGGGTAACAAAAGGGTCACGACTGAATGAGAGGCTGAACTTCAGCGAGCTGTAAAATACTCTGATGAAAATAAACCACCAAAGCAGATGGTATCTATCCCTTGCAGAACCTCCTGACCCTCTGCCCTCACACAAACTCACTGCAGGAACAACTGCCAGGGCTGGGAATGGCAGGTACTCACGATTGACAGGCAAAAGACATTCCAAAGATGGGGATGCAGCGGAAAATGCCCTCCCAGCGCACGTAACTCACTCGCTGCAGCCACTGCCCGCTGAAGAGCCCGTGATTGAAGGAGGACACCACAACCTGCAGCCAGGACAGAGAGCAGGGGTGAGGATCCAGCCCCAAGCAGCTCCATGGCAGCAGCAATGCCAGGCTGGGATAAGAGGCAGCGTGTGACAGCTCTGCCGAGAGCCCCATCCCAATCCCCCAGCTCCCCATCCCACCCACACAGCTCCCAGGGCCACCAAGGATCCCAGGGAGCATTTCAAGGGACCTATGACATTCCCCCCTTGTTTGATGCCATCAGACATCACAGCACACACCAGGGTGGGACAATTTCCACTGAAACATTAACTGTGAGAATTATTGCTCAAAGCAACCTCTTTTGCACTTTTTAAAATGTGTTTTTTACAATGTGTTTTTAAATCCAAACAGGAAGCACCGTTGGCCTTAGAGAATCCTGTTCAGCAGAGAGAGACAAAGGGTCCTAAAACAGGATCCCACCTGCTGCTCCAGGGCCATTTAACACCACCAGCTCACCAAAGAGAAGGAAAAACTTCATGGAAAGAGAGAGGAGCCAAGGCAAGGGAGCTCCCTTGCCATGGACACGGGAACTGGCAGGAGTTGGGTTGCACAGGAAGCAGAAGGTAAATATGTCTGAATGTCTGTTTATAATATCCCTGGATGGGGTTTCTAATCCCCAGAGATGTTTCAGTGCAGCCAACTCCTATGAATGTTGTGGTTTCTTAAAGGCACAGCTCCTGGGAGGCTCCACACCTCCCTAAGGAGGCAGCTCTGAGGTGTGAAGAAAACCAGAAAAGTTACATGGAAAGAATTCCCACACCTTCCTTTACTTCCAGTCCTGAAATTTGGGGGAGACAGGGCTGGTGCTCCACAAGGGAACCACAGGAGCATCCGGGAGGTGAAACTGGTCACTGAAAAGCAACAGAAATCAGGAAAATGGGATTCCAGGTGTCCACACCCACCACGAACATGAAGACGGTGTAGAAGATGAGAGCCATGGCACTGAAGGACTGGATGGAGGCCATCATGTTCCTCTGGAGGCTCAGGGGAAGGACAATGCACAGGGAGACAGCGAAGAGCAGGACAATCCGGAAACTGCCCGACACCTGGAAAAGGGACCCGCATGAACACCTGGAGTAGGGAGGATACTCAACACACCCCCCCAAAGAGCAAAACCTGGCACGGTTCATCTTTACAGAGTGAAAGGCAACTTTAAACAGTGACATTCTGTGTCTGGGGGTGTTTGAAGCTGCTGCAAGCTTGGCGCTCTGTGGGCTCCGTCTGTGCTGAGCTGAGACAGTCACTGGGTGCCACTGTTGCTCTGCAGTGTGTGACAGGTCCGAGCTGGAAGAATTTGGGGGGTGGCTGGGGGGGTTAAATGCTAATCCAGCACAAGCTATTTAGGTATTTTCATGCAATTAAATAAAACCCAAATTTACTTGGGGAGACGAGAGATTGGAAGTGTTGAAAACTCCGATCCAGAAAATTAATCAAAGCCTCACACTGGTATTTATTATAGCAGAACACTCTGGAATGCTTGGAAATATTTAATACCTAATTTGGCTGCAGCCTCAACGCATCTTTTTTAACTTCACAGTCCCTTAATCTGAGCTTAGGAGCATCAGGCAGCACAGATAACACTCTACCAAAAATCCTTCTGCTTCCCTGCACGGCCCTCGTGCCGGCTCCGAGGAGCACCTCTTGCCTCTGAGCACCCTGAGCCAGCAGCGGGCTCATCACACGGCTGAGGAGGCAGGAACACAGAGACTTTGGCCACAAAAACAGCCAGGGACAGGACAAAAACCCCTCCTGAACTACAGGGAGGAGAGCTCAGGCAGAGGAACTGCCTGTCACTACCCACTGGGGCAGGAATTAAGGCAGGAAGCATTATCTCCCCCAGGAATCTGCTCCAGAATTAATAAGGGACCAAGTTAAAAAGAATTCCTTTGATGGAAATGCCTTATTGGACTTTTACACAGCTGATTGTTTGCCATATGTCTGAGCTTCCCAGACTTCCCAGAGCCAAAGGCTCCATGCACGAGGATCTCTCCGTGCGGGGACCCCACAAAGCCCCCTTGGGATCCCAGGGGGTGCTGAGCACGTTCCAAGGCAGGAGCTCTGCTGTATCCAGGGAACACAGGGCTCAGTGCAAGGTCTGGGAGCACCACAAGAGTGATTTATTCACCTGGAATCCGAGCATCTGGGCAAAGAAGTTGGAGCCCAAATCGCCGATGACGACGTAGAAAGCGATGCAGGTGCCCAACATCAGCCCAATCATGCTGCAAACACAAACAGGGACAGGTTAGGAGGGCCACACTTCCATCCTCAGCCTTGGGAAGGGTGGGACACCCCTTCTGCACTCCATCCCAATAAAAGAGCCACCAGAGAACCTCCGTCCACACCAAACATTTGGAGACGCAGCTCTGCCCACAACCCATGCACGGGTTTAACCCCTGTTGGGAGCCAAGGAAAAAAAAACCAAGGAAAACTAATCTTGGAGATGACAAGAACTCCTTCAGCTCCTGGAAAAATTCAAAAGAATCAGCACGAGGCTCTCAGAGCCCCACACCCACAGCAGGGCCCTGCCATGAGAGTCTCGATATCCAATGGGCTCTCCAACGTCTCTCCACACAATGGACCACACTCTAATGAAAAGATTGTCCATGAACTGCTTCTCCTCCCACTCCTGGACCACTTTCCTTCCCAGTTCCAATTATAGAACATCCCTGTGGCAATTACAGCCTCTGCTTGCTTGGACAAGTAACATCTGAGGAATATTCTGTGTATTTTTAGTGCTGTGCAGAAGTTTGCAGCTGGGGAGAACGAAGGAGCCAGCATCACTGCCTGCCCTGGGCTCAACATGCCCGGAAAAGAATCCTTGCTGGAAAAAGCAGGGCTGTGAGGATTGTGCCATCACCTGAGATCTGCACTGGGGTCATGGGAGGCAGCAGAGTCTGCCCTGAGATGGAGACAGGATTCCCCCTCAAGGCATCTCGCAGGGAAGGGAGCACAGAGGGCAGGACCAGAGCAGATCCCGGGATCCAAGGAAGTAAACACTCCCTCCCACTAACTCAGCAGCAGCGATGTCACCCCTGGAAAGCTGCCACGAGTGACAGGCCTGTGATTTCACAGCAGAGCAGGAGACGAGCTCATCCCCACCTTCTGTGCTCCCAGTGCCTGGGAAGCGCTCCCGTCTCCGGGAGCTCTGAACAGGTGGGATGGAGGTGACACCTGTGAGCTGTGCTCGGGGGATCTCACTCAGGCTCCTGTTGAATTCCAGAAGGCAGGAGAGGAAGGAAGGAGAGCGCAGCAAGGCTTAGAAAAGTTTTCACCAAAGACTCCCAAACTGTTCACACTTTGAATAGGCAGCAGATTTACCTTGTTTCCACCAACATTTTTCCTGCTTTTCCATAGGCATGAAATGCTGGCATAAAAGGGAAAAAAGAGTGGAAGTTAGTCAAAGAAAGGTCCAGAACAGGGCAAGATGTCAGTTCACAATTAGACACTAACAGTGACACAGGGCAGTGCAGCAGGAACCCACCACTGGTATTTTGGGGCCGTTTCCCTCACCCTCCCACTTTCTTTTTCAGCCTTTCCCTCTGGAAACTGAAAACCACATAAGACAGGAACAGGGATGAGGGAAAGCCAGCAAGCAGGTTCTTTTTTTTCTATTTAAAACCAGAAGTGGTGTGAAGCAGCAGCCACACATGGCAGCCATTAAAGGCAATGGGAGAGAAAATGTTCCTGTACAAGATTGTGTGTGGCGAAAGTTAAAGTGGTGCAGAATTCCAGTCCAAGTCCCCTTTTTATTTTTATCTTCCCCCTCGAACTGGGCCGCCCAACATCGCTGGCTGGGAGAGCTGAGCTGGTGCCCAGAACGTTCAATCCCATTCCCAGAATACCCAGTGCTCCCAACCCACACCAAAGGGCTGCTGCCAAGGCTTTGCTTTCCCCCCTCCCATCCCTGGGTTGGAGCAGAAAATGCTCAGTAGTCCTAAAATCATTGGGTTTTCTCTTAAAAAGACAATGCCAAGAAAACTTTTACTTCTATTTTTAGCTCTTACTGGGCAGAACGGGAATGGGGAGCTCCGGTGCCAAACCCAGACCACAGTGCCCAAATCTGCCAGTGAGGTCCAGCATGAACCCACCACCCTGGAGTCCGCTCTGCCTCCCCTCAAGGCACAGCCCAACATTCCCAGCGCCCGCCAGACAACAAACTGGAATCCTTTCTGGAAGCTTCTTCTGCTATTTTAAATACTAACTTCAACTCTTGATTTCCTTGGACTCTACTCGAGCTAAAAATTCAGGAAACGAGATGTTCTCCCACAGAATGAGCTAAAGGCACGGCAGGGACCCACAGCCCGGAGCAGGGATGTGGGGGAGCACCCAAAATAGCTGCTGGATCAGTGACAGGGCAGTGGGACAGCCGCCACCAGGCACCGTGCCCGGGCACGGGGAGCGGCCGCTCCGCTCCGGCCTCCTTTGGGAATTCACAACCATGAGGGAAAAGGCAACAGAGCTGGGGGGGTCAGGCCCACAGACGAAGGGTCTGGGAGGAGAAAGAGGAGCCAGCAAGAGGAAAACATCCCTCCTGGAGATGGGTCATTAACAGGCTGAGCTTGGGGGGAATGGAGGAATGGTGCTGCTGATCCTTCCAGGGCAAATTCCAGCCTCTGGATACAGATACAGCCACAGGCGATGCTGGAACCAGCCCATCTCCCTGGCAGTTTGGAATTGATGTTCAATGAGAACAAGCCTCCAAACACTACGGGCAGGCGTCCCCACCTGGGGACAATGGAAAAATGGGATTCCTTATCTGCTCCAGGAGGTGACGACTGTAAAATAAACAGTACGGTCAAATCCTTGGAATGGGATCTTGGAATGCCCCCAAACTGGGCAGAGCTTGCTCAGTACCTGGAGAAGCCTTTTAAACCCAGTATGGTTCCTGGGACAGAGCTTCAGCCCCTCGTCCTGCGGGGCTGAGCTGCCCCCTGGGAGCTGCCCAGCACAGCTCCCGCACATCCCGAGTGCTGCTGGAAGGGGAGGGGGTCACTCATCTCCTGGTCAAAATCCATCTGGGAACTGCATCCCACTTCCCTCCTCACCCACACATCTCCCTGCAGCCCTTCCCCTTCACGCAGCGGTGACGAGCCAGCGCCAGCCCCAGCCTGGGACGCCCTTTGTGCCGGAGCCGTCGCTGCCGGTGTTCCTCCGGAAGGCACTGCCTGCCCCAGGGACTGTGCACAGCTCTCCCCCGCGGCTCGGCGCTGCCAAAGCCTCCCAGGAGTGCCCGCAGATGTCCCCGGGCCCAGCCTGCGGGGACAAAGGGGGTCTGTGTGGAGCTGCCCGACCTCAGAGCATTGGGATGCGGCGTGGGAGCGCTCCCGGCCCGTGGCACCTCTCCCAGGGCACCGGGAGCGGGCACGGGCGCTGCTGCCAGCCTCCGCCTGCCAGGAGGAAGCTGGGAAGCGTTGCTGGCCCTCTCTGTATTCCAGCCCCTTGGCTTCGGGGCGTGCAGAGGATCCCTTCTTCCCGGGACACGCTCCAAGGTGGAGGGGACTCTCTGTCCTCCGGGAAGCAGCACACAAAGGCGTCTTGTGAGGGGCAGGGAGCGGCGGCACCGGCAGCTGGGCCGGGCGCTCCGGGGGCTCCCCCTTCCCTCTGGCACCAAAACAACCTCCCAGACCACGGAGCTTCTCCGTCTTTTCCGTTTCTAGCAGATACAAGTCGGCAGAAGCCAGGATGTGCTTCCCGGGAGCAGCACCTCGGGCACTCTGAGGGAGGAGCGAACCCGTCTGCCAGCAGCTGGTGGGAGCCCGTGTGCCAGGGCAGCGCCAACCAGCTCCCTCCTCCCACAGAAAAGTAAGGGAGAACAAGGAAAAGGCGACTTTTCCTGCTGCTTCGTGTGCCAACGGCAAGGACTGGAACCCAAACACCTCCTCCTGCTCCCCAAGTCAGTCAGAATCCCAAGAGAGGCCACGAGCAGAGGCCAATCCCGGCGCCAGCGCTGAGCTCTGAGGGTGGCCAGGCTCTGCCAAAACCCACCCAGGGATCTTCCAGATGTTTTTATTTTCTCAGCCCTTTGGAACCCCGCTCTGTTTCCTCTCTGCTGAGCCATAAAGGAGCTCCCAGCTCGGATCCAGGCAGCCCAGCTCCGTGCCAGGCTGGCAGGACCCGCTGTCCCGGCAGCGCTGGGTGGGGAACTCGTGCCCAGACCCATAATTAATTCATCCCAGACCCACAATTCATCCCAGATGGCTCCCGGGAGCTGGGGTTTGGATCATCTCCTCCCCTGCCCCGCGGACTCAAAACAACTCAGCACCCACTAACTGGGCTGTCAGGAGCAGGATCCAACCCCGGCGCTGCCCGGGGGGAGAGGCCGAGGCAGGAGAACAAGGGAAACTGGGAACTGCAGCAAGAAAACATCGGTTGTTCCAACAGCACCACTGAGGAAACGTGAATTCAGAGGCCAAGGTCACGCTGCAGCCAAAAGACGAGGAGGGCCAGGAAGCAGCCCCGGAGCTGGGGTCTCACCGAGGCCGGGGTAGGTCCTGCGCTTGCTGAGGTTGGCCGACTTCACCAGGAACATGCAGGACTGGTGAGTCATCCACGAGCAGAAGATCAGCAGCACAGCTCCCAGGATGATCCCACACTGCAACGGAGCAGAGGGGGAAGAGACCAGCAGGAGATGAGGGGTCAGGCTCCCCCCACGGCCCA
>VZTE01002023.1:19621-39805 GCA_013397775.1 Eulacestoma nigropectus | reverse complement strand
GCTGCTTATAGAATAAGTTGTCCGTGTCTTCTTCCTGTTTGGGTGGACAATAGCAGACTCCCAGTATGACGTCAGCCTTGTTGGCCTTCCCTTTAATTCTTACCCATAGGCATTCAACTTCATCGTCATTAGTTTCAACACCCATGACATCAAAAGCCTCCCTAATATAAAGGGCCACCCCTCCACCTCTTCTCCCTTTCCTGTCTCTTCTGAAGAGCTTGTAACCATCCAGTGCAGCGCTCCAGTCTCACAAGTCGCCCCACCACGTTTCTGTGATGGCAACTACGCCATAGCTTTGCTGCTGTACCATGGCTTCCAGCTCCTCTTGTTTGTTACCCAGGCTGCGTACATTAGTATACATGCACTACAGCTGGGCTACTGATTTCACCCCTAACTCAGGCCTTCTTGGGCTTGCTTCCAGAGAGCCCAGCTGCATCCCCTTCCCCCTTCAAACCTAGTTTAAAGCCCTTTCAATGAGTTCAGCCAGTTCATGAGCTAAAAACCTTTTGCCCTTAACAGAGAAATGGAGCCCATCCGGTTCCAGCAGACCAGGTGCCGAAGAAGTTTCCCCATGATCAAAGAACCCAAAATTCTGCTAATGACACCAACCCTTGAGCCACTTGTTGATAATGTGGCCTCTCCTATTCCTTTCATAGTTTTTCTCTGCCACTATAAGGACTGAGCAGAACACTACATGTACTATTTGATCATCCTGTCTTTCTATTTTTCAAATTTGGTTGATTTTTTTTCTGATAAGAGGGTTATATGAGTAGACAGTATTCAAGAAATGGACTCTGGTTTTTGTCATGTTCTACCGGTCTTCATGATTTTATTATCCAGAATTAAAACAACTTGCGCAACTGACTGCCTCCATATTTTCTGTAAAAATACTTCTTGTATGGAAAAGAAACAATATAGAAACTGATGAACAGCTTAGAAAATAGAGATGACAAGTTGAGTGGAGTCTAATAATCATTACTAATAACAAGAAACTAAGCAAATCTGTATTCTGTACAAATGACATCAATCCTGAGAGAGCAGAATCTGAGACCAGAGAAAAGACTGATGCATTTTTTGAGAGATCTTAGTGAACATGTAAAGAATTCAAGTATCAATACTAATAAATTAATATATCTAACCTTTTAAAACACAGGGTTAAATTAATGTTGCATGATACTTTATTTAATGGAGAACAGATGGGTTCAGCAACTATTTATACATAGTTGAAATGACGAAAATGAGAAAGAAATATAACTTAACTTTGCAGACAGAAAAACTTTCACTTCTTTTCTTATTTGACAAATTATAGCCTTTGATGAATACATGGTTGCTTTATTGCTTCCACTGTCCATCAAAGATTTAAATTAGTGTGACCCTCTGTGCTATCTATAGAGGGAGCTAAACGCAAGGCTTCTCCTAGTGTGCCATGGCTCGGACCTTCACTCTAGCAATTACATTATCTCAGATTGTGTTTATTATCCATCCATTTCATCAATAAAACAGCCAAGGAGATCAATTCCATAGATTGAAATATTCCCTCAATATTGGGCTTAGGCTGAGTCTTCCCAGCTTCCTCTCTTAAGTTATCTGTTTTCCTTCTTCTCCGTCTAGGTTCCAAGTTCTAAACACAGGTGTTTTTTTTCCCTAAACCACATTTAGAAAAAATAGTGAAACTTCTTCCTCCTCTCTTCACGTGACACAGTCTTAGCTATGCCTGTTTCTTTTGACATCCAGTGTCAGAAGGAGAGCAGTAATCCTGGGAAGTGGAGTTTGGCACAAAATAGTTTTTTGGACAACATCTAACAGTAGCACCAGTAAATGTATCTCTGACCCATAAAGTGGTTTTTTTCAATGTTGCCTTTTTTTTTTTAGAATAAATAGAGGAAATTATTATTGGAGATCATTTGCACTGAGAGTTATAGGGGAAAATAGAGAGCTGTACAGAGAAAGGTGTCAGAAAACCTATCGAGATGTTTCTCTGGACAAACTCGTTTGCTGGAGAAAATAATTTGGATTAATTTTGTAGTTAATTTCTACTTCTCTCCTCTGTGGTATGATCCCAGAATTCAGAAAAATATGTAAAAGCAAGGGACCATGCAATGCTTTGTACAGGTGAGACTTAGATCAGTGCATCCTTAGTTTAGAAAATTATAGCTATTTCTTGTTTATCTGTTACAAAATCAGATACCAAGTCTGTGCAGCAGCTGATCTTGGTGTAAATTTCTAGGCTATGTAAGGCTTTAATTCTACCAGTACCAATTGAAATGAAGTTTGGGGACTCAGTTTGAACAGGGAAAAACATGCTGCATTTCTTCCCATTCATGCCTGTGTTTTTCCAAACTTCCATCAGGGATGCTAATTTGTGTTAATTGATGCAGTTTTGTTCCTGTTCATGATAACATTCATTGTGAATCTGCTTGCCAATCAAAAAGATATAATAGACCATAATGGAAAATATTACTAAGAATAACCAGCCACTTCTGCAATTAATATCAGTAGCATTTTCCTATCTCATATGCTTCCTCATGGTGAACTAAAAGCTACAGGAAAAAATCGTCAGGAGCATCAATGAACACCAAGAGACATTTTTACAAGTACAGAGAAAAAGAAGGAGCATATTGTTAATGTATAGAATATGGTACTGAAATGGAATGAAAAGCAAACCAAAACACAAGAGATTATTTGTAAACCCAAACCACACTATAAAAAATAGTGTAATATATAGAAATATTATTAATATATAGAAAGAAATAGAGTAATTGAAACTTTTTGAGTGATTGGATAGAACACTAAAACCTAAGTTCACAGCTCACCTAGAAATAAGAGGGCTGATAAGATTAGGTAGCTTTTAAAGCTTGGGTTTTTTCACCACTTTCCTGTATATTTTAATGTTGTATGCTGGAAAGAGAGCACATTTCACTCACTTTGTGGTGACTTCTTTGCCATGAAATGGTAATTTTGAGAAGACTATTGCCTTCCAGGAAAGTTTTTAATGAACTGATGGCACATGTTCATCCTCTGTCTAAATAGCATTGGCATGGATGCTGGTGTTACATTAAAAAGCAGTTTTACAATTTTTGCTTTCATTACAGGGATGCAAGACACTGCTCTGTATCCTCCCATGCATGATATCAAATTTTTGATCCAGTTCTAGCATGTGGTAAGTTAAAGCAAAAATATATTCAGCTGAGGGAATATGTCTTCCCCCTTTTGCCAAGTGCCACAGATCTATCAATTTATCTCCTGAGAACTGTTCTTAGAGACAGCCCTTGATCACAAATCCACATTTATAATCCCACTCCAAAATCTAGAGCCATACCACTTTGTAGATATGTTTGGTCTGCCTAATCCAAGTTTTCAGTTGAAAATCATAGCCTTTACCTGAAATATAAATGCCATCATTAAAAAAAAAACAACTATTTAAATGTTTCCTGCAAGTAGCAATGGTTTTTCACAATTAAATTAACCCTTAGACCAGGAGTTTAAAAATGATCTTACATCTTCCTGGACTAACAGTCAAAAGGAAATTGAAATGCATCTTGGAGACACTGAAAACATAATTCTTCAGTGAGCATGAGTATCTTTAGAACACATTACTCTTTCCAGAAACAGAGGCTGAGGTTAAAAGATAGTATGCAAGCCATTGCCCCTCATCAACTCAACAGAGAAATGAAGAGGTCATCATGGAAGAATTCAGGTCAGTAATAGAACAAAATACTGTGTTTCAGCCACTGATCCACATCCCCTCTACAAATTGCAGACAAGCTGTAAAACCAACAAACAAACAAAAACCCCAAAGAGATAAAAAAATCCAACAAAGTTGAAGCAAGACTGTCTGAGTTAGTTTTTTAGCTACCAAAACTACAAGGGCTTGGAAATCTTTTGGTATTTTTTGGCCTTGACCTGTATAATTTCTGAACTAAGAAGTTCTTCACATAACAGCATGACAACATCAGATGATCCAAATTAATGATCTGACAATATTAGCCAGGGTTTTTTCATTTTTAAAGTTGTTCATCCAGATGTAAAGAGTTTTGCTCAGGAAATGATTAAGGGAGCACAAACGACAAAGTCGTCTTGGAACAGCTGTTATAGCAGGAGAATAGATTTTGAACTCTGCAACTCATTAATTTAAAAGGTTAGAGGAGGAGCATGTGAAGCAGTAGGGAGCATGAGAGAAGAACAGAGGACTGCATGAGGTCAGAGAAACTGCCAGATCTTTGCCCTTACTGCTGGAAACTTTTTCAGCTGCTAGGAGCAAGGAAAATAACTAATCAACTGTCTACTCCCTTCACAAGTCCCAGAATAACCTCTGAGGCTGCCATCTCTGTAAAAGAGATGATAGCTTGACCACCCTGTCATTAACCATCTAAAAGTTGTGAAGTAGAAGTGGTTGAGAGTCTTCCACTGCAATACCTTTCTGTTAAAAGCTCCTGATGTGAAAATATTCTGTTTCAGAGAAATAGATAAATTTGGCAAAAAAATTTGACCTATATCAATAGGAATGTTCCATCAATGTTGATTCTTATTTTCCTGCCTTGGGCTTTGGGCAGGACTGTGAGGCAAGTGTTCAGAAGTTCTCTGATTTTACTGTTCTGTGTGAGAGCAGCTCCCAGTGACGTGTGTTGAGCTGTCAACGCACAGAATTGTACATAAGCCACAACAGCACCTTTCATAGGATCCCAGTCTAATGCCAAGTGCCTGACGCACAGAAAATAACTGCTATTAACACCAAAAATGTAGTAAACATGGTCTGTCTAAGCAACCAGTATATGCAAAACTGTTCACTTAATGCAAATAAGCAAAATTACATGAGACAAATAGAGATAAAATGTTTGAATAGAAAACCACATATAAAAAGAATAAAATTTTTAAAATGGTTTCCAAGCTGTCAGTTAAACGTATTGCCCTTTCAGCAGACTGAGACACTGGGATGTCTAGAGATATCCTATGGAAGGTGTGGGGGTGCTCCATTTTATGATTCTTGCTTGCTGCTGTCAGCAACTGTAAATGAAAGTCACTGAAGGCACTTTTATACTGAACTGGTTGTAGCTAAGGCTCCAGATAGCTAGAGGATGTACTAAATTGGAGTTTATATTCTCCATAAGAATCTACATGTTCTATCATGCTTCCATTGTCAGTCTTAGCAGTGGCAGCTTTTAACTCTGTATGGGAAGCACAGGGATTCTGAGTGGGCACTGTTCAGAAGTGCTGTAGCAGTCCAGTGGATTTTGAAACTGCACTGAAATCTAAAGGCTGGAGAGTCTGATGTGGAAATCTGAAGTGGGGAAATACAAAGGTGAGTACAGGTTTTTTTCTGGATAAAGAAGCTCTCTATGTGTGCAGGTTGTCCATATCTCATTATAGACCTCTTGATCAGCATACACCAAGACACTGAGCTGCTTTCTCGTTTTACAGGCTATTAGAAATCTTTAGGAAGCAAAATAAGTTTTGTGTGATCTCAAGATTGACAACACTTCTCAAGTAGTGTAGAACAATGAGAAGTAGGAAACCGTAAATCCTTGAAACTACATACTAAATTTTAAATTTTCATATAGAATATGCCAGTAGTCAATAAGATGTGAGGGTTGATTTTGGCCCATCAATCTAGGAATATGGGTTAGCAATTTAAAGGGCACATCCATACATTAAAAGAAGTCAGAAGATGAGAAAAGAAGAAAAATATTGTATAATTCGAATAGAGTAATATATTGAAAGTGTAAAGTGAAGTTTACTAACAATTGATGCTCTACAAAGACTCTTAAATAGTAACAGGACAAAGAAAGAGTGATCATGTCCAAATCAAATACCAGCGAGGCAGCATAAACTCTTACACAAGAGAGTAAGCAAAGCTAAATTTGGAGGACCCATCAGCTCACTTCAGAGTCAGAATGAAATAGTTAAGCCAAGAACTGAAGCAGAGAAATTGCAAACATGTTGGTCCTTGATCTGTCATCCTTTGAGATAAAGCATTACAAACACAGAAATTAGTTTGCCAATCTTCTGTGTCCCAAGAGAGATTTACTATGGACAATGTCACAGATTTCTTGCTGAACATGAGTACAATCAACTCAGTACACCCACAGGCAGTATCAGGGAATAAAACAAAGGATAATCTGCAGTCTGGTAGAATCTTAATATTGCATATTGTGGCAGGCCACTCCTGCTTGGACACAAGGTGCCAACGAAAGCCACTGCATCACACTCTGTTCTCAAGTGGGCCAGGGGAGAGAAAATCTAGGGGAAGGCTCATGAGTTGAGTAAGGGCAGGGAGAGATCACTCACCAGTTACTGTCACGGACCAAACAGACTTGACTTGGGGAAATTATTGATTTTATTACCAAACAAATCAGAGCAGGGTAATGAGAAGTAAACTCAAATCTTAGGAATAGCTTTCCCAACCCTTCCCTTCTTCCCGGTGTAACTTCATTTCCAATTCTCTCTCTCCTTCTCCCAGCAGCTCAGAGGGACAGGGAATGGGGGCTGTGGTCAGTTTATCACACATTGTCTCTGCCTCTCTTTGCTCCTGACTGTTGTCCCCTGATCCAGTGTGGGACCCCTCCCACGGTAGATAGCTCTCTATAAACTTTTCCAAAGTGAGTCCTTCCCATGGGCTGCAATATTTCATGAACTGATCCAGTGTGTGGATGTTGGACGCAAGAATGGTGATCCCTTTTTCTCTTCTATCTGATTTCCTATTCACTTTCTCTTTCTTCCCTCTTTTATTCTTTTATTCCTCTTGCTATTAGAAGATAGGGACAAAGCATATACCAATTTCCATGTTAAGTGTATAGTATGATAATAAAATTTTGTGAGCTTTTTTGGACTTTTTTGACTTTTGCCATTCTTCTTACCCATGATGATCTACAAATTTTGGGTGTTCCCTTCCTTGTAGGAGGGAGAGGTGACAGCTCCACACAATGAGCATAATGAATGTAGTATGTAGTCTTCAGCGAAAGATTCAGAGTTTTACCCAGATATATAAAAAAGGATTTATCTAAAGTGGATTTGTCTTCTCTGTGAATTAGCAGAGATGTAAGTGAAATTTATAGAAATTGTGAAATTTAAATCTCTGATTTATAGAGAGTTTAGTAGATTATGGGGGCAGTAGTGATTAGATTCTATTTTATTCTAGACAAAAAAGAACAATTTTGAGAAACCAGAGTTGATTAGAACCCATTTGAACATGAATTTTCAGGACACTGTATGGCAAATTAAAAGCCTAATGATCCGTCTCTATTTTCACATAAGGTCAGAAAAGAAAGAATTGCAGCCCAAGAGTGGAATCTGTGGAACTGAATGTGTACTAGTCAAATATTTGAAGACCAGAAAGAGCATCAGTTCAGAGAGAATATGACTGGTCAGTAAAGAAAATGTTATCATTACTGAAGCACAAAACATCAAAATCAGTCCAGATACAATCTGATTCATGAAGAAAGAAAATGTGAAGAATATATATTGTTTCAGGGATTCAAGCCAGATGACAGAAGTCTTTGTCATCAGTGTAAGCACCACAGGACTAGATGTATTACAGAAGGTTACAGATAAAATTAATTTAATTTTGTGCACAGCACGTGTTTTGAAACAACTTTTACTGATATATTGGGATAACTGCTACTTAAGAACATTCATAACATGGCACTGAAGCATTATTCTGTAAAGCATCAGTGCTTAGACTCTCTGACACCACCATGGCAGTCACCATTTGAATATATGCATCCAGAGAAATTTTTAGAGCTTATCTGAAAACAGTTGTCATCTCATATGCAAGATAATTTCTGAATAAATTATGCCCAGATTGAGATGTAATTACTAAAAAGGCATGTAAACTGAGAACACTGTAGTAAGGTTACATCACTATCTATGGAAAGCAATGCAATCTAGAAAAATCTAATTTAAGCTGCAACATATTTGGATTTAGTTGCAAAAATACTTAAAAATTTATGTTATCTCAAATACTAAAATGTGTCTTTTTAGATGCTACATAGAACTGCAGTGAAACACATCTCAAAACCAGGGAATGAAATTTTACCTCTAATGTGATCTAACTCTGTACCTGAACTAATTTTATGAAACGGAGAGACATAATGTAATTTCACCTTTACATAAATTCTTCACATAAAATTTTTTATGAGGATCGGCTTCACAGGACATGATGGGCCATGGAGTATAGTGGGCTACAGAAGATGCTATGGTATTCTGTTAATGTAGAAGCTTTGTTGATGGTAAATTACAGGAAAAATAGTCTCAGAATATAGAAAAAAGAAACATCAATATAAAATTAGAGTGTTTGCTTGTCTAAGACTGAAGATTTTCAGAAAGAATTAGACTGGTATGCAAAGAAGCAGTTGGGTCTGAAACTAAAAAAATCAAATAAAAATCAAATAACCGAAAGGAAATATAATTGTATAGCAAGAATGATGAAGTGTATGAAAGCAGCTGGCATTTTAGTGAGCACTTACATACTTATTTTTTCCAAAATGCATGATATCTATGAGACAAATCAGCATAATGGGCCATTCTTGAACTAAAGGCTGCTTTTGCACGATGGTATGTTTAAATAATCATGAATTAGACAAAAAGGAAGGTTCTGCTACCACATACAAAACTTGCCAGTTGGGACCATTAAAAAGTGCAATAATTTTGTTACTCCCCTTTGTAAAGGGATTTATGGTTTGTTGACCACAAGTGTCATGTTACACCAAGGAATAGTCAAGTGTTCAAATGACTGGAAATTTATTATCCATGATATGAAATGAATTGATTTTTAATGGGTAAATCAGCCCTATTTTCATGGATTTGTGTATTTTTTGTTTGGATAACTTAGAAGAATTACATACTTTCAATATAGCCATTAGAGAATATAAACTTCCATTTAGTTGGCAAAAGCTGGCAGAAATAAGGGCAATAGAGACCTACTAAGAATTACAACAAATACAAAGCTAGAGTGAGTAGGAGAGCCGAAACAGCTGTAGAAAAGAAATAGGACCAGAAAGAAACTGACTAAAGACAATTTTTCCTCATTTAGTGATGCATAAGATTATCATGGGTCTATTGCTATGGTCCCATATTGCCTAACAAAACAAAACAAAACAAAACACCTGGGCACTGATATGGGACTTACATTCCCAAATAATGCATAATCAGGAGTATACAGGATTTATTTGGAGATGTAATTGTACACAGATTTATTTTATCCTTGTGTCTGTATAATATAAAACTCAAACAGGGAATAAGCTCTGTTTCAGTTAAAAAAAAAATAATACTCAAGCTTTGCTTTGTTATGTGTTGTCAAGGGAATGAATGACACAGCACAGAAATAACTTAATCAGGATCTAGATATTTGTGTCAATTATACACATTCATTGAATAGCTCAGCCTACTGAATGTTTACTCGGTGTGTCCAATAATGAAACAGTTTTCACTGCAAGCTGTTTTTCTCCCAGATTTTGGAACATCTCTCTAAGTTTAATGCAGTTCTAGTCACCCCAGTTCTCCCTTCAGAAGCAGCACAACTAATGATGAAACCAATTTTAAACACGATAACAACAACTTTTTGTCTCCTATCTAGTATTTTCCCTTTTGCATGTACTGTTCTGGAATGCAACAGATTGAAAACAAAACACGTTTTCAGAATTTCTACTTGACATACACAAGGGAAAGTAAATCTATTTGTTTACTTTTGTAAGGAGGAAGCTTTATACCTGTTTGAAAACTATCTCTGTTAATTATTCATTGACTGTCAGAACACTCCTTGAATTTGAATTGCATAATCACAGAATAATTTAGATTGGAAGGCACCTTCAAGTCATCTATTCCAGTCTTCTGCTCAAAGTAAGTTCATTTGTACTAAGGAGCTCACGTGTGTGAATGTGATGTTTGGTGGGACTATGAGGCATGATGGCAATCAGCTGGCACCAACTGGCTTATGGGGAAAAGAGTGAATCCCTGCACATTCCCTATGGCAGTATTGTCATGTGCATCGTACAGAAAAAACATGTTACTTGTAACTGTTTGTGCTTTCATGTGCATTTCAATATGTAAGAGCAACACTGAAAACATCTGGAGGCAGTGAAATGCCATATAAAACCCCAGATGAAGAATCTTGTTTTCTGATGCACATTCATATTGGTAAAAACCTTTAATAGAGTTTTCTGACATTGTTTTTCATCAATACATGAATATTTATGTTTAAGAGAACAAAAGGGAGAAACAAAAGAATGATTATATGAAAATCAAAATACAAATATAAAAATAAGGAAAAAGATTATAAGTAAAATAACTAATACATGATGTTGCTAGTGCTGCCAGTACTCAAGAAAACATGTCTATCTATCTGATAACAAAATAGTCATGGAAATAACTAAATTAATTATCAGACAGGAAAACAGATTAACAGGAGGTAAGAAAGCATTTATGTAAATAACAACACACCAAGTAAACAAAACAAATCAAATGCAGACAGTCACACAACTTGTTACCTTTGATAAATAAATAAATAAATAAATAAATGAAAGTATTCTTACTCTAGACTAGGACAGAATTCTAGAAATAGGGTACCCAGACTCCCCAGCTTTATAGGAAAACATAGAAGAGGAAAAAGATTACAATGGAGAAGCTGTACAATCACAGTAAGGAAATATAAATCTGCAGGTTTCTGTCACCGATAGTAATCCTTGTTAAGCACTAGCAGTAATCAGAAAAGGCATATTTGCTTAACAAAATTGCAGAATATGTTTTGATTGGTTTTGGTCTACTTTTTACACTCTGTAACATATTTGGATAATTCTGGCTGGCAAGAAGAGTGTTTCAGTAGTCTTGCATTTATGACCCTGGAAACATACCTGAGAGTACAGAATAGAAAAAAAGTAGTAAGAGTTATTTACAGAAATCCTCTATGATATTTTAGTGTAAAAAATAAAAAGTTTCAAATTAGATAAGACATTTCATAGTTGTTCATGAGCATATTAAATTATTTTAATAAAACCATATTAATGAACAGATTAATTAACAACAATTTATGAATGGAGTTTTCTTACACTGGTTATCTTTTAATGGATTACAGGGATATAGTTCTATGGTCAGCCTCTTCTTCCTTCTTCCACTGATTGATGCAGCAGGAAACGAGCTCCTTCTTGTCTCTTCTCCTTCCCCTCCATAGATACAGCTATAATGTTTTAGATAGATTATCACCTGACCTGGATAACTGCACATTCCCATGTGCACAAATTAGACATAGTGAAGTAAAATTGCATAAGCTCAAGTTAAGATTGGTTTAAACCATCAGGAATCCTCACTCTAAAAGCTCAATATTGCTAACAGACTCAACATTGAAGTACTAGTACTGCTAGGTTCCTCTTTATTACTTGGTGTAACAATTTTGTTCCTTAGCTTAGCCTACTTTGAGTCCTTTATTTGCATTCAAGAAGCTAGTTAAGCATTTCTGTCAGCCCATCTTGATATGGAATTAATATTATATCTCAGAACATGACCTGTGACCTGGAAAATTCTAATCCAAAAGATTCCCTTTTACATGGTCATACAATCCTGCAGATGCCTCAATTCTAATTTATTTCTTTATTTTAATCTTAAAATATTATTAGGTGCCTCAGCACATCATTAGAGACATCCCAGTTTTGACAGGTCTGGTGTTTAATTAGCACTTCAGCTAATTAAGTTCCTAATTCCTTCTTGTACATCTTGGACACCATTTTAATAAAAAGTTGGATTTCTCACAATATGTCTTTTGAAAATGTGGAGTTAACTTCAGCCATATAATGTTCTCATATACATATAACAGAATTAACCTGATGAGCTTCCTTATTTTCTTCCTTTAGGGAGCTGTACTTATTTATCTAATAATGACACCCATCTTATAATTCCTAACTCTGACTGTACATTTACCTTCCTCACCATTTTCTCAGAGTCTTTACTAACGTTTCAAAGCTTGGGCATGTAAGAGCTGAGCCTTGAATCCCTGCAGCAGAGGGAGTTAAGCTTCTCAAATGTTGTGAAAGACCCTACAGATGGAGTTGAAAAAAGAAGGGCTCAAAGTGTCCAATGAAAGACTAAGCCACCCAGAGCATCAAGGTGGAGCTACTAATGGATCAGTGTGCCATTTTCATAGTGTTGTTGCAGGACTCTGGACTGTTGTCCAGGTCTGGGCTCCACAGTACAAGAGAGGCATGGAGCTCCTGGAGTGAATCCAGCAATGGCCAATGAATACAATTAGGGGAGTGGAGCTACTTCCTTATGAGGAAAGGCTGAGGGATCTGGGCCTGCTTAACCTTATGAATATAAACAAGTATTTGAAAGGAGGGTGTTTAGAGTATGGAGCCAGGCTCCTCTTGGAGGTGCCAACCAGTAAAACAAGAGGCAACAGGCAGAAACTGATCACAGGAAGTTCCAACTCAACATGAAGAAAACTTTATTGTGTGGGTGAGCATGAACTGGAATAGATTATCCAGAGAGGTTGTGGAGTATCCCTTACTGAAGATATTCAAGAACTGTCTGGATGCAATCCTGTGCCACGAGATGATCCTGCTTGGGGAGGGAGGTTGGACCAGATGACCCACTGTGGTCCCTTCCAACCTTAGCCATTCTGGGATTCTGTGTTTTACGTGACCCCATGTGTAAAGGACTTAAAGAGCACAGTTGCTTGTCTCAAACACTGTCAAGATCACAGAACGAACTTGCCATAGGATAAATCACCACAGCGAGCCTGAGATAAGCACAGAAGGGAGGAATTCGTGACAGAGAGGTGCTAATTGCAGGCCTGGCAGAGGCAAGATCTGGTTAGCGCATCTGGACAAAAATTTCCACTGTGGCAAACTCTGGGAAAGGAAGCAACCTCTCATACACTTATCACCCCAAGTTATGGAAAAAAAAACTTCTGCAATGAGCACTGAATCATTCGCAGTGCTTCATTTCTGGGGCCTTCTATCATAGAACTGTTCATGATCCACAGCGTTAAAACTTTCTCCCCAGGGGAGGTACCTGGGCATTCCTACCATAATCTAAACGTATATCAACCTCTTGAATTCTTTGTTTAGTGGGCTTCCCCATCCCAAATGGATCAAGGCATGTGACCATCACTTTGACCAACAGACATCTATTTTCTCATTGCTGAATCCATCCAGATGTTGATATCTTTCATTTTCACTGTCTACTCTTATCCTTTCTTTGTCTTTATTTCTTTTCCTTACTTATTTTCTTAGATCATATTTTTATTTTTTTATATTGATATATTTCTATAATATATACGTATATACACCAGTCATTCAGGGTCATTTCACTCTAATCTACCCCAAGGCTTCTCTTACCAAGAACCTCAGCTACCTTGCCTCAGAGATAGGATGTAACACCATGATGGTTCAATCACCTAATCAACTGGTGGAATTGTCATATGCATTCTTGAAAGGAAATGATTACAAAAATGTCTCCAAATCCTAAGGTTTCACTTTAAAATAGAAGTGCAAAAATATTTAAATGGAGAAAAGAATCTGCAAGCAGAACTAGAAAACAGTTCTACTTTCTTCATCCCTACATGTTCAGTCTTTCCCTCTGGTGAAGAGTTACTGGAACAACCCAAAACAAATTCCATACAATCCATTCAGTCCATTTATTTTTTTAATCCTGTGCCTAAGACTTTAGAATAATTTATCTCTTATTCTTCATAGATCCTGTAGACGGCAAACTTCCTCCACTGAGCATGCTCAGCTGTTGCAAAAAACTCCTTTCATAAGCCTACCTGAAACTTTTTTAATAGGATACCTAGTATTTATACAGAAACTGAAAACAAAATCCATAGCTTTATTATCTATCATGTTGTATTTCAAAGGAAAGAAATGAGTTTTTATCAGATACTTAAAAAATAAAGTTTTAAAATCTTGCTTTCAAGTCAGTTTTAAACCTGGACAGAAGGACTATATTTAACCTTGGAAAGTTCTCTTCTCCTCAAAGGCCAGTCACTCTTCTCAGTGTGTTTTATCGACTGCCTGTAACTGCATTGCTGCCTTGCAATTGCAGCTCTAACTGCAAGCTGCTACTGCTCCCCTGCACTGCAGAGAGGTTTTGGAGCATAAAATTGGGTTCCATTCAGCACTATGGCTAAGATGATGTTTTGACTAACTCTTACAATGCTCAATTTAGTCCCGGGCCCAGATTTAAATCCTGCCTGCCTTGTTACTTTTCCTTCAGCTGCAAGCACTACTGATAAAGTTGTTCCTGGGATCACTGCTCTTAAAAAATTACCCATATATTCTTCCAAGTGAAATACAGAATTACTCCACCAAGGCTCAAGTTCTATTTCTTAGATTGACTGGATGTATTTTCAACATAAAATTCCAATATCTTTGGTTTTGAATATGGATATGTGTGTCTCTGCTTTTCTACTTTTATATTTCAATTTTCTTCAGCTTCATGAGCCCATATCACATTAAAAATGTATATACTTACTTATCTTGTTGGTCTTCACACACCTCCCTTCCTTTCTTCCTCTCTCTCTCTCCTTTTGTTTTTATTTTTTTTAATAAAAATATTTATACTGTGGTAACCTGTGATAGGTCAGACAGATTTTTAAAAAAGCTTTTACTTGAACTAAACCCTTTATAGGAACTTCCTTGCTGGTTTAGAGAGGCAATAATTCTTTTGTGGCACAGCATGACAAGCCAGGGAAATATAAAAGAACTTCAGCATGTACTCAAATTTTTTATGAAGTTGTGCCTGACTTTAAAAAGATTTTTGCTTGATTGCTTTTTATTGTCTCCTCCTTAATATTAGTGGTATCAATTTGAAGGTAACTATATGTTAACCCAGAAGACTGATGGATTAGAAATCATGGGAAAGCGTAGTCATTGTAAAGGAGTTGGACAGTGACACAGAGAATCTTGGATAACCTTGCAAATTGGGAAAAGCAGAGTTATCCTGTTTACTGACAAGTTTTCATCTGATGAGCTGCAGGCAGCCCATTAAAACTTGGTTGTGTTACTTGCCATAGGATGCCTATAAAACTCCCTGGCATATGATGGCAGAATGGGAAAAGTAAATTAAATCCAAGATTTTAACACATGAATTATTTCCAGCAGAGCTAAGAATGTTATTTGCACAGGACTGAGCTGAAATCTTGTTGAGATATTGCACTGAAAAAATCTGCCGGCAGATATAGGGAAGGACAGCTAAAAGGAAAGTAAAAATAAAAATGTAGAACCTGTTCTATTTGAAAAAAAAAAAAAAGGCTTTGGCTTACTTAAGTAGAAGGAAGAGGAGAGAGAATATCAATACTCTTTGTTTAGACACTGAAAAGTCAGGCAAGAGGAGACCCATTAAAGCTAAAGGATAAAGTTGTCAAAAGAAGAAAAAAATACGATGTGAGCATGAATAAATTTATGTTGCTAATTAGTAATTTCAAACCATGAGAACATTCAAGTATTGGAACAACATTTTATTCAGAGCAGTGAAGGACAAAAAAATAATTCAAAAACCTTCTAAGATGAAGATTAAGAAATGTACAAGAAGGCTTATGCACTACATCTGACTTCAATAATAGGAGCTCAAGTCACTGACCCAGAAATCTTCTAGCCTTGAGTCCCCAAGTACACATGTATTTTTTAAATTTTGAAGTTAATACAGAAGAAAATGCATTTTAGTCCAGGTTCTATAAATCTAATTTTAATATTTGGCTATTTTATAACTGCATAAATTTCTTTAGAAGAGCTGTTACTCTAGAAGATAGTTAGATGCTCTTCAAGCAACTAGTGATAATATTAACTTCCCTTGATTGATACACTGAATGTGACCACATAGTATACACTAGCTGGAACCAATTCCATGTAATTATTGCTGTGACATTTTTCAGAACAGCACTGCTTGACATTTACAGTGAAATGTAGTGCTGTTCTGAAAAATGTTCCCTTATATTCACTTTTTTTGTGGACATTTTAGTCTGCCGTAGCAGTAGGACACACACTGTATATGAACTTTCACTTGTACAGTGATTTTCTTTAAATTGGATAACTTATGCAGTAACCTTTGGTATAAGGACAGAAATTTTATTAAATTTAGCCCTCTGTCGAGTACTGTTTCAATTTCTCAGTATGTGTACAATAATTTTCTTAATGTGGATTATTACTACTGCTCTGAAGATGCTATACTAAAAGTATAATAAGAGAGACAGAAGTATTTTTGCATTCTGCTGAGTGCTGCAAATAGAAAAACAGAGCTCATTTTAAAATTTAAAAGTTGTATGACCTCCAAATCAATTTGTCTCCCTAGAATGTATATAATTTAATTTGTTTTTCTTCCATTTTAAAGAAAAAATAGAGATTCTCTATGTGTTTAGTAGTTTCAGGGACTGCAGAAGTATGACTAGTACTTTATGGGGCTTTTTTATTGTTGTTTTTATTTACTTGGTGAAGAGCTTCACTTTGCATTTTAGGAAAGAATAAATATTTATAAATATAAAAGTGAGACACAATTCTTCTTCTTTTAGCAATCAATGCAATACAATTTGAAAATATCAGTTACATTGCATATTTTTATGTGCAACCTAAATACTTTCTAACCTTAGGAAAACAGGGACTTAAATGGAGATCGGTGTCTTAGGTACTTTACTGTTCCAGTTTTATTATAAGATTTGTCCAGAAGTTATACATCTACCTATACTAATCTTTTTTTTTTCTTGAAGAGAAATCCAGCACTGAGTTATACAAGAATTGCAAGGAAGCCTATTAATGTGCAATTATTAGCATTACATCAGCAAAGGTCTTGGCTGTCCTGTCTCATACCAAGGTCCCCAGTATAAAAAGCTGAGCGTAGTAACTGTCAAATGAACAATAATTGGCCCCAAATTTTCCAGGATAAGAATAATACATTACAAGCTGTTTCTTGCTGCTGTATCTTTCCTTTGGGACGTGGTGAGATATTTTCAGTCATCATCCATCACTGGCAATTGCTGTCTCTTTCTAGATGTGTGATTAACAGACACCAACGATATTGTAGGAATTTGTAGACTATACAAAACAGTCTGCTAGCACAACTCTGCCAGTTACAGCCTCAACAAAAACTTTCTTCATTTTTCTCAAAAAATCATTATGCATCTTTGAAAGTCCCAGAAGCCTCTGCATGTTTTCATATTGCCAGAATGTGGAACCTAAAAAACAACTTACATGAAAATGCTTTGGTCATTAAATACACGATTTTCTTAGGCTTCATTATTTTATTGAAATAAAGAAAAGCCTTTAATATCTCCTTAGAAACAGCTTGTGATTTTCCAGGTTCTTCTATTTAATTGTTTTGTAGTCCAGCTAATTGATCAACTGTTTACCCATTCTAATTGGCAGATGTTAACTGTGAGTTTGTAGAATTCAGGTGGAAATTGTACAGTATAAATACTCTTTAGCTATTCTGATACATTAATTTACTGGGTATTTGAAGGAATGAATTCTTTTGATATTGAAATAAGCTACTATTTCAACAGACATTTTTGGAAGAATTTTGGTTACGTTAGGGGTCTTTGTTTGTTTGTTTGTTTGTCTTTTCCTATTTTTCCCCTGGAGGGATCATGAATAGTTTGTCTTTGCTAGTTGATTTAAGAGTTAGGAAAGAAATCCACCTCAGTGAAACTCCACTGCTTTAGATGATGCTTTTGTTTCATCACTTAGAAATTTAGACATACAGACTAATACTCTCATAAGTTTGTTCTTCCCTAGATAATTAGTGATAGTCCATAAAAATATCAAATTTCTGACAATATCTCACTTTATAGCCATGCCTCACTCCATTTTGGATCACTGCCACACCACAGCCATTTCCCAGGTCTTCCCTGCTAGCTTTATCCTTAGCTTATCATCTTCTCTTTGTAATTAAGACTATCTTATTCCAGTATTTAAATTTTACTGATTATTAAAACCTCTCTTTTGCTTTTTCTACTTCAATGCAATTTCTTCTGCTAACTTCTCACTGCATTTTTATTCATTTTACATTGAATTGTCCTTTGTGTCTAGCCTTTATCCTGAGCTGTCCAAAGAAGAGTTGTTTGTCCCCTAAAAAAAATCAGTACTATCTTCTTCTAGCTCTTCAAAATGTTTCTCTTTTCTCTCCAAATAAATGTAAAGTAAGTCCTGTAAGTCTTATCTTTAAATGCCTGAAGGGGGAAAGCGTGGTAGTCTTGTGAGTAGGAATTGTTAGTTAATATAAAAGAAAAGGGGTTGCCACATCTGGTGGTTCATCAGAGGTCAGACTGCTGCAGCTCAATTCCTCCATGTCCAGCTGGTAGTGAGGATGAGCACGTGCTCCCAGTAGGTACACATGCATACAGACACACAATGCATATGTAAGCATGCACATGGATCACCACACAGAGAAATACAGATAAAAGCAGAAAAACCTTGGTCCTGCTCTGGCTGATGAAGATAAAAACCAGTAATGAAAAATACGTAAGTATAGATAACATGGTTTCCTCCAGTAGCTGGCCCCTGGATTCACCAGGTCTCCCCAGTTGTCTCACGCAATAACATGCAAGTGGACATCTCCAGTAGGTGATACAGAGCTACGGACACACCCAGAGCTGACTGGCAGAATCCTGGCTTTTCCAGTAACCTGTTTGCTCCTTCAGAAGCCAACTTCCACATTCTTTGGTCTTTTCAGAAACCTATGACCTCTCTGATACCTGGATCCCAAACTTACGCTGCTCTTGGGCTAGTCTGGTCTGATGCTCACTACTGAAGTACCTGCACACAGGAACACACACTCTACGTACACATTCTGATCTCTCCAGATGCTGCACCACGGACATGTGGGCTCTGACTCATGGTCTGACTCCAGTAGCTGCACTCAGGCCTCAAATAAACAAATGTGCAGAGAACAGACAGCCTTCAGCTAGTCAGGAAAGGAATTTTATGAGAAGGCAAGACAGATTGCTTTCTATTCCCTCTATTTTAGCATGCTTGCTCCTCCTCAAAGCACCATAACCCTTCCCTTTCCCCATCTTAGTTTCTCCTTCAAGCATTACATAACAGGCCTTGCATAATCCCAGAATTCTCTTCCCATCATTTCATAATGAACCACATCCATGAAGGCTCTTTTCACATGTATCAAGTAAAAGCAAACTTAAGCAAATTTTCACTAGCAACTTCTCCATCACCCATCTGGCAGATTTAAGCTCAGTAAAGGAAGACTTAAAGAGCTATCACTATGACTTTTTGGGCAAGGCAAAGGCTAAGTTCAGTTCTATTCCGAGATCTTTCATGGCACAAATTTCACATGTTGAGTGTGATTTTTAGATTATAATTTCTGGAGATAGCTTTCTCTTTATTGTACATACACTGCATATTCTACATGCTGTGTCTGTAATATGACTTAAAACTGTAGTATACGACAAACTTATCCACAACAAGGTCTTTTTCTAATTAGCTCCTATTTTGAAAAAAGCAGATGAATATATAGATGTCATCCTTTTCATGTTACGTGTATGTATTTTTAATCCATCCAAATGTAACAGAAGATTGAGTGAACATATAAATATGCTTGCAAATACCTCTCCTAAGGCTTTACACATTTTGTGCTATGTCATTGTGGCAACAACAGCAATGGTCTTTTACTAATGTATCTATTTTTATACATTAAATTAATTATTTCTCCTTACAGTAAAAGGCTCTGCTAAAGAAAATTTGAATATATATACAGTTGAATTACAACTGCCAGCCTCTATTTTTTCTCATTTGTGTTACATTTAGCAAGATAAATGCAATATCCAATGTACACTTATAACAAAAACCACATATTTTAAAATCATCTGATCAAAAAGTTACACAACTATACTGCAAAATATTTAGATAGCTAAATTTGCTTAAATTATGTTTGCTTTAAGTATGTATACCTTAATTTACTCCTTCTATATTCTCTAATGGGTAATAAAATGAACGTGGTGATGGTCCCATTCCACTATAAAAGGGCGAGCTGGGAAGGATTCTTTTGATAGATTTTTCTGATGAAAAATCAAGCACAAACACAGAAATATTATATCTGGGAGACCATTTATTGAAATAAAAAAAAAGAACTAAGTGTTCGTATTAAAAGGGAGGGGAACAGGAAAAAAAAAGGAGCAGAGAGAGAGAAGAGCGAGAGAGAGAAAGAAAAAGAAGACAGGGGACAGTGTTACCACAGAACCCCGGCTGTCTGTCAGCA